>JARBWK010000005.1:152874596-153260310 GCA_030556195.1 Anolis apletophallus | reverse complement strand
CTCCCCACTGCCATATTACCACACATATTATCAGCCAGAAAGTAAGAAGAGAGGCTGTTGAACTGCAAGGCCATTTAATCGCAACAAGGTAAACAAAGGGGCATGCAAAAATACATCCAACCACCCCATTTCTCCCCCACACTGCCATATTACCATACATATTATCAGCCAGAAAGTAAGAAGAGGCTGTTGAACTGCAAGGCCATTTAATACGCAGCAAGGTAAACAAGGGCATGCAAAAATACATCCAACCACCCCATTTCTCCCACACTGCCATATTACCACACATATTATCAGCCAGAAGAGTAAGAAGAGGGCTTTTGAACTGCAAGGCCATTTAATACTCAGCAAGGTAAACAAAGGGGCATGCAAAAATACACACAACCACCCCCATTTCTCCCACATTTCCATATTCCCCAACATATATTTCTCAAGGAACAAAGCAAGCAGAGAGGCTTTGGAGCTAAAAAGGCCATTTTAAACATTAAAAATAAACAAAGAGACATGCCACAGAACAATCAAGCACCCACCCCAAAGTAAAAAGACCGACCTTTGAGATCGGTAAGGAAATGACCCCAAAGCGTCCTTCTTCTTCTCCTCCGTCGTTGCTCCTATTTCACGCCGCCAGCCTGCGTGCCGCCCCCAAGAGCTCACGAGAAGGCCGAGAGGCAGAATGGGGCGCTTCTGCGCATGTCTGGGGCCAGCCATGCATCTCATCATCCAGGCCCGCCCCCTTTGGTCTCCTATGACTCTGAGTGGCTGGAGAAGGACGGAGGGAGGAAGAGGAATCCAAAGAGGGCCCATTCTGCCTCTTGGACTCTGGAGCTTTTGGAGCGGCGCCACGAGCAGGGGAGCGGGGAGGAGCAACAACGGAGGACTTCTTTGCAGCGTGCAGGGGCGTGAAGAGGACCAACAGCAAAAAAAACCCTGGTCAGGGGCCTGAAGATCCTGGGATGAGGCCCGAAGATCACCCTGGTGATCGCGACCACCGTTCTGAGCACCCCTGGTCTATGTTATGACCACTGTACGATCCCCAGGTCACCGGCTTCCAGACATTCACAAAGTGGCAGTGAGATCAGTCTGTGCAGCGAGGAGCCTCCAATGGACAATCAGCTGTTTTCCTTTTAACTTTAATTCTTGAAATATAAAAAGGTTATTCCCGGGGCGCAGGGGCTCGAATGCAGAAAGTGAGATAGCAGTTAGGCTTAGAATTAGTGTAGGAAAAATATGGCACCAAAATGGAAGCCATCCATTGAATTGTGGATATGGGGGCCCATGCAGTTTCCGTAGCCGTAGTTTAGGGAGGCGCAGTGTCGGCCTCCCGGGATGCTCAAAGGGCATCCTGGGTGAGCCTGCAGTGTTCTGCAGCTCAGAAAATGAAATGTTCACACAGGTAAAGGACACAAAGTATCACGTTAGAGAGAAAAGGTTGCAAATTAAGGTTTCTTTTGGGGGATTGGTTACAAGGTTAGGGTTGGGAAAGAAAGCAAGAGAGAGCAGAATGCTTGTCGAGGCTGCTGCTGGAGCCACACTCCCGCTGACATTGGCCCAACAGGGCATTCAGGAACTGTGGAACTCCCTGCTGCATGTCAAATCAGCTTGAATGCAGGGGGTTCTCGACCGCTCATCCTCACTGGTATGTAGCATGGTGGCATCCTTGTCCGCGCCTGGGCCCTTGGCGCACTCTTGTTTATTCATATCATGATCTGATCACCATGCTCAATGTATCCCATATGTATCGGGATAACAATACAATAGGTTTGCTAGGGTAGATCCTCCCTCACACAGACTCAGCCCCTCCCTAAAATCAAAATCCTGGCCAGGCCAGGATTACCCATAAGGCCAACCTAAGCCATGGCCTAAGATCTCTCGAAATTGAGTGAATGGGCAACAAAGTGGCAAATGCATTTTAACCTAAACAAGTGTAAAGTCATGCACATCGGGCAAAGAACCCCAACTACACCTACCAATTGATGGGGTCAAAGCTTTCGAGACAAACCAGGAAAGGGATCTTGGGGTTTTGGTGGACAGCTCAATGAAGATGTCAACCCAGTGCGCAGCAGCAGTAAAAAAAGCAAATTCTATGCTTGGCATGATCAGGAAGGGAATCGAAAATAGGTCGGCAAATGTTGTATTGCCTCTCTACAAATCTATGGTGAGGCCACATCTGGAGTACTGTGTACAATTCTGGTCACCGCACCTCAAGAAGGATATAACGGAACTGGAAAAGGTACAGAAAAGGGCAACAAGAATGATCCAAGGGATGGAGCAGCTCCCTTACGAAATCAGGTTGCAACGCCTTGGTCTTTTCAGCCTTGAAAGACGGCGTTTAAGAGGTGACTTGATCGAAGTGTATAAAATCATGCATGGGATAGAAAAGGTGAATAAAGAAAAATATTTTCTCTGTCACACAACACTAGGACTAGGGGGCACTCCCTAAAGCTCCAAGGTAGGAAAGTTAGGACTAATAAAGGGAAATATTTCTTCACCCAGAGGGTCATTGGGTTATGGAACTCACTTCCAGAGGAGGTTGTGACAGCTGTCAGCCTGGACAGCTTCAAGGCAGGATTAGACAGATTCATGGATACCAAGGGAATCAGTAGTTACTGAAATGGACATCCAAGTGCCACCTCTGTGTTGATGGAGGCAGGCAGGATTTTCCCCGGGTACGGAATGCTGGACTAGATGGGCTGAGGCCCGATTCAGCATGGCTCTTCTTATGTTCTTATGTTCTTAAGGGTGCAAGCCGGGCGCAGATAACGGACCAAAATAAAATAAAAAATTTTAAACAAAAAAAAATTCAACGCGCATGGATATTAGGGAGGAAGGAAACCGGAGGTCCTCCTTTTTCGGCGCGCCCTGCCCCTTCCTGAATACCAGCTCCTGCCTCTGCTATTTTTGCGCAAACGGCGTATGCGCAGGGGCTCTCGACACTGCCGTCGACATTGACACGAGGAACAATTAACTCCCTCGATGCCAACAGCATCCACTTGCTGGCTCCTTCAGTGCAAGTACAGGAAACTCCATTGCGCAGTCTGCGCATGCCCTAACACCATGAAAGCTGGAATTCCTCCTCCAACACAAGGAGGAGATTCCTCCTTACTGGAGAGAGAAGCGCAACTGCCGGCTACGGCACATGCGCAAACCCCCGTACAAGAGAGAAGCCCAATACGACAAGCCCGGTATTGGGGGAAGCACGGCATCGGTACAGCTGCTGACTACAACGCATGTGCAATCCCCTATACCGGTAGGAGCCAAGTGCCTCAAGCCCTGGCATCGGGGAGGAGGCTCCTCTCCCCATGCCTGCATCCATAGTGCCGTAGCCAGGATTTTGATTCGGGGGCTGAGTTTGGTTCGGGGGGGGCTGAGACTGGGTGGAAAAGGGTCTACCTTGGAAACCTTTTGTATTGTTATCCCAATAACCCCATTAATGTGGGATATAATGAGCATGGTGATCAGATCATGATATGAATAAACATAACAGTTTAAATAATGTACCAGTAAGGCCTTTTCGCGACCCACCCTGAGAATTTTGGGGGCTGAAGCCCCAGCCCCCCTGGCTACATGCCTGCCGAGGGGGAAACTCCTGTAGCGGACCTAGTGGGGCCACACCGGGAGAGCTGGATGCGGGGCCCTAAGGGGGATGAGCGGATGAAAGGATGTGGGGTGTGGGGGTGCGGTAGAGGTTGGCTTAAAGGGGCGTAATTCAAAGTGCCGCCTAGGGCGCAAAAGGTGTTAATCCAGGCCTGATCCTGGCTATGGGCCTGTTTGGGAGCAACAACTCCCATCAGCCTAGGGAGCACATGAATTGGTAAATGGTAGAGGGAACATCTGAAGGGTTATAGCTATACTTCTTCCTTTTTAATGGAATCAAACCCCTCCCGATTTCTTTTGGCGTCACTTGCATATCTTGTCGGGTCAAAGGAATTGCTTTTATATCAAGAGCCAAACTGAATCGAGACTCCTGAATTCTACCTACAAGCTGCCAGTCACTAATTGTGTGGCGGTTGGGTTAGAGCAATACGATTATACAGAAGGCAAAATTTTCTCCCAAATGGTTCTTTTGGGAAGGGTTATCCTGAGCATCTGACAGATTTCACTTTCACCCACAGGCTCCTGAAATGAGATAAATGGCTCTGCAATTCTGTTGTTCTGAGACTTGCCACCAGGTGGCATTGCAGGCCATCCTTGGGCTGTTGCGGCCGCTGCAAATAACAACAGGTGCCCAGCCACCAGCTAGCCTTGGTTCCTCCCTCCTCCATGAAGTGACCTTTTCAGTGGTTCTTTGCTTCAACCTCCAGACCATGACTTACATTTTGACCACCTAGCTAACCTTTGCTCTGGGAACATTTTTGCAGAAAATCAGAATTCCCTTATGCTATTCTTTCAGGTTCTATAGGTGAAATTTTGGTTCTGTGGATATTATAAGAAAAGACACTGATTATCTAGATCCGGCTCAGTCTGAACATGGTACTGAAACAGCCTTGGTTGCCTTAGTACAGGGGTGGAGAACCTTTTTGACTCAGAGAGCCATGAAAGCAAAAAAAATGGAAATTTATTTCAGTGAGAGCCATATCTATTATATAAATGGGTTCACGTCATGTGATGTATACCTCAAACAAAGAAACCTTACAACGCAGAAAAACAATACTTGCCAACAAAAATAGGCCTCAAGCAAGGTACGTTTGTAGCAAAGAAACTTCCCCCCCCCAAAACCTAAAAGGCCCCCAAAACAACGAGTAAAAATAAAACTACATTTACCAGCATCCTCCGGGGCAGCCAACGACTCACCCAGCCTCTACATTCTGAACAACATGATTGGCTGCCTATAAGGGCGGATTTGCATAACTGCTGCACTGGCCAGCCAACATGAAAATTCCGATCCATAAAAAAACTGCCAAAACAGAATAAGGAAAAGGCCTGAGCCAATCCCCAACACAAACACCCAAATCACTTCCAACCGAAAATTTACACCCCAAAAAATCACACACCACGCCCAAAATTGACAGTAAGGCTTCATTAACTTGATTTCCCTAACTAGGCCTCACTTACTGGGAAGCTGTTTACGCTCTGAATTGACAGTAAGACTTCATTAACTTGATTTCCCTAACTAGCCCTCACTTACTGGGAAGCTGTTTACGCTCTGCATTGACAGTAAGGCTTCATTAACTTGATTCTCCCGACTAGGCCTCAGCTCATTGGACATTGTGTATGGCCTGAATTGACAGTAAGGCTTCATTAACTTGCTGTTCCTAACTAGGCCTCAGCTCATGGGACATTGTGTATGGCCTGAATTTACAGTAACCTACCTTGGCACACAGAGCCCCGACCATGCATGATGGGACTTGAAGTACTACCATGGAAAATGGGATTTGTAGTACTTCAAAACCCATCATTCCCCACAGACCACTGTGGCCCGGAACCAAAACCAATAAAGACCCAACTTGGCACACCATGCCCCCCATGACCCACACTCCATCCAACTGAAGTTTAGAGAAGGGCACACCGTGGATGATTGGGCTTTCTCACATCTCCTAAAAAGGGCACAGCAACGAGTGCCGGGTACAGCTAGTAATATATATATAATATATTTTAAGACTGAATTCAACTAAATGTGAGTATATACGTACATACTATGAGAAAAGGATTCCCCCGGCAGAATGACGGGACATTTCACACCTGGCTCTGCAAAAGGCATGCTCAGGACTCAGGGAAGGAAGAGAAGATGGAAGGAAGGAAGGGGGAAAAGAAAGAAAGACAGAGGAAATAAAGGAGGGAGGGGGAGAGGAAGAAAGAAAAGAATAATGAACTATGGAAAAGGAAGAAAAGAAAAGCATGAGGGAGACAAGGAGGGGAAAAGGAAGAAGGAATGGGAAGGAAGGAAAGGAAAGGGTGGGGAAAAGAAAGGAAGGGGAGTGAGGAAAAAGTAAAATAATGAAGGGAAAAGAAGAAAAGAAAGAAGGGGAGAGAGGGAAGTGAAAAGAAAGGAAGGAGAAGGAAAGGAAGACTTGGGGGAAAAGAATGGAAGAGGAAGGAAGAGGGAGGGAGAATGGAGGAAAGAAGGAAGGAGAAGGAAAGGTTGAAGGGGAGAAAGGAAGGAAGGAAGGAAGGAAGAGGAAATAAAGGAGGGAGGGGAGAGGAAGAAATAAAAGAACGAACTATGGAAAAGGAAGAAAAGAACAGCAGGAGAGAGACCAGGAGGGGGAAAGAAAGAAGGAAACGGGAAGGGAGAAAGGAAAAGTGGGGAAAAGAAAGGAAAGGGAGTGAGGAAAAAGTAAAATAATGAAGGGAAAAGAAGAAAAGAAAGAAGGAGAGAGGGGGAAGTGAAAAGAAAGGAAGGAGAATGAAAGGAAGACTTGGGGGAAAAGAATAGAAGAGGAAGGAAGGAAGAGGGAGAGAGAATGGCGGAAAGAAGGAAGAAGGAAAGGGTGAAGGGGAGAAAGGAAGGAAAAGGAAATAAAGGAGGGAGGGGAGAGGAAGAAATAAAAGAAGAACAAACTATGGAAAAGGAAGAAAAAACAGCAGCAGAGAGACAAGGAGAGGAAAGAAAGAAGGAAATGGGAAGGGAGGAAAGGAAAGGAAAGGGCGGGGAAAAGAAAGGGAAGGGAGTTAGGAAAAAGTAAAATAATGAAGGGAAAAGAAGAAAAGAAAGAAGGGGAGAGAGAGGGAAGTGAAAAGAAAGGAAGGAGAAGGAAAGAAAGACTTGGGGAAAAGAATAGAAGAGGAAGGAAGGAAGAGGGAGAGAGAATGGCGGAAAGAAGGAAGAAGGAAAGGGTGAAGGGGAGAAATGAAGGAAAAGGAAATAAAGGAGGGAGGGGAGAGGAAGAAATAAAAGAAGAACAAACTATGGAAAAGGAAGAAAAAACAGCAGGAGAGAGACAAGGAGAGGAAAGAAAGAAGGAAATGGGAAGGGAGGAAAGGAAAGGGCGGGGAAAAGAAAGGAAAGGCAGTTAGGAAAAAGTAAAATAATGAAGGGAAAAGAAGAAAAGAAAGAAGGGGAGAGAGGGAAGTGAAAAGAAAGGAAGGAGAAGGAAAGAAAGACTTGGGGAAAAAGAATAGAAGAGGAAGAAAGGAAGAGGGAGGGAGAATGGGGAAAAGAAGGAAGGGGAGAGAGGGAGGGAAAAGGAAGGAGAGAAGGAAAGAATGGGCTGCTCTGGAGAGCCAGATGCAATCATGAAAAGAGCCACATCTGGCTCCCGAGCCATAGGTTCTTGACCCCTGCCTTAGGTGATGATCTTCGCCAGGAACTTGACAGGGAGAGAGTGTCTCTGTTGGTTCTGCTGGACCTCTCATCGGCCTTCGGTACCGTCAACCACGGTATCCTTCTGAGACGCCTCACAGAAATAGGACTTGGGGGTACTGCTTTGCAGTGGCTCCAGTCCTTTCTGGAGGGTCGGTCTCAGAAGGTGTTAATGGGTAACACCTGTTCGTCTCCACAACCGTTGTCTTGTGGAGTCCCTCAGGGTTCAGTACTGTCCCCGATGTTATTCAACATCTACATGAAGCCGTTGGGGGAGATCATCCGGAGTTTCGGAGTTAGGTGATATCTGTATGCAGATGACGTCCAGATCTATCACTCCTTCCCACCTGTCACTAAGGAGGCTGTCCAGACTTTGAACCGGTGCTTGGCCGCTGTGTCGGACTGGATGAGGGCTAGCAAATTGAAATTTAATTCAGACAAGACAGAGGTTCCCCTGGTCAGTCGAAAGGCCAAACAGAGCATAGGGTTACAGCCTGTGTTGGATGGGGTCACACTCCCCCTGAAGATGCAGGTTCGCAGCTTGGGAGTGATTCTGGATTCATCGCTGAGCCCAGGCCCGGATTACCCATAAGGCCAGACTAGGCCATGGCCTCGGGTGGCAGGTTTTGGGGGGCAGCAGATTCGACCCCCCAAAAACATTAAAAAATTTTTAAACCGCCCCCTCGCTGCGCTTTTCCCCCGTCCTCTCCCGAAAGAGTCATCATACCTCGGGAGAGGGCAGGGGGAGAGCGCTGCGAAGGGGCGGGGAGGAGGGAATGGCACCCTCCCCTAGCCTGGGCCGCCCCCTTGCAAAGGAAGGGCGGCGAGGGAGGAAGGGAAGCTCCGCCCCGCCGGCGGGAATGCATGCATGCGCATGCATGCACGCCAGCGGGCTTCCCTTCCTCCTCCTGGCCACCTCCTTCCTTTGCAAGGGGGCAGCCCAGGCGGCCAGGAGGAGGGCGGAACTTGCCTTCATCCTCCTCGCGCCTTCCTTTCGGTCGCGGGAGGAGGAGGTGGACGGAGCCGCGCGGCACTGCTCGTGGGGCTTCGTCTGCCGCCTCCTCCTCCTCCCGCGACCGAAAGGAAGGCGCGAAGAGGATGAAGGGAAGTCCCGCCCTCCTCGCGCCCTCCTTTCTGTCGTGGGAGGGGGAGGAGGTGGCAGACGGACGCCCCACAAGCAGTGCCGCGCGGCTTCTGTCCACCTCCTCCTCCCGCGACTGAAAGGAAGGCCTGAGGTGGACGGAAGCCGTGGGGCCGGTGCCGTGAGGCTTCCGTCCACCTCCTCAGGCCCTCCTTCCGGTCGCGGGAGGAGGCGACGGAAGCCGCATGGCCGGGGCTGCTGCCGCACATGCACAGCAGCGCCCTGGGGGCGTGGCTTTCCACGCCCTGGGGGACGTGGCTTTCCGCGCCCTGGGGGGGCGGCATGGGCCGTCTTGGCCTCGGGCGGCCGAAGAGCCCAATCAGGGCCGGGCTTAGCCTGGAACCCCAGGTCTCGGCGGTGGCCAGAGGAGCTTTTGCACAACTAAGACTTGTGCGCCAGCTGCACCCGTACCTTGGGAAGTCTGACTTGGCCATGGTAGTCCGTGCTCTTGTTACATCCCGATTAGATTACTGCAATGCACTCTACGTGGGGCTGTCTTTGAAGACGGTTCAGAAACTTCAACTAGTACAGCAGTCGGCAGCCAGGTTACTAACTGGGGCGTCATACAGGGAACATACCATCCCCTGTTATGCCAGCTCCACTGGATGCCGATCCATCTCCGAGCCGAATCCAAAGTGCTGGTTTTCACCTTTAAAGCTCTAAACTAGGGGTGCCCACACTTTTTCAGCATGCGAGCTACTTATATTAAAACCAAGTCAGAAAGATCTACCTACCTCCTCAAGGCTGGAGAGGGGCGGGGGCGGGGTGGGGCTTGGCCAGAGGGGGTGGAGCCAGGCCACACCAAGCCCCTCCCCCTCCCCTCCCCTCTGGCTTTGGAGCTCCCAGCAGCTTTTCCAGGCTTAAGGATGGCAATGCCAAGCCAGTGGTGACATAGCTAGCACAAGGCTGACTTGGCACTGCCATCCTCAAGCCTGGAGAAGCTGCTGGTAGAGGGGAAGCCACAGGGGCGGAGCCAGGCCCCGCCAAGCCCCGCCCCCCCCTGGCTTTGGAGCTCCCAGCAGCTTTTCCAGGCTTGAGGATGGCAATGCCAAGCCAGTGGTGACATAGCTAGCACAAGGCTGACTTGGCACTGCCATCCTCAAGCCTGGAGAAGCTGCTGGTAGAGGGGAAGCCACAGGGGGCGGAGCCAGGCCCCGCCAAGCCCCGCCCCCTCCCCCTGGCTTTGGAGCTCCCAGCAGCTTTTCCAGGATTGAGGATGGCAATGCCAAGCCAGTGGTGGCATAGCTAGCACAAGGCTGGCTTGGCCCTGCCCTCCTCAAGGCTGGAGAAGCTGCTGGGAGTTTCGAAGCCGGGGAAGGGGCGTGGCTTGGCGTGGCCTGATTCCGCCCCCTCTGAGAAGCGCCCCATCCGGCTGGGATCGACCTCCTTTGGTCCTGGGATCGACTGGTCAATCGCGATCGACTTCCTGGGCAGCCCTGCTCTAAACAGTTCTGGCCCAGCTTACTTGTCCGAACGCATCCACCCCTACATCCCACCTCGAAATCTAAGATCATCCGGGGAGGCCCTGCTCTCGCTCCTGCCAACAGCTGCCAACAGGGTACAAGGGACAGGGTCTTCTTGGCGGTGGCTCCCCGCCTATGGCACACATTCCCAACAGACATAGGAGCGATCTCTTCTCTCCTAACTTTCCACAAGGAAGTGAAGGCTTGGCTGTGGGACCAGGCGTTTGGTCAATAGAAGTAGCAGCACCCTTAAGGGATAAATCTGGATTGATGTTAAGACGGATGAGGCTGGTGTATGTTTTTAACTGATGACTATATTTGATTTTAATTATGATGTTTTATTGGGTTGTGTATTTGTTGTGATTTTATTGTAACTGTTGAAGTAGCCTCTTGATGGGGCTCAATTGTAAGCCGCCCCGAGTCCCCCTTTGAGGGGTGGAGAAGGATGGGATAAAATGCAGTTATCTATCTATCTATCTATCTATCTATCTATCTATCTAATAGGCATGGTTTAGAACCCAAAAATCGTGATTCTAAAATCTAATGGGGGGGGGGGGATTTTTTTTATTAGTAAAAGAAAGACTTACAAAAGATTTTCCAAAAAGTTCTAAAATGTAACGTAATTATTAACGAAATTCTTAATTAGTTCTAAAGTAGGAAAAGCAGGGAAACGGTTAAAAATCAAGGGGGGGAACATTCCCCTTCACCTCTGCAGTGCAATTCACTGGATCTGTAGATGTATAACATAAATATAAGAGCTAGCTACTAGCTCTCAGTACAATTGTGACCTTCTCTACCCTCTTCTTTCATTCCTTCCTTTGCTCTTTGGTTCCACATCCCTTCTTTTCTCTTTCCTTCCTTCCCTCACCCTTTCTCTACTTTTTCCTTTGTCTCCTTCCTTCCTTTGTTCACTTTTTATTTCTCTTTCTCCTTCCTTCCTTCGCTATGCTATCTCTTTCTGTCCTTGCCTTCTTCTCTCCTTCCTTCCACCTTTCCTTCCTGTCAGTTCTCCCCTAACTGTATTCTATGTGTGTATTTAATATTTTATGGGGTTATGTCAGCTCACCTCTATTCTTAAGCCAAAGGAGGGGGGGAAGCGAATCGCCTCCTCCCCCCCCCTTCCTTTCCTTGCCAATAAACCGAAGTCACAAAAGAGTCTGGAACAACAAGAACCTGAGGCAAAGTACCAAAATCAGTGTGTACAGAGCTATCATACTGTCTGTTCTCCTTTATGGGTCTGAAACATGGGTCACCTATCGCCAACACCTACGACTCCTCGAACGCTTTCATCAGCGCTGTCTTCGCACAATCCTAAATATACACTTGACCGACTATGTGACGAATGTTGCTGTCCTTGAGCAAGCAGGGATCACCAGCATTGAGGCCATGCTATTGAGAACACAGCTGCGCTGGGCAGGGCACGTCTCTAGGTTGGAAGACCACCTCCTCCCAAAGATACTACTCTATGGTGAACTTGCCACTGGTCAGTGTAAGAGAGGCGCCCCCAAAAAGAGATATAAGGACTCCCTGAAACAACATCTCAAGCTCAGCCAGATTGATCACCAACAATGGTCCGCCCTGGCCTCACATCGGGAGGCATGGAGACGCATTATCCACAACGCTGCGGCCTCTTTTGAGAAGACACGCCGAATGAGTCTCGAAGAGAAACGACAACGCAGAAAGAACCGCAACTTGAAAACAACATCACCCAAGGAGACTTTCTGCTGTGCTTTCTGCAACTGAACGTGCCTATCTCAGATTGGCCTTTTTAGACATCAACGTGCTTGTAAAAAGCGCGGGATGAGCAAGGAAAGGAGGTTTGTGTACATTGAGCCATCAGAAAACAAAGGTCTCACTATCAGCCACCCATGTGACGGGGAAGCGATCGCCTCCTTCCCCTCCTTTCCTTGCCAATAAACCGAAGTATTGGCAAGGAAAGGAGGGGAAGGAGGAGGTGATTCGCTTCCTCTTTCCCTCCTTTCTTTGCCAATACTTCGGTTTATTGGCAGGGAAAGGAGGGAGGGCGGCGAGAGAGGAGGAAGATGCCCCCCGCCCCTGCCCCTCTCTAGCCCCGATCCATGGATCCATGGATCAGGGCTAGAGAGAGGCAGCGAGGGGCGCTGAGGGCATCCTCCCTCCTCTCTCTCGCCACCCTGCCATAGGCGGGAGAGGAGGAGGAGGCCCTCGCTCGCCCCTCGCCTCTCTTTTTGCCCTGATCCATGGATCGGGCTAGAGAGAGGCAGCGAGGGCGGGGCATCCTCCTCCCTCTCTCGCCGCCCTGCCATAGGTGGGGGAGGAGGAGGAGGCCCTCGCTCGCCCCCCTCGCCTCTCTTTTGCCCTGATCCATGGATCGGGGCTGGGGTGAGGCAGCGAGGGGCGCGGGGGGCGTCCTCCTCCTCTCGCCGCCCTGCCATAGGCGGGAGAGGAGGAGGAGGAGGCCCTCGCCGCCCCCCTCGCCTCTCTTTTTGCCCCGATCCATGGATCCATGGATCGGGGCTAGAGAGAGGCAGCGAGGGGCGTGGGGGCATCCTCCTCCTCTCTCGCCGCCCTGCCATAGGCGGGGGAGGAGGAGGCCCTCGCTCGCCCCCCTCGCCTCTCTTTTGCCCTGATCCATGGATCGGGGCTAGAGAGAGGCAGCGAGGGGCGCGGGGGGGGCATCCTCCTCCTCTCTCGCAGCCCTGCCATAGGCGAGAGAGGAGGAGGGCCCTCGCCGCTGATTGGCTAAAGGAAAGAAGGTGGTTTTATGGTACCACCTGGTCTCCATTAACCAATCAGAAACCGCGTTGACTAAGGGCAAAGAAGCCATCCTACGTCCTTATGACACTTACGCACCAGATACAAAAATGGCGCCGCCCAGTGTGAAAAAGAAAGGCTACGTCCTGGGTTGCCCGTGAGTTGCCGTAAAACTATAAAGTCCCATTTCTTACGAATTTCTTCAGAATCATTTCATTTTCATAACTTTTTTCTCATGCCTACTATCTATGTATATAATAAAAGTCAGTGTTTGCGGGCAGTGGTGCGGAGGGAGGAATATGTGCCAGCATTTCGATTGGTTGCCACTGTGGGATTATTTGCATAAATGACACTGATTGGCCAGCTTCAGAAGTCCAACATTCTAAGGCACCAGACAGAGGGGATTGGTTCCCACGGAGGGAGTATTTGGATAAAGGACTCTGATTGGCCATTGACAATCCAACATTCTAAGGTGAGACAGCGGGAAAAGGAAAGACCTCAGGCAGTCAGTCACTGTGGCCAACAGCAATGGCGGATCAGGACCAAACTTGGCACACAGGGGCCCAATGGCCCACTTCACAACCTGGTGTGGTTTACGTCAAGATGGGCCATGAATGATGGGATTTGCAGTACCTTCACCTGATTCACTTACCAAACAACATTGTAGCCCCTATAAATCACAGACCAGGCCCAAAATTGACAGTAAGGCCTCATTAACTTGATTTTCCCGAGTAGGCCTCAGCTCATGGGACATTGTGTATGGCCTGAATTGACAGTTACCTACATTGGCACACAGAGCCCCTATGACACAAGCTACATTCTACTGCAGTTTGGAGGAGGATGGACCATGGATGATGGGACTTGATGTACCCCATGGATTATGGGATTTGTAGTACTTTGAAACCCTTTATTCCCCACAGACCACTGCGGCCCAGAACCAAGACCAATAAACACCAAACTTGGCACACAATGCCCCCATGACCCACACTCCATCCGACTGCAGTTTAGAGGAGGGCAGACCATGCATGATGGGATTTCAAGTACTCCCATTCACTTCCCAACCCCACTGCAACCCTCATCCAGTGATTGAGGAAAGCCACACTTCGCGCACAAAGCCCCCATGACCTGCTTTACATCCTGGTGCAGTTCGAAGTAGGGTGGACCACGGATGATGGGACTTGACATACCTTCAGTCATTTCCCGAGACTGCAGCGACCCTCATCCAATGACTGATCAAGACCAAACTTGGCACACACACAGCTCCCATGACCCACTTTACATCCTGGTGCAATTTGGATGAGGATGGACCATGGATTATGGGACTTGAAGTACCCTCACTAACTTCCAGAGACCACTGCAAGCCACATAACCAACTGATAAAGGCCAACCGTGGCACACAATGCCTTTCTCAAATAACCCGGGCACTGCCGGGTCCCCAAGCTAGTAAATAAATAAATAAATCTATTATATAAAGGAAGTCCCGTCATCGAACGACTGACAGAGACAGAGAAACCTTCCAAGGCAGAGACACCAAACTTGCCAACACAAATAGGCCTCAGGCAAGGAAGGTTTTTAGCAAAGAAACTCCCCCCCCCAAAAAACCTAGAAGGCCCCCAAAACAACAATACAAAAAACCCTACATTTCCCAGCATCCTCTGCGGCAGCCAGCGAAACCCATTGGCCAACATCGGCCCACACAAAATGCAGGGAGGCTGAGTAACAATAGTAACGCTGGGCACAGCCAGCCAAGGCTAGGATAGAATGCTGAGTGATTTGAGTTCAGTCAGTTGGTGTTTGAGGTTTAAACTGACAAAACCAAACTCTATGAGGGAGCAATTCTCCAGCAATTCCTATTCACACACACAACACAACACAACATCCAATCACAACCAATCCCCCAACTTTACGGGACCCACAAGCGCACAACACCACCTATCACCACCACAAACAAAAACCAACTCCACCTATACTCCAACCACAACACAACACAACACTGCACTGATACTCTACAAACACACACAAACACCCAAAACAACCCACCCACACAAGCATTCCACAACATACTACCACCCACAATTCCACCACACACCCAGTAACTCACCAAAAGTAATACCTACACACAACACAATACGCACATAACACAACCTTGCGTCTACTGCTCAACCCATTTCTATGCCATTCCTTCCTTCCACACAGGCAGAAACTGACCCAAAAGACAAGCCATGCCTCCTAAAAAGAACAGCATCAGACGACACACTCGCAACGCTACATACATCACACAAAAAAGGACAGAACAAACGCCAGAACAGAAACACAGTTTCTTTTTCAAATCCAGAGTTGGGAAACCACAGAACCTCTACTCAGGGCTGTCCAACTGCCGGCCCTGCAGGTGTTTTGGACTTCAAATCCCAGAAATCCTAACAGCTGGGAGTTGAAGTCCAAAACACCTGCAGGGCCGGCAGTTGGACAGCCCTGCTTTCCATCAACAAAGCAGACGGAAAGACAAAAAACATTGTATATCCACAAGCTCTGCAGAACACCAGAAACACCACACAGCGACAACTCCACAGGACTTCAACATCCCACCCACCAGAACAACCCACAACAACACAGCCATGACCCCACCAAGACCATAAGTAACATCAATTCCAACCCTTACAAACTCAGACTTTCTCGCATCTCCTAAATAGGGCACAGCAACGCGTGCCGGGTACAGCTAGTAAATAAATAAAGAGCTTGATCAAGAAATGTTCCTATCTGAAGCGGTAGAACAAATGGCACCTCCCCAAATCAAGGTGTAAAATTCCTTCACCAGTCGTATTTATTTTAATAGTCAAGGCAAAAAAATATCACCACTGTTTTTCTTCATACTAAGCATATGCAATCATGAGAAATGGTGATTTCGGCTTGTGACTTTTTCCTCTGTGCCAAGAAAGAAATGTTAAGCTGCAGCAATGCAAACAAAGAACTGAAGCTATGTAAACATGGAGAGGTTGTGTTTGGCTCCATGCCACTCCCATTGAAATCCCCACGGCTGTTTATTTTGGCAAAGATGAAAAGAAAGGCTGCTTTGAACTGTGGCCTGAGCTAGTCTCAGCACTCCTGTCCTGTTTTGGAATCCATCCTTTGCCTTCTCTCAAATAAGCGAACAACTGTCATTCGCCATGTAGTGATGTCAAAGGCTTTTATGGCCAGAATCATTGGGATGCTCTGAATTGTTAGGGTTGTGTGGCCATGTTCCAGAAGCATTCTCTTCTGATTTTTCACCTGCATCTCTAGCTGGCATCTTCAGAGGTTCTGTTAGCCATGAATCAAGTGGAGTGTATGCATATCTATAGAATGTCTTGGGTGGGAGAAAGAACCCATGTCTGTTTCAAGCAAATGTGAATGTTGCAATTTATTTATAACCCACCTCCATCTCCCCAAGAGCGGACTCAGGGCGGCTAACATGAGACCACGCCCAAAAACCAATACAACATACACACACACACACACATATACTAGCTGTACCCAGCACGAGTTGCTGTGCCCTATTTAGGAGATGCGAGAAAGTCTGAGTATGTAAGGGTTGGAATTGATGTTAGTTATGGTCTTGGTGGGGTCATGGCTGTGTCGTTGTGGGTTGTTCTGGTGGGTGGGATGTTGAAGTCCTGTGGAGTTGTCGGTGTGTGATGTTGCTGGCGTTCTGCAGAGCTTGTGGATATACAATGTTTTTTGTCTTTCCGTCTGCTGTGTTGATGTAGAGCAGGGGTGCTCAGAATGGTGATCGGGATCACCAGGGTGATCTTCAGGCCTCATCCTGGTGATCTTCAGGCCCCTGACCAGGTTTTTTTTGCTGTTGGTCCTCTTCACGCGCCCCTGCACGCTGCAAAGAAGTCCTCCGTCGTTGCTCCTCCCGCTCTGCTCGCGCCGCCTCCAAAAGCTCCAGAGTCCAAGAGGCAGAATGGGCCCCCTCTTTTGGATTCCTCCTTCTTCCTCCATCCTTCTCCAGCCACTCAGAGTCGTAGGAGACCAAAGGGGCGGGCCTGGATGACCCGATGCATGGCTGGCCCCGCGCGCATGCGCAGAAGCGCCCATTCTGCCCCTCGGACTTCTTGTGAGCTCTTGGAGGCGGCACGCATGCTGGCGGCGTGGAAATAGGAGCAACGACGGAGGAGAAGAAGAAGGACGCTTTGGGGTCATTTCCTTACCGCATCTCAAAGGTCAGTCCTTTTACTTTGGGGTGGGTGCTTGATTGTTCTGTGGCATGTCTCTTTGTTTATTTTTAATGTTTAAAATGGCCTTTTAGCTTCAAAGCCTCTCTACTTGCTTTGTTCCTTGAGAAATATATGTTGGGGAATATGGAAATGTGGGAGAAATGGGGTGGTTGGATGTATTTTTGCATGCCCCTTTGTTTACCTTGCTGAGTATTAAATGGCCTTGCAGTTTAAAAGCCTCTCTTCTTACTTTCTGACTGATAATATGTGTGGTAATATGGCAGTGTGGGAGAAATGGGGTGGTTGGATGTATTTTTATGCTCTGTTTTATATTGTTGTTATTAAATTGAAATGTTGATGTTTTATGACTTCATTTTATGTAAACTGCCCCGAGCCTGCTGGAAGGAGCGGTGCATAAAAATGAATAATAAATATAAATAAATAAATAAGAAAATAGTTATACGTTTTACATTTCTGGGTAGGTGATCTTTGGGACTTGGTTTTTTAATCAGTAGCTCCCATGCTGAAAAAGTGTGAGCACCCCTGATGTAGAGGTTGATGCTTGTGTGGGTGGGGTACTTTGGAAGTGAGTGGAGGTACTTGAAATCCCATCATCCATGGTGTGCCCTCCTCTAAACTGCAGTCGGGTCATGGGGGCACTGTGTGCCAAGTTGGGTCTTTATCGGTCTTGGTTCTGGGCCACAGTGGTCTGTGGGGAATGAAGGGTTTGAAAGTACTACAAATCCCGTAATCCATGGAGGTACATCAAATCCCATCATCCATGGTCCACCCTCCTCCAAACTGCAGTAGAATGTAGCGTGGGTCATAGGGGCTCTGTGTGCCAAGGTAGGTTACTGTAAATTCAGGCCATACACAATGTCCCATGAGCTGAGGCCTAGTCGGGAAAATCAAGTTAATGAAGCCTTACTGTCAATTTGGAGCTTAAACAGCATCCCATTAAGTGAGGCCTAGTCAGGAAAATCATGTTAATGAAGCCTTACTGTCAATTTTGGGCATGGTCTGTGATTTGTAGGGGTTTAAATTTTCTGTGGGAAGTGAATTGGGTGTTCGTGTTGGGGACTGCCTCAGGCCTTTGCCTTATCCTCTGCCAGTTTAGAGGGTTGGAATGTTCATGTTGGCTGGCCAATAGAGGCATTATGCAAATACGCCCTCACTGGCAACCAATCATGTTGTCAGAATGTGGAGGCTGGGAGATTCGCTGGCGGCTGCGGAGGATGCTGGGAAATGTAGGGGTTTTTTTGTATCGTTGTTTTGGGGGCCTTCTAGGTTTTTTTTGGGGGGGGGGAGTTTCTTTGATAAAAACCTACCTTGCCTGAGGCCTATTTTTGTTGCCAAGTTTGGTGTGTCTGCCTTGTAAGGTTTCTCTGTCTATGGCAGTCGTTCCATGACGGGACCTCCTTTATATAATAAATATATGCTCGTGTCATAATTAGTACCTTAAAAACAACAAAACCCCTGAACGAAAACTCACCAAATTTGACAGCAAAACCTCTCACAACACAAGGTGTGATGTGACCAAAAGAAATAAAAAACAAAAAAGAACTAAAAATAACTGACAAAATGTAAATCCTAAACAAGGAGAAGACGCCACTAAGGCCCTTGCCTTTCCACAAACAGCCACTTCAGAATGTTAGAATGTTGAGGTGGACCAATCAGCAACCATATGCAAATAATACCACAGTGGCAACCAATCACCATTTCCGACAGCCTCAGGCTCTTGCCTTTCCCTCTCAGCCACTTCAGAGTCTTAGAAAGTCGACGCTGCCCAATCAGAAGCCATATGCAAATAATACCACAGTGGAAACCAATCGGAAAGCTGCCACATATCTGCTCTCTGCACACATACATACAAACATAATAGTTTCTACTATATATTACTATATTAAATACACTCATAGAATAGAGTTAGAAGGGACTCTACCATGGTATTAGGAGAGAACAGACAGGAAGGAAGGAGAGAAGAAAGGAGGGAAAAAGGGAAGGAATGAAGGAGGGAAAGGGAGAAGGAAGGAAAGAGAGAAGGAGGGAGGGAAAAAGGGAAGGAATGAAAGAGGGAAAGGGGGAAGGCAGGAAAGAGAGAAGGAGAGAGGGAAATAAAGAGGGAAGGCAGTAAGTAAGGAAGGAAGGAAAGAAAGAGGTACCAAAGGAAGGAAGAAGAGAAAGTAGAAAGAAAGGAAAGAAAGAGGTACCAAAGGAAGGAAGAAGAGAAAGTAGAAAGGAAAGAAAAAGGAAAGGAAAGGCAGGAAAGAGGTAAAGGACAGGAGGAGAAAAGGAAATAAAAAGTGAAAGAAGGAAAGAAACAGGGAGGGAAGAAAGGAGATGAAAAAGTAGAGAGAAGGAAGGATGAAATCGAAGAGTGAAAGAAGGAATAAAAGAAAGAGGTAGAGAAGGAAGAAAGGAGAGAAAGGGGAAGGGGAAGAAAAAGGGAGGAAGAAATAGGTAGGTACCTCTCTTTCATAATAGTCCAGATATCTACCTCTCCTTTGAAAATTCTTACTATAGGCCACAGCAATGCAGGGCAGGGCACAGCTAGCTAAACATAAAACAGAATCATAACAAAAATATTTAAATAACAAATAAGATAAAACAGCATAGCAACACATAATAGCGAGGCTGTTTAGCTTTCTTTAGGCAGCATTCCAACAGAATGGGTAAAAGTATGCCGTAGGGGTGGATATCTCCGGTTTTAAATATTTTGAAATCCGTTAATTTTCATATTTAAAATTAATATCAAAGTTTTTTTACCCTTGGGGCCCAACCCGGAAGTGTAATTTCTATACCGAACCTGGGCGCCGCCATTTTTCTAAAGGTCACAATATTAGGTCATTTTTTGCCCTCTCAGTTCTCAACTCGCGAGAGCTGAGGAGGGGAAAAATGCCCTTCCTTTTCCCTGCTAAGACCTACAGCGTGTCAAGCCTTGACGCGCTATGGATCTTAGCAGGGAGAAGGAGGTGTGGACGCCCCTCCTTTTCCCTGCCAAGACCTACAGCGTGTAAAGCCTTGACACGCTATGGATCTTAGCAGGGAGAAGGAGGTGCAGACGCCCCTTCTTTTCCCTGCCAAGACTCACAGCGTGTCAAGCCTTGACATGCTTTGGATCTTAGCAGGGAGAAGGAGGTACGAACGCCCCTCCTTTTCCCTGCCAAGACCTACAGCGTGTCAAGCCTTGACGTGCTATGGATCTTAGCAGGGAGAAGGAGGTGCGGACGCCCCACCTTTTCCCTGCTAAGACCTACAGTGCGTCAAGGGTTGACACGCTTTAGATCTTAGCAAAGAGAAGGAGGTGCGGATGCCCCTCCTTTTCCCTGCCAAGACCTACAGCGTGTCAAGCCTTGACGTGCTATGGATCTTAGCAGGGAGAAGGAGGTGCGGACGCCCCACCTTTTCCCTGCTAAGACCTACAGGGCGTCAAGGGTTGACACGCTTTAGATCTTAGCAAAGAGAAGAAGGTGCGGATGCCCCTCCTTTTCCCTGCTAAGACCTACAGTGCGTCAAGCCTTGACGTGCGTAGTTCTCAGCTCAGCAGGGAAGGAGGTGTGGAAGACATCCCCACCTCCTTCCCTGCTGAGAACTAACAGGAAATAATAATGAATTTTCGTTAATAATTACGTTTCAATAACGAAATTTTATGGAATTTTTTCAGAACAATTTCTCTATTGAACCACCGATGAAAATTCCCCCCCACGCGAGTTTAGAAACAAATTTTTGATGGATCAACTACCCCTAGTATGCAGGTTAGAGACATATAGCACCCCAGAATATGACTCCATGATCTAAAACCCAACATTTTCTAGATCTTATTGTTAGTAGCTTAAAAAAGGACTGCTCTTAAGCTCCATTTCTAGCTCTTTCTTCGAAACTCTGAATAATGTTTTTATGTGTTTTATAAAAATGAGCATCTTTCGCCCGTTTTTCCTTTCCAGACCTCATTTTTATGCCTTTCCCTCCTACTTCTTTGCCATCTGTCCGTTAACTCTACATGGAGGCAAGAATTAATTTTAATTACGGGAACAACATAGTCTCCTCTGATCAATAAATTAACCTTTGCTACCACCAGAGTAATAAAATAAAAGCTTATGGGAACGACTAAAATGATATCAGAGTCGAGGTTTCCTTCACTGTCTTCGTATAGCAAAACAAACTCATTCTACTAAATGTGTATATATGAGTCTATTTCTTTGTACGTTCTAGCACAGGGCTGTCCAACTTCTACGGGCCCAAGGGCCGGAATTCCGGTCACTGATCACCTGGGGGGCCGAAGGGTCGGCCTCTGCCCCCGGCTTCGCCCCCTCCCCAGCTCCAATTTACTTACAATTGACCTTGAGTTGTGGAGTTGTAGTTCACCTCCATCCAGAGAGCACTGTGGACTCAAATAATTTATTTTTATTTATTTCTTGGGACTTCTACACCGCCGACTCCCAGGGGCTCGCGGCGGCTCACAAGAACCAATGGCACAGCGCCAGAGGGTTAAAAACAGAACACTTAAAAACATTATTAAAACATGCAACAACAATAATTAAAACAAGAGCAGCAGCAATATAATGGCCCAGTGGATGTATAGACGAGCCTACTCACCGAAGGCCTGCCTAAACAAGTGTGTTTTGCAGGCCCGTCTAAACGGGAGTAGGTCCTCAGGGTTTCTGGCTTCGGCCGGGAGGGCGTTCCAGAGCGTGGGAGCTATCACAGAGAACGCCTCCGGCGGGTAGATGTTAAATGAGCCAGCTTCACCGATGGTATTACCAAGAGGTTGGCCTCCTCAGACCGGAGTGATCTCGATGGGCAATATGGAGTGAGACGGTCCCTCAGATACGCTGGCCCCAGGCCGTGAATGGCCTTGAAGGTAAGAACCAACACTTTGAAGGCGACCCGGTGCTCGATAGGGCAGCCAGTGCAGATCCTGCAAGATTGGAGTTATACGGCAACCTGCTGGAGCCCCAGACAGGAGCCGGGCGGCAGTGTTCTGCACTAGCCTGAGCTTCCGGATCGACGACATAGGCAGGCCAACGTAAAGCGCATTACAGTAATCTAGCCTCGAGATGACCGTGGCTTGGATCACCGTGGCTAGGTCGCTCCGGGAGAGGTAGGGGGCCAGCCTCCTTGCCTGGCGGAGGTGGAAAAAGCAGCCTTACTGGCCATGGAGACCTGGGTCTCCATTGTCAGATGGGAGTCCAAATGGACACCCAGGCTCTTCACTGACGGCGCTGGGTGCAGTGCCGCACCGTCCAGGGTCGGAAGCCGGGCACCCACCTCGCCCGGGCGGCCCAGCCACAAGATCTCCGTCTTCGCCGGATTCACCCTCAACCTACTGGCTCGCAGCCATCCAGTAACGGCCTCGAGGCACTGTTGGAAATGATCGGGGACGGACTCCGGCCTGCCCTCCATCCTCAGAATGAGCTGGGTGTCATCCGCATACTGGTGACAGACCAGCCCATAACTCCGCACCAGCTGTGCAAGCGGCTGCATGTAGATGTTAAATAACAGAGGGGAGAGAATGGCCCCCCCTGGGGAACCCCGCACACTAATGGGGAGTCCTCGGAGACCACCCCGCCCTCCTCACACGCTGAGACCGCTGGCGGAGGAAGGAGGTCAGCCATTTAAGGACAGTCCCCTCACTCCAGCCATGGCCAGGCGGTGGATCAAAAGATTGTGGTTGACCGTGTCAAACGCTGCCGTGAGGTCCAATAACACGAGCAGCGCAGACCCGCCTTGGTCGAGCTGGCAGCGGAGTTGGTCTGTGATGGAGACCAGAACCGTCTCCGTCCCGTGCCCCAAGCGGAAGCCGGACTGGAAGGGGTCTAGCCATGTTGCATCATCTAAGAAGGATTGCAGCTGCTCCATTACTGCCCTCTCAACCACCTTGCCCAGGTACGAAAGGTTCGACACTGGGCGGTAGTTGGAGGGAACCGCAGGATCCAATGACGGTTTCTTCAGTAATGGAGCTACCACCGCCTCTTTTAAGCACTCTGGAAAGACTCCTTGCTCAAGGGAGCTGTTAATGATATTCAACAGAGGCCCACGTAACCCCTCCAGGCAAGATCTAACAAGCCAGGAGGGGCACGGGTCGAGGGAGCAGGTGGTAGGGCGAGCCGCAGTCACTATCTTATCAACAGCATCTGCGTCCAGTGGCCGAAACCGGTCGAGGGTGGGCCCAGCGGAGGGCCACGGGGTCTCTAGCTCTCTTACTGTGTCAACTGTGGCCGGGAGGTCCCGCGGAGGCTCAGTATCTTGTCTGTAAAAAGCTCTGAAAAGCACCGGCAGTGAGGGCCTGATCACTATTTTTTGGGACGGTAGGGACCGTCGTCAAGGATCGAATTACCTTAAACAGTTGGGCCGGGCGTGAGCTTGCAGACGCTATCAAGGCAGAGAAGTATTCATTTTTGGCTGCCTTGACAGCATGCTCATAGGACTCTTTAATTAGCTTATAAGCTGATACTGAGGCTCCGTCACGGAGTTTCCGCCACTCGCGCTCTAGCCGTCTCCTTTCCCGCTTCATGATCCTAAGGTCCCCTGTATACCAGGGGGACCGATGATTGCGGGGGCGGAGAGGGCGCCTGGGAGCAATCTCGTCGAGAGCTCTGGCCAGTGAGGTGTTCCAAGTCTGGACTAGCTCATCGACTGAGACGCTGATAGACTCCAGATCCCTCAGAGCATTCAGGAACCTTTCAGGTTCCATAAGTCTCCTTGGGCGAACAAAAATCTGTTCGGCGCCCTTGCATGGGGGGGGGGGCGGTTGCTCCACCCGGATACTTAGAGCACAGTGGTCCGACCATGGTACCTCTATTACAGAGGCTAGGTCCACTTGAACCCCCCTGCTGAACACCAAATCGAGGGTGTGTCCGGCTGAGTGTGTGGGTCCCGAGTTACACAAGGAGAGGCCTAATGTCGCCATGGTCGAGATTAGGTCCGTGGCTGCAGATGGACCAGAGGCTGCGTCGGGCGTGGACATTGAAGTCCCCAGAACAATAAGTCTGGGAAACCTCAATGCCCACTCCGACACAGTCTCTAGCAGCCGCGCCAGGCTCTCCGCCGGTGCGCTAGGGCGCACGGTACACCAGCAGGATCGCCAGGCTCTCCGGGACTCCCACACCAAGCCGACACTCTCCAATCCCGAGGTGACAAGCGCAGGATCGCTCTAAGGTGTAATCCATCACGGGAGAGTATTGCCACCCCGTCCCTTGTTCCGATTCGGGTGCGTGGCCACGTAATCAGGGGGGGGGGGGCACTTCATGGAGGCAGATGGAATCGCTCTCCTGAAGCCAAATCTCGGTGATACAGAACAGGTCCGCCTTGAGGTCTTCACAGAATTCCCTGACCGTGGCTGTCTTGTTCTGGACGGAACGTGCGTTGACCAGCACCAGAGTGGAAGGGGGGAGAGCTGGATGTCTATCAACAGCGTGTCTGGGGATAGGACGCAGGTCAGAGCCGGGTCGAGTCCGTCTTTGACTCGGTCCGGTTCTCGCAGTATTGTTAGCATTCGGCCTGCGCCTACCGTACACACCCCGCCCCGAGATCACTGGGATACTCAGCGAACCTGATTGGCAGGGGTGGACTGGGAATTCAGCTTCCGGCACACCCCGTGAAAAGGGGAAGCCTGCGGAGAGACTCGGTCGTTTGTCACCGGCTCAGCCAACAACCCCCTAATCCCGAGCCCCCCATCCCCAGAAAGGGAGGTCAAAACCCGTTCACCGGCCAGACACCCGTGTCCCTGGGGGGGCCTTGTGGGCAGCTTGTCCAATTGAGTACTAGGGAGGCCCCTCTGACCCTTTGATGTGTTTGTAGTCTGGTCGACCGGGGCCGATCTATGGGGCCGTTCTGTGTGTCTCTCCTTCCGACTGTAGCCGGCCCCCCAAAAGGTCCGAGATCGGAAGGGTCTCTTTTGGGTCTTACTCCCTCTTCTCTGGGAACGCCAGTCTGAGCTTTGCTTTGAGCTTTGGGTGCTCGACAAGTTCGAAGCCGGCTCAGCACTGACCCGGGCCGTAGATGGAAGGGCTGGAGGTGGAAGCAGGGGGGAGGCCGGCTGTTGGGGCCCCAGGACCAAGGAAGGGCCTCCAGCATTGCTGGATTTCGCGTAGGTTGGGCTGATGTTGGCCACAGGGACGCTAGGTTGGTTGGACGCCGGCGGAGGTGGCTGATGTGGCCGGCTGCCGGCTCGTCCACGCCTCTCTCTTAGCCGTCTCCGTCGCGCCTGGCCCAGACGATTTTTCTTTGGCTTCTTTAAACTGCTACCCAGCAACGTGGAGTGCTGGGAGATGATCAAAGCCGGCAGGTCAGCAGGAAGCCGGCAGGCACGGCGTCTAGGGCGCCCTCCAGGGGCCCTCGCCAGAACCTGGGAGATATTTAGAGCCCCAGGTGTCAGATCTGGGAGCCTCGGCAGCTCTTCAGCAGTGGGTGGAGCTACAGTAGATGACGTGGGCAGAAGGGGTGGGGCTGAGGACGCCGAGCCAAGCAGGTTCGGCGCCATGTTGGAACTTGCTACCAACGCCCTTTCTGCCAGCACTGGGGGGGACCGGATACCCAGGGCCCTCCATGGGCTCCACCACGGGAGGATCGTCGTTCCCGCTGGCTCCGCCTCGGCCACTCTAAGTGGGGTTCCACTGGGGGGTCCAAAACCTGGCCCTGCTAAGTCCTCCTCCCACTGATCTTCTTGTGGATCGGTCCACTGCCCGACCGCTAAATCGTCAGGGAGCCGCGAGCCCAGGTGGCCTGGGGGGAGTCCATTTCGGGGGCCTGCGGTTGGCTCACTCGCCCCCTCTCTCTCTCCGCTCTCTCCTCTCTCCTCACCTCTCCCCTCGCGAGTGCCGCGGATGTCCAAGCTCGGCCCTGGCAACGAGGTGGGCCCGGTCGGGCGCCCGCTGTTGTCCTCTGCTTCAGGGCCTTCGGGAGGTGTCGGGCAGGCGGAGCCCTCCGCCACTGCAGGAGGGCCGGTGGAGCGACCCCAGGCCCAGGCCCCAGGCTTCCCTGAGTTGGATCGTCAGTCGCTCGACCAGCTGGCGAATGGTAAGGAGGGAGGAGGCAAGTTCCACGATAGCGTCTCGCAGGCCCCACGGATCTTCCTGGGCTCCATGGGCTCCGCGGGCTCCTCCGCGCCTCCACGGGGGGGATGGCGGCCGCCCACCGTCTGGCAAGGAGGGAGGCGAGGGGCCCCCGGTGCCAATCCTCGAGATTCTCCCAGCCTGGTGTCAGCCCCCAGGCCCGGCCCAGGGACCGGGGACCAAGGCAGGGGGGTCCCGTGGAAGGCCCTCCTCAGTGTCTCAGCTGCGCCCGGACTCGCCCTGATCCTGGCCGCCGCCGATTCAAGGCCGACTTCCAGGACGGCCTCTGCCTCCATTTGAAAGGCTTCCAATGAAGGCCGCAGGCCCACCGGCGAGTCTCTTGGGGACCAAATGGTTCCCCCGAAATTCCGGGGGGTGTCTTCTCGGTCTGGAATGGCCAGCCAGACCGGTGGGGCTGCAGTGCATCTCATCTGGCCTGGCCTCCCTCCGTTCTTCTCAGGCGGGAGCCTTCCGCTGCACCTGGCAAGCGTTGCTGCCTCTCCCTCGGCTTGGCCCCACCGGAAGCGCCGCCCTCACTTCCGCCCGCGATGCCTTCCCCCTTCCCTTTGTCTCCGAGGGAACGGGGCGGGGCCGTGATGGATCTGGACCAAACTTGGCATGAATACTCAATATACCCAACTGGGAACACTGGTGGATTTGGGGAAATGTTTCCTGCTTAATGGGGCCTCCTTTCCCAGAGGCGGGTGGAGGAGGCCCAAAGAGCTCCCCCCCCCCCCCTGAAGGGAAAACAAGCCCCGGGGGCAGGCGCAAACGAAGCCACATAGCGCCCTGCACACGGGGGAAGCCAGAACAACAAGTGGGAGCGGGCGCGGAGGAGGGGAAGCATCGCCAAGGAAACCGCCGCTGAGGGACCCCTCCCCCCCCTCACCCAGCATCCCACTGTTTTTAGATTGATTGATTCGAGCCAGGCCCTTCCTTACCCATACTGTGGGAGCCCCGCCACAGGGCTGAAGCACCAACGCTGCCGCCGTCCCCGAAGAGCCCCGCTGGAGCCGAGGCCAAGCTCAGGCCGGGCGCGGCGGCTCTCCCATCTGCGAGGCGGGAATCGAGGGCCCTCCACAGGAAGAGGACAGAGCCAGGAGGGGCTTTCCTTGCCTCACTCCCCTCCTCCCGCTCTCTGAGGGAATGGGGGCTGGCCTGGAAGCAGCCACGAGGGAGGAGGAGGCGCGCCCCCAGGCTGGCCGCAAATCCCGCAGGACCCGAGATCTCGGCAGCTATCGCGAGACTACGTAGCCACAGATGGGATTTCGACCTCCCTCGAAATCCGGTCTGTGGCTGGCGTAGTCTCGCGATGCTTGCCTAAACCCGGAAGTAGGTATTTTTTATTTTTTATTTGTATTTTATTAAAACAAGTTAGGGGGCCGGAGAGAAGGGGCTCGGGGGCCATGTACGGCCCCAGGGCCGCCTGTTGGACAGCCCTGTTCTAGCATACTTACAAGATTTTGCTTCCTTCCTGGGAAAGCCCTGAAAGGAACTCTATACAACAGGAGGGGACCGTGTTAGCACTAAGTCCAAAATACACAGTAGAACTGAATGGAAATAATAACTATGCAGGTAATTGTCACACACGTAAAGACTTTATATATCAACAGTGAATTTCATAGTATCATCAATATGAAATGTGGCATACATTCAAATAAACATCAAGTCTTACAATATGAAATGTGGTATACATCCAAATAAACATACAAGTCTTCAGGCGGCCAGCACACTCTCAGGAGGAGAGATAAAAGTCTCTGAAACTCTGTAGTTGAAAAACAGTCCCTGGAAAGGATAAGTAAGTAAGGGAAGGTCCCAAAATAATAATATCCGCAGGAGCAGAAACAACTCAGTGGAAATGCTCACTGTAGAGTAGTCACTCATCCGAGGAAGCCTCCAAACAGTGAGAGTGGTTGGCGGCTTGAGAGCAGCCCCGCGTGCCGTGCCTGTAGTAATGAACAAGCCCGGGACTGGCTGTTCGAGGCAGGAAAACCGCTGTGAAATCGCGCACTGTTCCTGGAGATCAGACAAGGAACAGTTACGTGACAATGACACCACAAGATACTGGCCGACGAGGGGGCATTTGCCTTGGCCACTTCTCGTTTCGACCTCTTGGTCTTTCTCAAGGCCACGTGGTAATATGGAATATCCAGTGTACAATACACGTATATATGCGGCATAAGGTATATATCTGAAAGATACAAAATATAATACAAAGAATTGCATGCTTTGTATTATATTTTGTATCTTTCAGATATATACCTTATGCCGCATATATACGTGTATTGTACACTGATATTCCATATTACCACGTGGCCTTGAGAAGACCAGAGAGGTGAATGAAGTGGCCAAGGCAAATGCCCCCAAATGGCCAGTATCTTGTGGTGTCATTGTCACGTAACTGTTCCTTGTCTGACTTCCAGGAACAGCGCGATTTCACAGCGGCTTTCCTGCCCGAACAGCCAGTCCCGGGCTTGTTCATTACTACAGGCACGGCACGCGGGCTGCTCCGCTTCGCCAACCACTCACTGTTTGGAGGCTTCCTCGGATGAGTGACTACCCTACAAGTGAGCATTTCCACTGAGTTGTTTCTGCTCCCGGATATTATTATTTTGGGACCTTCCCTTACTTACTTATCCTTCCAGGGACTGTTTTTCAACTACAGAGTTTCAGAGACTTTTATCTCCTCCTGAGAGTGTGCTGGCCGGAAGACTTGTATGTTTATTTGGATGTATACCACATTTCATATTGTAAGACTTGATGTTTATTTGAATGTATGCCACATTTCATATTGATGATACTATGAAATTCACTGTTGATATATAAAGTCTTTACGTGTGTGACAATTACCTGCATAGTTATTATTTCCATTCAGTTCTACTGTGTATTTTGGACTTAAAGCCCTGAAAGGAGCATCAGATTGACTCCAAAGAAACACAACCACAGCAGTGTCGCATTTGCCTTCCAGGTCACCTCCCCTAATTTACAAGCAGCCTCATTATAATAAAGTCATTTCCACCAGATGTCTAAATACGGTGTAGTCTGTAGGAGTGATTTTTTTCTTCTTACATTCAGCCACAGTGTCATGAAATCATGCTTGGCCTAGAGTTGGCAAATGCTTCAAATATCAATATGGGACCATACTCTTGGCTGCCCATCCAGTCCAAAACTGGCCAGTACTTAGGAAACAGGTGTCGTGACACAGAGCGCTTAAAGAGTCAAAACCAATAGAGCAGAGGTGCTCACACTTTTTCAGCATGCGAGCTACTAAATGAACAACCAAGTTGAAAAGATCTACCTGGCGTGCGCGCGCGTATGGGCACGCACGCGCCTGCTGCCGCCTTCCGGCTGCATGGGGCTTCTTCCTTGCCTGCCCACGAACGCTCTCACCATCTCCTCGCCGCTGCGTTAGCCGAGCAGGAAATCACCATGGGAGGGGCGTGCATCCAAGTCAGGCGCGCACAGCCTGCTGGGAGGGGCTTGCGCAGGCACGCAGCAGGAAGGGATGGTGACTTCCTGCTTAGTGAACGCAGCGGTGAGGAGATAGAGTGAGCATTCGTGGGCAGGCAAGGAAGATCCCCTTCCCGTTGCCATCCCTTCTTGCTTCCTGCGTGCACGGCAAGCCCTTCCCACGCACGTTTCCTGCTGCATGCGTGGGAGGGACCTGCAGCGCACGCAGGAAGCAGGAAGGGATGAGGACTTCCTGCTTCACGAAAGGCAACAAAGAGATTGAGGGAGCGCGTGCGCGCGCAGGCAAGGAGGATCCCCTTCCCAAGTGCGGGCAGCGGCGAGTGCCCGCGCGCAGGGCAGAGTCGCCCCATCCAGCTGGGATCGACTTCATATGGGCTTGGGATCGACTAGTCGATCGCGATCGACTTCCTGAGCAGCCCTGGTCTATACAAACGGCATTGAATGTTTGCTATGTACAGTATGTGTACTTGTGATCAGCCCTGAGTCTCCTTCGAGGTGAGAAGGGTGGAATTTAAATAAAATGCTATTATTATTATTATTATTATTTTCTGCCATGCAGGGGCGGTCTAAGGTAATTTTAAATGATAGGCGAACATTATTTTGGTGCCCCCCCCAAAAAAAACAGGAAGGAGGGCCCTCCCTCCTTCTAGGTGTTTTGGACTCCAACTCCCACAACTCCTCATAGCCTCAGGCCCCTCAGGTCTAGACAGAAATAGAGCCGAAGAAAGGAAGGAGGGAGAGAAGAGGTCACAGAGGAGTAGGAGGAAAGCCCTTCATCCATTCCTTCACTTACACTTCCTTCACTGATTCTTTTCTCCTTCCCTGCAAACGCACGCGCGCGGCGGAGACAAAAGGAGAGGGGAAGCACTCCCTGCCTGCCCGATATGGAGTGCTTTGGTTACAGGCTTCTGCGGAAGGGAGCTACTGGGCATGCGCGGAGGTTTTTCGCAGATGTGCAGTTGCTCCTGCGCTCAACTTCAGCTCTGGAGCAGCTGCGCCTGCGCGAAAACCTCTGCGCATGCCCAGAGCGGCGGAGCACACAAGGCCGGGGCCCAAAGCAGGCAGCTGCGGCGCTGTCTGAGGAACATCGGCAGGGCCAGGATGGCGCCCCATGCGGCCAGGATGGCGCCCCCTTCCCAGATGGCGCCCTAGGCGGCCGCCTACTTGGCCTACCTTGTAGGACCGCCCCTGCTGCCATGCAGGAAAAGCACAATCAAAGCACCCTCAAGATATGGCCACCCAGCTTCAGTTTAAAAGCCCCCAAGGAAGAAGCTTCTACCACACTCGACGCAGAGAGTTCTACAGCTGAACAGCTCTTGCAGTCAGGAAGTTCTTAATATTCAGGTGGAATCTGCTCTTCTGTAATCTGAACTCATTGCTTCAGGTCTTCATCTCAAGGGCAGCAGAAAACAAGCGCCTGCACCCTCTTCTTTATGACAGCCTTTCAAATATTTAAATATGGCAATCATGTCTCCTCAACTTTCTCTTCTACACATACCCAGCTTTTTAAGCTGCTTATATGTGATGGCTTTTCAGAAATAAAATAAGGACATGGGAGCAGGCCTGGATTACCCATAGGGCCAACGAGGCCGTGGCCTAGGGGCGCGAGCCAAGGGGGGTGCCAGATCACGGCCCAAAATAAAAATAAAAATAAAAATGTTATAAAATAATTTAAAAATCGTGCCGCGATTGGCTCCTGCCGCCTGGCACCCAAAAGGAAGGAAGGCAGGAGGGAGGGAGGGAGGAACGGGGGGGGGGGGGGGGGCTCCCTCCTTGGCGCCCTGCAGACTATACAGCCGGGAGCCAGTCCCCACGTGACCCGGCGGAGGGCGCACCACGTGACCAGGACTTCACATGAGGCAGCAGCAGCATGAGGAGGAAGAGGAGGAGCATGCCCCGCGGCCTCGAAAGCGGCTCTGCAGCCTCGTGCTGGGTGCGCGGAGGGCAGCGGCTGCAGAGCCTCAGGAGCCAATCACGACCAGCATGGGCTGAAGAAGGAGGCCTCTTCATTCAGCCCATGCTGGTCGCGATTGGCTACTGCGGCGGAGGCTGGCCTTCCCCCCCACCCAGGGACAAATGAGCATCCCGTGAGGCAGAGTGGGGTTGTTGTTGTTGTTTCCACTCGCAGGGATAATCCCGGGTGGGTTTTCCAGGCCAGGAGGCATGGGTTGGGCGAGGCGGGCAGCTCCGTCCTTCCTCCTTTCTTTCCGAGAAAGTGGCTCGGTTCCCAGTGCCAGGCCCCTCCCCCCCCCGTGGGCAGCCCCACTTTGCGCAACGCTGGAAGCCATAAAAGCAGGGCTGCCCGGACACCCACCCAGCTAGCCTCCCAAACCGAAACCGAAGCCCCGACGATGGCACCACCGCCCAGGGCCTCCCGCCTCCTCTTCTCTTTCTTCTCCCTCTTCTTCGGAGCGGGGCGAGCCTCCCCCACTGGAGTCCCCGAAATGCCCGGGAAGGTGTGTGTGTGTGAGAGGGTGGGTGGGCTGCCTGCCTCCCGAGGGGTCTTTGGAGGGTCCTAATGCGGTGGCGTAATTCCAAACTGTGGCCTAGGGCGCCAAAAGGTGTTGATCTGGGCCTGCATGGAAGTGAGCATACAAAATACTGCTGGAGTTTATTTATTTATTTATTTACTATTTTTATATGCCACCCTTCTCAACCCTGAAGGGGACTCAGAGTGGCTTACAGAAAACAACAATACTGCCAGAGTGGCTTACAGTGTACATATAACAATATTGCCGGAGCGGCTTACAACAAACTGGAAAAACATCAATTAACATTACAACATATCGCAATATTGTTAGCAATATTGCATGTAATACAAATATATAAATTATAATATCACGATATAATTATTGAATCACATTATCATTGGCAGTATTATACTGTGTTACAATACAACACCACCAATACCAAATGCATATACCACATACCATACCGTAATCATACTATTTTTATTATTACATTACAATTATTATACTATAACATAATACAATATATTGACATTATATTATATTATATTATATTATATCAAATTGCAATGCAATGTAACACTATATTATATTATATATTGAAGCAGTAACTCGGAGTCCCAGAACTCCCAAGGCAACTAGGCTGCCGTCACTAGCGAGCGCAAGGAAGAGATGACGCGACAATTTCTACTGCGATTCAGGAAACCAGCTTTATTTGCATCACATCAGCTGATGGGTCCGTCCCCCTGTGCGGAAACGTAGCCGCTGGTGGACAGAACCCCGATCTGTTCCAGTGGACAGGTTTTATACAAACAATGGAGTCAACATTTAGTCCTCCTTCTTCATGCATTGTTACTGGCTAGTATTCATGAACCCATTTTACTCTACCCAATTAAACAAAGCATTCTTGCATCTCAATCCTATTTGCTAATAACTGTGGCGCAGTGTGAATTTCCATCATTGTTCTATGTTACTGCTCTATGTGCAAAGTGTACCCAAATCGTTACATTGCTACCGAGCCTTCACCGGTTGCCTGCCAAGTGAAAACTTCATTTTGCCATGCGCGCCTCCTAACCAATCACTTACTTTGTAAACAAAACGCACATGGTGACTGCTAGGCCAATCAAGACCGTGTTCTTATCTAAAGGCACATGATGTTCTCTGACTAATTACAGCCTGTGCTTGTGTACCAATCAAAGTGAATTATTCTCGTCACTATTGCTGGCAAGCTACTTCTTTACTCTGCTACTCCCGTTCTATTCTAATGCATCACCTCTCTCTGACATTTCTTCCGTTAAAGCATCAATTTCCCCTTTAATATTATTATATTATATTATCTTTAAAATAATAAATAACATTATTTATTTAAACAAAATAAAATTACTTATTTAAATAAATAATTTTATAGAATAATTTTAAACAATTATTTTAAATTATAACGCAATTTAACACTACATTATATCATATATTATTACATTACACCATACTTTCTATAAAATAATACATAACATTATTTATTTAAACAAATAAAATTACTTATCTAAATAAATAATTTTATAGAATTATTTTAAACACAGCAAGAGGGGCCCTGAGCTGATGGAATGTCAGGAGGCAAGATGGAGTTGGAGTGCTGCTGTTCCAGATTTTCACCTAATTGTTGGGACGTGTAATCGAAGCAACAGATATTAAAGAATAAGGGCATTCGCAGGTGTGCAAGATGTTACAGTGCTTGGATGAGCTGATTTTTGGATTACTCCTTGGAATTGCTATCCAACAACAATGCCTTTTCATGCTGTAGTCTTTCAGCTATCCTGGACCCAACCCATTTAGGGCTATGTAAACTAACATCTCTAACACTGGAATGGTGCTTGAAGACAAAATGGAACCAGAAGCAGATTACCACATCCCCACTTGAACAAGAAAGCTCCACGCCAAGCATTTAGCATCAGTTGTAGAGTAGAAAACCTTTCAAAAGCTAGCCCTACATGTACTATATTGCAATAATCCAGTTTGGATGCAACTCAGACATGTCTTGCCATGGCCATGTGCCTCCTTTTTATGCAGAAGGGCACAACTTATTTCTTTGAAGCTGTGCAAAGTTTGCTCCAGGCTACAGCCACTGTCTGATCAACTAGAAACAGTGCCAGGTCTGGAGATATTCGCAATCCTTGACACTGGTCCTTTAGGAGAGATGGCACTCCATCCGGATTTGGCAGAATTCCTAATCCTGGATTAGTTTTCCTGCTAGCCAGAAGCATTTCTGTTTGCTCTGGATTAAGATGCTATTTGCTACCCCACATTCAGAGCACTCATTTCTACACTCAGAAAATGATTTTCAGCACCCTGATTGGGATTTGATAGGATAGGGAAGCCAGATCATCGCACCATTCATGTTTTTAAAAAAATCCATAGTAGGCGTACCAACTGGCACCTTTTTGAGACGAAGGCATACTATTTCTTAGGCGTACCTAAGAAATAGTTTTTCACTGAAAGGTTGGTATGCATTACGAAATGGCTTAGAACAGTGTTTCCCAACCTTTTTTGAGCCGCGGCACACTTTTTACATTTACAAAATCCTGGGCCACACCACCAACCAAAATCACACAAAAGGACACTCTAACACAGTAATACATATAGTTAATATATTTTTTAAATGTATTTATACACTCAGTGTGAAACCTGGGCCTGTTTAGATGAACTCAACATAGATATCCTGGCAGGAATGGCAGAAAGACACAAACTTCCCACACAGAACTCCCATAACCAAGAGAAAATGCTATAAGAGTTTTGTGGGCATTGACCTTGGGTATTGGAGTTGTATTTCACCTATATCCAGAGAGCACTGTGGATTCAAACAATGTTGGATCAGGACGAAACTTGACATGAATACTCAATATGCCCAAATGTGAATGCAGATGGAGTTCAGGGGAAATAGACCTTGACATTTGGGAGTTGTGGTTGCTGGGATTTTTAGTTGCCCTACAATCAAAGAGCATTCTGAACCCCACCAATGATAGAACTGGGCCAAACTTCCCACACAGAACCTCCCCTCTACTTGGGGAAAGGGAGGTGGGCCTTCCCAATGCATGGAGAGGGAGAGACCAAGTAGACAATGGGTGTGTGTGTGTGTGTGTGTGGGGGGGGGGGTGTTTATAATTTTGTGCCTTTATCGAGGTAGGTTTCTTAGGGTTTTTTTACTTCAGCACACTAGACTCTCCCCCACTCCTGGAAGTTCCACTTTCCCAAGGCACACCTGATGATCGCTCGCGGCACACTGGTTGGGAAACACTTGCTTAGAAGACCATCAAGACGGGCTATTACAAATTTATTTTTGGGCCCTACCAGCATGGTTTGACTCTATGAGAAAGGAAGGGAACCTTTTCGACACATATTCGGCATTGCTTCGCGAACGAAGATTCTTAGGAAGGACTCATCCCACGCTTTTGCTGCACTTTGATGACGAAAAGGCCAATCCGAGATAGGCAAGTCCAGTTGCAGAAAGCACAGCAGAAAGTCTCCTTGGGTGATGTTGTTTCCAAGTTGCGGTTCTTTCTATGTGTCGTTTTCTTCGAGACCCATTTGGCATGGTCTTCGAAAGAGGCCGCAGCATTGTGGATAGTGCGCCTCCATGCCTCCCAATATGAGGCCAGGGTGGACCATTGTTGGTGATCAATCTGGCCGAGCCTGAGGTGTTGTTTCAGGGAGTCCTTATATCTCTTTTTGGGGGCGCCTCTCTTGCGCTGACCCGTGGTGAGTTCATCATAGAGTAGTATCTTTGTGAGGCGGTGGTCCTCCATCCTAGAGATGCACCCAGCCCAGCGCAGCTGTGTTCTCAATAGCATGGCCACAATGCTGATGATCCCTGCTTGCTCAAGGACAGCAACATTCGTCACATAGTCAGTCCAGTATACATTTAGGATTGTGCGAAGACAGCTGATAAAAAGCGCCGGAGGAGTCGTAGGTGTTGGCGATAGGTGACCCATGTTTCAGACCCATAAAGGAGAATAGACGGTACGATAGCTCTGTACACACTGATTTTGGTGCTTTGCCTCAGGTGCTTGTTGCTCCAGACTCTTTTGTGAAGCTTTCTGAATGCACTCTATGCCTTTGCTAATCTGTGATCTATCTCTTTATCGATCTTGGCGTCTGAAGAGATGATATTTCTCTGCTGAACGGACTTAAGCACAGATTTGCTCATGCTGACGTGGGGATGATGGTGTTCTTCCTGTGGTGCGGGCTGGTAGAGAACTTCGCTTTCTTCAGGCTGACTTCCAGCCCAAACAGCTCTGCAGCTGTTGCAAAGCAGGATGTTAGGCGCCGCAGAGCTGCTTCTGAATGGGTGACAAGGGCAGCATCACAGCAAAAGCAGCTCACGGACTAGATAGTTTAGAGTCTTAGTGCGAGCCCTCAGACGGCTTGTTGAACTTGCTGCCATCAGTACGATAGCGTATATAGATGCCTTCTTCTTCTTCTTCTTCGAGGTCTGCCATAGCCCTTCGGAGCATCATGCTGAAGAAGATTGTAAATAGGATTGGTGCAAGAACACAACTTTGCTTCACTCCATTAGTTATTAGAAAGGGCTCTGAGAGAGCATCGCCATATCTGACTTGACCGCGCTGGCCCTCATGTAACAGGATAATCATATTGAGGTATTTAGGGGGACATCCTAGACCAGGGTGCCCATACTTTTTCAGCATGCGAGCCACTTATAATAAAACTAAGTCAGAAAGAACTACCTACCTCCTCTAGGTTGGAGAGGGGAAGGGTGTGGGTGGGGCTTGGAGAAGCTGCTGGTAGAGCGGAAGCCAGAGGGGGCGGAGCCAGGCCGTGCCAAGCCCTGCCCCCCCCCCGACTTCTGCTCTACCAGCAGCTTCTCCAGGCTTGAGGATGGCAGTGCCAAGCCAGTGGTGGCATACCTAGCACAAGGCTGGCTTGGCACTGCCAACCTCAAGCCTGGAGAAGCTGCTGGTAGAGCGAAAAGCCAGAGGGTGGAGCCAGGCTGCGCCAAGCCCCGTCCCTCCCTCTGGCTTTGAGCTCCCAGCAGCTTCTCCAGGCTTGAGGATGGCAGTGCCAAGCCAGTGGTGGCATAGCTAGCACAAGGCTGGCTTGGCCCTGCCCTCCTCAAGCCTGGAGAAGCTGCTGGTAGAGCTGAAGCCAGAGGGGGCAGAGCCACGCGCGCCAAGCCCTGTCCCCTCTCCTCTGGCTTTGGAGCTCCCAGCAGCTTCTCCAGGCTTGAGGATGGCAATGCCAAGCCAGTGGTGGCATACCTAGCACAAGGCTGGCTTGGCACTGCCATCCTCAAGCCTGGAAAGCTGCTGGTAGAGCTGAAGCCAGAGGGCAGAGCCACGCCGCGCCAAGCCCCTGCCCCTCTCCTCTGGCTTTGGGCTTCAGCAGCTTCCTCCAGGCTTGAGGATGACAATGCCAAGCCAGTGGTGGCATACCTAGCACAAGGCTGGCTTTGCACTGCCATCCTCAAGCCTGGAGAAGCTGCTGGTAGAGCTGAGCCAGAGGGGGGCAGAGCCACGCCGCGCCAAGCCCCGCCCCCTCTCCTCTGGCTTTGAGCTCCCAGCAGCTTTCAGGCTTGAGGATGGCAATGCCAAGCCAGTGGTGACATAGGTAGCACAAAGCTGGCTTGGCACTGCCAACCTCAAGCCTGGAGAAGCTGCTGGTAGAGCGAAAAGCCAGAGGTGGGAGGTGAGGCTGCACCAAGCCCCGCCCTCCCTTCTGGCTTTGTAGCTCCCAGCAGCTTTCCAGGCTTGAGGATGGCAGTGCCAAGCCAGTGGTGGCATAGCTAGCACAAGGCTGGCTTGGCCCTGCCCTCCTCAAGGCTGGAGCAGCTGCTGGGAGTGCTGAAGCCGGGGAGGGGGCGGGGCTTGGTGCAGCCTGGCTTCGCCCCCCTCTGAGGAGCACCCCATCCGGCTGGGATCGACCTCCTTCGGTCCCGGGATCGACTGGTCGATCGCGATCGACTTCCCTGGGCAGCCCTGTAGACATTCTAGGATCTGCCACAGACCTTTTCTGCTCACAGTGTCAAGACTTTGGTGAGGTCGACAAATGTTACATAGAGTCCTTTGTTCTGCTCTTCGACATTTCTCTTGCAGTTGTCTATGGGCAAATACTATATCTCTGGTGCTCCTGTTAGCTCTGAAGCCACATTGGCTTTCAGGGAGAAGTTCTTCTGCAATAGCAGGATAAAAAGCGAATAATACTAAAATATGAAGCTTTTATGGTTAGTAACTAAGGATCCTTTCACGCTGTGAGCTTCCACCCCATAATCTTAGGCTCCCTTGCAGAGAAAGAGGGAACAAGAGAAAAAGAGAGCGGCTTGCTGTTTGTACTTTCAGCAAATGGCGGTAACACAATACCGCGTTGCATCCTAATCTTCCAAAGGTAAAAAACAGGAAAAATCAATGTGATGATCAGCCAAACCTCTTTCTTCAAAGCCTTGTCTGAGTCTCCAGGGGAAGAATAGAAACTTCAGCATTACAGGAAGCACCCAGGAGAGAGTGTCTGGTGGATAGGAAACAAGGAGGGGAAAAGGAGGAAGGAGGAAATAAGTAGTATCCAGGTGTTTTCCCCAGCCAGTAGTGTATAATAAGAGCCACAAAAGTGACCTTTAATGGCAATGTGTTAAATCTAACCTGCTGTGAAAGACCAGCAAGAGCTCTGTTGTCTGGTGTGATCTCCTGGTACAAATGGGAAAAGAAGGGACTGGAGTGGCCTCTGTCGGAGGAGAGGAAGAAGGCAAAGCTCAGAAAAGGAGAGAGGAAGTATATGCATCTATCAAGAAACACAGCCAAAAGGCTGTTGGGTGGATCAAAAAGGCAGATGGGAAATATGAGCAAGAGGGCACAGGACCCCACACCATTTTATTTATTCAACACCCCTTCTACACTGCCATAAAAATCCAGATTATCTGCTTTGGACTGGATTATGTGGCAGTGTAGACCAGTGTTTCCCAACCAGTGTGCCGTGGCACATTAGTGTGCCGTGAGCGATCATCAGGTGTGCCATGGGAAATTGGAACCTCCAATACCTTTTCTTCCCCATAACATAACAATGCTTGAGTCCACAGTGCTCTCTGGGTGTAGGTGAACTACAATTTCCAAACTCAAGGTCAATTCCCAAGCAAACCCTTTCAGTACTTTCTGTTGGTAATGAGAGTTCAATATGCCAAGTTTGGTTCAATTCCATTGGTGCAAGAGTTCAGGATGCTCTTTGATTGTGTGTTAACTATAAATCCCAGAAACTGTAACTCCCAAATGTCAAGGTCTATTTTCTCCAAACTCCATCTGTGTTCACATTTGGACATATTGAGTATTCATGCCAAGTTTGTGTTTCATGAACTGTCCCTTTAATGAGAAGGAGAGAACCGGCCAGCCATAGGAGAGGGAGGAGGAGAAAAGGAGGGAGGGGGGTATTGTATGTGAGGGAGCTCAAGGAAAGGCCTCCCACCCCTTCCCTCCTCCTTTCCTCCCCCAGAATTATTTTTATTCTTTGCAATTACTAAGTTTACTTTGATGACTTGCACTGAATGGAATCAGCCAGGGGTAAACTGGCAGAATGAAAGCACACAGACCTTTCAACTGCAAGGCCATTCAATGCTGATCATTGTGGCCAGTACAGTCATATATTCCAGCTCAAAGCAGAGATTGTGGGATTTTCTGCCTTGATATTCTGTATATTTATGCCCCTCATTTGTTCCATCCATCCCTCCCTCTCCCCTTATTTAAATAATATAATATGTAATTGTATATTTATGCAATGCCGGGGGTGGGAGGGGGGGAGCCGGCCCCCCAGGTGATCAGTGACCGGAATTCCGGCCCAAGGTCCGGTAGAAGTTGGACAGCCCTGCAGTAGTACATAAGTTCATTTGCATCACTCCTACCCGCTGTATGATGGGAAACCGAAACCTAGGCTGCTCTGGAGAGCCAGATGCAATGATGCAAAGAGCCACATCTGGCTCCCGAGCCATAGGTTCCCTACCCCTGCTTTATAGAGACTGCTTCAAGATCACAGAGTTCGATTTTTGGGTCTTTAAAAAAAAACTGTTGTCCTTCCCTATTCAAACAAAAACCCCAGAACTAAAACTTATTTTCATTGAGAACTGGGATTCAACATCTAGCAGGAAGTATTTTTTTTCCTTACATTTGACTGTGAAAGCATAACTGTGAAGAGATCTTTGTTTCCTCTCTTCTCAGGAACGAGGTGTGTATCACTTCTGCGGTTTACGTAAGCCTCTTTGCTGCCTTGCTGTGTCCCACTTGGCTTGTCTCCTATATGGCGCTTTCTTTGTGGAGGAAGTAATTAGCACTTGTGTTTGCTCAGTTAAAACTGCAGCCAAAGCAACTGGGGATGGGGAGGGAAAAGGAGGGCGCTGGTGGCCATGTGCCATTGGATGGCAGAAAAGACCCCTGGGTAGTTAGCCAACTTTATGTTTCCCACTGATTGTAATTACAGTTTGCTCAGCAAGGAGCTCCCTACTGCCCAATGGGGCACCTGGTCTCCTGGGTGGAAAGAGGGCAGAGAAGAGACAATAGAGAGGCAGAGGTCGCTTGACTGTGCCAGCCAGCGAGCCCCTGCAGAGGTGGTAGCCTTGAAACAGCCTCTAAAGGCATTTGTGCATTTTTAAGAGCTGGAGTCTATGCAGGTTTATTCCAAAGTCACGCAATACTCCATACAAACAACTGCCTTATGACCGCATCGCATTGAGAGGGAAAAGCATGGGTGACTGTCCCTTTAAGGTAGAGAATCGCCCCTCTTACATTGTCTGCAGTCCCATTTTGAGTTCTGCCTCTCCATCCCACCCACACTTAAGAGCTGGCAATACATTCATCTAACATTCATCACAAGGTCAGTATTACTTTTTTTCGTTTTTAATCAGAAGAAACAATAATGTCCAAAAACCAAGAGATCCCTTGCCCTGTCCAAAGCCCCTTACACTAAAGGAGACTGACACTTGTTTAAAACCACTTCTTTCCATGAGATCCTATTGTTCAGCCCCAAACCCCATAGGACAGTGTTTTTCAACCATTTTTGAGCCACGGCACATTTTTTACATTTACAAAATCCTGGGGCACACCACCAACCGAAATGACACAAAATGACACTCTAACACAGTAATACATATAGTTAATATGTTTTAAAATGTATTTATACACTCAGTGTGAAACCTGGGCCTGTTTCGATGAACACAACATAGATTTCACCAAGCTGAAGATGCTGCCCTGCCTTTACCAACTCCATCAATAGGCTTCCCATGGAAGGAGTCGATGGTACCAACTGCCCAACCACTGGAACTGGCCGGCGGAGGGTCTGTCGACCCAGCCCTAATCCCAGACTGCTCTGTTAAGAGCCATGAAAAACCTAGAAAGAGCCGCTATAGGTCTAGAACCTTTTGGGGCTTGGGATTTGGTAGCTGGGGGTAGGAGACATTCCACTGGTTCCACTTCGGGGATTGGGATAGCACCTCCGGGTGCTAAGCCAGATGTTGGCTCCAATCAGTTATCGGCTCTGGATCTTGGAGGGTCAGCATCGACTGTAAGACACTCTCGTGGTATGGGAAGTATGGGAAGTATGGGAAGTATGGGAGCTAGTCATCTAATCCCGCCCCCTTTTCAGAGGGCGGGCAGAAGACCAGATACTTAGATGATCTGCTGATGGGCAATAATCAAGGGCAGGGAATCCCAGTGATCTCGGGTAGGGGTAAATGGGATGGTAGACGCAGGCCTTATGAGAGAAGGCGGCAGAGTCGGGGACTCGGCCAGCTTCTGACCTGCGAGCTATTCCTAGGCACACAGATGGTGGGCTTCCAAACATCTCCTCTCCGATTCTGGTACTAGCCAATGCCAGGTCCGTGCGCAACAAAACTGGGACCATCAGAGACGTCCTCCTTGAGCATAATGTAGATCTAGTCTGTGTTACAGAGACTTGGCTGCAGGAGGGAGACGACGTCCTTATACACGAGCTTACATCTCCAGGTTATGTGGCTAGTTACCAGATGCGGACAGGGAGACGGGGGGTGTGGCCATTCTCAGTTGTGACAAATTCAATTCCAGGACGGACAGGGAATGGGTATGCGGGCCTTGTGGGGATTCCAGTGAGCCATTCTCAGGCTTGTGACCCGGCGTGCTGGCAGGGTCTTCCTAAGCTGCTGGAGGTGGTGTCCATTGAGGTTCCCTAAACTTATTGTGTCTTCAATGTCCACGCTGACACCGCGAAGCCATCCCCACCATGGGATTATGCAAGACCGGTCCCACACATCAGGCCGGGCACACCTGTGTCTTCGGCCGGGTCAAGTAGTTCACGCCCAGCTCAGCTCTTTAAAATAATTCGGTCACTGACAACAATTTCGACTGTCCCAAATGATAGGGGTTTGGCTCCGACAGCTGAGGCATTTCAGAACTACTTCGCCGACAAGATCTCGACTCTCCGCCGGGATATCCCAGCCACTCTTGATACAGTATGTGAACTCGAGACCCCGCCGCCACTCGGCGGGCCCACCTTCACCCGTTTCCAACTGCTGGACGCAGCAGCTGTCGATAAGCTACTTGCTGCAGCTAGACCAACTACCTGCTCCCTTGATCCGTGCCCCTCCTGGCTTGTTAGATCTTGTCAGGAGGGGCTACAAGACCCCCTGCGAAAGATTATCAACAGCTCCCTTGAGCAAGGAGTGTTCCCAGGGGGTTTGAAAGAGGCAATGGTAAGACCGCTGCTGAAGAAGCCGAACTTAGACTCTTCGACTCCCTCCAATTACCGACCTGTGTCTAATTTGCCTTTTTTAGGCAAGGTAATTGAGAGGGCAGCAGCGGATCAGCTGTAGCGGTACTTAGAAGACACAGCTGGACTTGATCCCTTCCAGTCCGGCTTCCGTATTGGGCATGGGACGGAGACCGTGTTTGTCGCCATTACAGACCAACTTCGCCGCCAGCTGGACCAGGGCGGATCAGCCCTGCTTGTTTTGTTAGATCTAACAGCAGCGTTTGATACCGTAGATCATGCACTGTTAGCCCACCGCCTAGCCGTGACTGGAGTCAGGGGGACTGCCCTTAAGTGGGTAGCCTCCTTTCTCCAGGATTGAGGACAGCATGTGGAGAGGGGGGGGGGGAGGTCTCCGGGAGGCTCCCATTAAGTTGTGGGGTCCCCCAGGGGGCCATCCTCTCGCCCTTATTATTTAACATCTACATGCGCCCCCTGGCCCAGCTGGCCGCGACTTTGGTCTGGAGTGTTATCAGTACGCTGATGACACCCAGCTTCTGCTGAGAATGGACGACAGGCCGGACACCGTACCCGATTGTTTCCATCTATGCCTGGAGGCCGTGACTGGATGGCTGTGTGCCAGCCGGCTGAAGGTGAACCCGTCGAAGACGGAGATCTTGTGGCCTGGTCGCCCTGGGCTGGATGAGTGCCGGTTGCCTACCTTGGATGGTGAGCAACTTTGCCCGTCATCCTTGGTTAAGAGCCTAGGCGTCCAATTGGACTCCTTGCTGATCATGGAGGCCCAGGTCTCCATGGTCAGCAAAACGTCGTTTTTCCATCTACGACAAGCTAGGCGACTGCCCCCCTACCTGTCCAGGGATGACCTGGCCACGGTGATCCAAGCGATGGTCATCTCGAGGCTGGATTACTGTAACACCCTCTACGTTGGCTTTCCCTTGTCGACAGTCCGGAAACTCAAGCTAGTGCAGAACACCGCGGCTCGCTTGCTGGTGGGAGCACCAGTAAGGGAGCACATCACTCCCATCCTTCGGCAACTGCACTGGCTTCCCATCGAGTACCGGATTGCCTTCAAGGTGTTGGTTTTAACCTTTAAGGCCTTACACGGTCTAGGGCCTGTGTACCTGAGGGACCGCCTTACCCCGTATGTTCCCCCGAGATCACTGCGCTCGGAAGAGCAAAATTTGCTGGTTGTTCCATCGTTCCGCTCCTGCCATTTGTCCAGTAAAGACTCGAGCTTTCTCTGCTGCGGCTCCAGTACTCTGGAATTCGCTCCCTGACCATATTCGAGCGGCCTCTGATCTTCTCCCTTTCCGAAGGGAATGTAAGACGGCCCTTTTTAGGCTAGCGTTTGGGTAAACCCAAATGCAATCGGTCCGCTTTGCCTCAGTCAAAGAACCGTAGACCTGTGTCATCATGGTTATGTACTGTGTTTTATTGTATGTTTTATCGTATGTTTTTATTGTATGCTTTGTATCTGTGATCCGCCCCGAGCCTGCAGGGAGGAGCGGAATATAAAACCGAATAATAATTAATTAATTAATTAAATAAATAAATAAATATCCCGGCAGGAACGGCAGAAAGACACACACGAAGGTCTTGCTCAACAGCTGTCAGTCTCTCTCTGTGTTCTTATGCATCAATAAGGAAGGAAGGAGAGAAGGAAGAATGGAACCAAAGAGCAAAGAAAGGGAGGAAAGAAACAGGTAGAGAAGGAAGAAAGAAAAAGGGAAAGAAGGAAAAGTAAAAGAGGGAAGGAAGGAAAGAGGGAGGGAAGGAGAGAAAGAGGGAGGGAAGGTTGGCCACAGCAACACGTGGCGAGTACAGCTAATATATATATCTATATATATAATTTTGACACGGTCGTGCATTGACGATCATAGACAACGCAACCATAAAACTCAGAACCACCAAACTCGACAACTGACTGGCCCTGACCACGAGGTACATACAACAATAAAAAAACCGGACCTACGTACCTCGCAACACCTTAAAACACCAGCCCCCAAAAACTAGCAACGGAACTCCCACCCCGGCCTCTCTGCTGCCAGCGCAAACGTTTAGAACGTTCGCACATGGCAGCCAGAGCGCCTCCTCCGCCTCCTCCTTGGATCAGGAAGAGAGGCGGGGGGCGGCATGGCCCCCCCTTCCCCGCTCCCCCCTCCCCAGCCCCTCTCACCTCCTCCCGCCCCCCCTCGCCGCCTGGTTAGAAAGAGTGGCGGGGGGGGTTAGAAAGAGTGGCGGGGGCGTGGCAGGAGGAGGGGACATGCCTCCCCCTCCCCAGCCCCTCCCACCTCCTCCTGCCCCCCCTCACCGCCCGGTTAGAAAGAGTGGTGGCGGGGGCGTGGCAGGAGGAGGGGACACGCCTCCCCCCTCCCCCGCCCCACCCACCACCCCCCCCCCCCTCGCCGCCCGGTTAGAAAGAGTGGCGGGGGGGGTGGCAGGCGGGGACCCGCCTCCCCCCGCCCCAGCCCTCCCACCTCCTCCCGCCCCCCCTCGCCACCCGGTTACAAAGAGTGGCGGGGGGCATGGCTTGAGGAGGGGACATGCCTCCCCTCTCCCAGCCCCTCCCACCTCCTCCTGCCCCCCTCACCGCCCGGTTAGAAAGAGTGGCGGGGGGGCGTGGCAGAAGGGGACACGCCTCCCCCCCTCCCCAGCCCCTCCCACCTCCTCCCGCGCCCCCTCGCGCCCGGTTAGAAAGAGTGGGGGGGTGGCAGGAGGAGGGACACGCCTCCCCCCCCTCCCCAGCCCCTCCCACCTCCTCCCGCCCCCCTAGCCCGGTTAGAAAGAGTGGCGGGGGCGTGGCAGGAGGAGGGGACATGCCTCCCTCCCCAGCCCCTCCCACCTCCTCCTCCTGCCCCCCTCACCGCCCGGTTAGAAAGAGTGGCGGCGGGGGCGTGGCAGGAGGAGGGGACACGCCTCCCCCCTCCCCAGCCCCTCCCACCTCCTCCCGCGCCCCCCCCTCGCCGCCCGGTTAGAAAGAGTGGCGGGGGGGGGCATGGCAGGAGGAGGGGACATGCCTCCCCCCTCTCCAGCCCCTCCCCCTCCTCCCGCCCCCCCTTGCCGCCCGGTTAGAAAGAGTGGTGGGGGGGCGTGGCAGGAGGAGGGGACACGCCTCCCCCCCTCTCCAGCCCCTCCCACCTCCTCCCGCCCCCCCCCCCCCCCCTCGCCACCCGGTTAGAAAGAGTGGCGGGGGGGCGTGGCAGGAGGAGGGGACACGCCTCCCCTCTCCCCAGCCCCTCCCACCTCCTCCCCCCCCCTCGCCGCCCGGTTAGAAAGAGTGGCGGGGGGGCGTGGCAGGAGGGGGGACACGCCTCCCCCCTCCCCAGCCCCTCCCCCTCCTCCTGCCCCCCTCCTCCTCAGCTTACCTCCTCGGCCCCTCCTCCTCCTGCGGACTCCCCTCCTTCCTTCCCTAGGGCCCAAAAGGCCCTCGGCTGCCCTGGGAAGCGCCTGGAAAAAGTAAATAGCCAGCCAGATCCTTACTTTTTCCAGGCGCATCCCAGGGCAGCCGAGGGCCTTTGGCCCCTGGGGAAGGAAGGAGGGGAGTCCGCAGGAGGAGGAGGGGCTGAGGAGGTAAGCAGCGCCAGGGCCTTTCTCGCCGGACGCCCTGGGGGAGAGGATGCCGCGCCGCCTCTTCCCTCGGTGACTGGGGAGGAGGCGGGCTGGCCAGACGGAGACCGAGAGGTAGAGTGAGGGGGGGCGCCGGGGAGGGAGGAAGAGAGAGAGAGAGACAGAGTGAGAGAGATAGAGTGAGAGAGATAGAGAGAGAGAGAAATAGAGAAAGAGAGAGAGAGAGAGAGAGAGAGAGAGAGAGAGAGAGAGAGAGAGAGTGAGAGAGACAGAGTGAGGGATAGAGAGAAATAAAGAGAGAGACAGAGAGAGAAAGAGAGATACAGAGAGAGATAGAGAGAAATAGAGAGAGAGGTACAGAGTGAGAGAGACAGAGTGAGAGAGATAGAGAAATAGAGACAGAGAGAGAGAGAGAGAGAGAAATAGAGAGAGAGAGTGAGAGAGATACAGAGAGAGAGTGAGAGAGAGAGTGGGAGAGATAGAGAGAGAGATACAGAGAGAGAGAGAGTGAGAGAGATAGAGAGAGATACAGAGAGAGAGTGTGAGAGAGAGATACAGAGAGAGTGAGAGAGATACAGAGAGATACAGAGAGAGAGTGAGAGAGATAGAGAGATACAGAGTGAGAGAGACAGAGAGAGAGAGAGAGAGAGAGAAATAGAGAGACAGAGATACAGAGAGAGAAAGAGAGAGAGAGATACAGAGAGAGAGAGTGAGAGAGATAGAGAGAGATACAGAGAGAGAGTGTGTGAGAGAGAGTGAGAGAGAGAGAGAGAGAGAGAGAGAGAGAGAGAGAGAGAGAGAGAGAGAGAGAGACAGAGAGAGAGAGAGAGAGAGAGAGAGAGAGAGAGAGAGAGAGAGATACAGAGAGAGACAGAGAGAGAAAGAGAGAGAGATACAGAGAGAGATAGAGAGAAATAGAGAGAGAGGTACAGAGTGAGAGAGACAGAGTGAGAGAGATAGAGAAATAGAGACAGAGAGAGAGATAGAGAGAGAGAAATAGAGAGAGTGAGAGAGAGAGAGAGAGAGATACAGAGTGAGAGAGACAGAGAGAGAGAGAGAGAGAGAGAGAGAGAGAGAGATACAGAGTGAGAGAGATAGAGAAATAGAGAGAGAGACAGAGATACAGAGAGAGAGACATGGAACAGCAACGCGTGCACGGGTACAGCTAGTATATATATATATATATTATATTATCTCCAATTTCCCACGGCACACCTGATGATCGCTCACGGCACACTAGTGTGCCACTGCCATAGGATACAAGGGGTAGTGATGCAAGTTAAAACCATTGCTTTCTATGGGATCCTATGGTTCTTCATCAAAGCCTATGGGATACAACACACTGCTGACAGTCGGGCAATGACATAGGATGGGAAACATTTGATGGTTCCCATCCCACCTGTTTTTCATTTGTAAACATGGAAGTACAGCACAGTAAGAGGTAGGAGCTCGGAATTCTTAACCGTGTTCAGAATTCCCTCCTTTCGGGGCATGTCAGCCTCTTTTCTACCCTTGGACATGTGTTGAGCTCCGTGCCTCTCCATTAGGGTTGCCACCTGTCCCGTATTATATAGGACGTCCCGTATTTTTACTCTGAATTCCGTGTCCCGTATTTTCAGCTCCTGTCCCGTATATGTCCTCATCCAATCCTCTCTCTACTTCCACCTTTCTCTGCGCTCTTTACTACTGCCCTTCCCTTGGCTTCTGTATCTGTAGTTTTTGTCGGTCTCTGTTCCGCCTTTAAATTCTGTCGTCTCATCTCGCATTTATCTCATTGAATTGTGTGGCTTCCTTTAAATTTACGTACTTCTTATTTATGTCTCCCTCGGCCTCTTAGCCCTTCCTTGCGTTACTTCTTGGATCTCTCCGTCTCTGCCGCTTCTTATCTATTACGTATAATAAAAGTCAGTGTTTGCGGGCAGTGGTGCGGCCGAGTGACCGAGCAACGGGAGGAATATGTGCCAGCGTTTCGATTGGCTACCACTGTGGAATTATTTGCATAAATGACTGTAATTGGCCAGCCTCAAAATCCCAACATTCTACGGCCCCAGACAGAGGGGATTGCTTGCCACTGAGGTGACTCAGAGAGAAAAGGAAAGGCCTCAGGAAGACAGTTAGCCAGTTAACAGTTTTTTCCCCATTGGTAATGGAATGTTCATTTTCTGTGAGGATATCACTGCAGTGAGAGGGTTTCCTGATGTACTGAGAGCATTACTACCATTACAAGCTAGGCCCCAAAATAGATAGACATCCTTCCAGGAAAGTGGAATGATGGGATTTGCAGTACCTTCACCTCATTCACTTCCCAAACAACACTGTAGCCACTATAAATCACAGACCAGCCCCAAAATTGACAGCAAGGCTTCCTTAACTTGATTTTCCTGACTAGGCCTCAGCTCATGGGATATTGTTAGGCTTCCTCAACTTGATTTTCCTGACTAGGCCCCCAACAATAACAGAACAAGACCAAACTTGGCACACAGACCCCCCCCCCCCAAGGTGCACCCTACACCCTGCTGCAGTTTGAGGGAGGATAGACCATGGATGATGGGACTTGCAGTACTTCAATTCACTTCCTTAGAGCAGTGTTTCTCAACCAGTGTGCCATGGCACACTAGTGTGCCATTAGCAATCATCAGGTGTACCGCGAGAAAAGCTCTCTGCCCCCCTTCCTTCCCCCCTCCTCCTGCCGAACTCCTGCTGCTTGGGGGAGGAGGAGGAAGGGCCGAGCGGCCGTTTTCCCAGCCAGCCTCCAATCCGCCATGACTCCCACCATGACTCTCCCCCCTCGCTCTCTGAAGCCGCGTGGAGGACGACCCCCGCCCACTGAAGCCCGTCCACTGCTCATGCTCCTCCTCTGTGGGAGAGCTGAAGCCAAGGGAGGGGGCAGGGCATGGCGCCCCCCCCGGCTTCAGCGCTCACACAGCTTTGCCAGCCTTGAGGGGGCAGTGCCAAGCCAGCAGTGGCAGAGCCAGCACAATGCTGGCTTGGCACTGCCCCCTCAAGGCTGGCGAAGCTGTGGGAGAACTGAAGCCGGGGGGAGGGGGCGGGGCATGGCACGGCCTGGCTCCTCCCCCTCCCCCGGCTTCGGCACTCCCAGCAGCTGCTCCCAGCAGGCCACCATCCCCCAGCCGTTGTTTACAGTGTTAGAGTGTCATTTTGTGTAATTTTGGTTGGTGGTGTGCCCCCAGATTTTTTTAATGTTAAAAGTGTGCCGCAGCTCAAAAAAGGTTGGGAAACACTGCCTTAGAGCACTGTGGCCCACACCAAACTTGGCACACAGAGGCCCAACCACTGCTTCTTCACATGCTGTCTGATCCATATCACTCTAGTAAGCTGAAGCCTTCTTGTTGGGACTTTGGTAAGGAGAAAGTTCATGAGCAGTAAGGAGGAAATTCCACAACTTCGCAGCTATCAAAGGTTGTCCTTTATTTCCCAGATGTTTGGAGATTTACATATGGACTTCCTGTGACATTTTAGCTCAAACAGCAACTATTTGGCCTGTGAATTTGTACTAGGAACTGTCCATGGTCCTGTCCTGCCTTGGTTGTTTGCAGTGCAATCCCCTGCTAGCTACTAGGCATGAGAAAAAAGTTATGAAAATGATTCGTTTCGTAAGGAATTCGTAAGAAATGCTACTTTCGAGTATTTCCGCACCTGGAACGCCAACCAGGAAGTGGACTTTCTTTTTCGAACTCGGGGCCAGGATTTTCTTAAGTGCCATTATTAGGTCGTAAGGGGGCACCCTCCTTCTCTCTCACCACCCTCCCGCCTCCCTTGCCAATAAGTATTATGGCAAGGCAAGCCCTAAACTCGCTCCTTCTTTCAGCTGGAAGCCCGGAAAAATGTAAACAGAGAGGATTACTCAGAAGTAAATCTGCAAGGCGGGCACTTTGGATGAAGGGCCCTCCCTTGTGGATTTACTTCTGAGTAAACCTCTCTGTTTACATTTTTCCAGGCTTCCCTGCCTCTCCTGCCCTGCCAGGATCTAAAGCATCAAAGAGTATTGGGGTGAGAAACCAACCTAATGTATAATAGAATGAATGCTACTGTAAGTGCCTAATATTATAAGTAATCCCACTGGTCATACCTACATTCCATGCACATGCAATAATACAGCAGTAATAACAATAACAAGAGGTAAAATTCAAACCGAAGTATTCTGACTGGTCTCTCCTCATGCGGTGCAAACGGGCTCTTCTCTTATTAGCCCGGAAATTAGCCTGAAAAGCCAGCGTTTGCTGCTTGGGAGCACACACATACATATTCTTGGGGGGGGGGGGGGGGGTATTTGCTGCAGAATCCTGGGCTCATAGAGAAGATTCTGCAGCAAATCCCCCCCAAAGAATATGTATGTGTGTGCACCCAAGCAGAAAACGCTGGCTTTTCCCGGGCTAATTTCCCGGGCTAATAAGAGAAGAGCCCGTTTGCACCGCATGAGGCAGGGACCAGTCAGAATACTTCAGTTTGAATTTTACCTCTTCTTATACCCATTGTTATTACTGCTGTATTATTGCATGTGCATGGAATGTAGGTATATGACCAGCCTGGGCAAACTTGGGCCCTCGCTCCTCAGGATCGAGGTGAGAGAGGGCAGCGAGGAGCCGGGGGCTCCTCCTCCTTTTCTTTTGCTGCTTCCAAGAATAGAATACCCCCTCCCTCCCTCCCCCCCTCCTTTGCTCCCTCCTTCCTATTTGGAGAGTCCCATCTAGAATTCAGTATGATTTATTCAAGTTTTGGCCTACAACTCCCAGAAATCCCAGCCAATTTACCAGCTGTTAGGATTTCTGGGAGTTGTAGGCCAAAACCATCTGGAATGCGCATGCGCTGGCATACGAAATACTAACGAATTTCATTAGTAATTAAGTTACATCTTAGAAATGTTTGGAAATTTTTTTGTAAGTCTTCCTATTACTAATAAAAAAAATCCCCCCCCCCATTTGATTTTAGAATCGCCATTTTTGGGTTCTAAAACATGCCTACTAGCTACTATTGTATGCTTTAAGCATTTTGTTTAGACCAGGGCTGTCCAACGGGCGCCCCGGGGGCCCGTATACGGCCCCCAGCCCCTACCCTCTGGCCCCCGGGGGGAGGAGAGGATGGAATTGAATATATTTAATATTAAATTAAAATAAGGGGGGAGGGCAGGATGGAATTAAATATATTTAATATTAAATAAAAATAAGGGGAGAAGGGAGGATGGAATTAAATATATTTAATATTAAATTAAAATAGGGGGGAGGGGAGGATGGAATTAAATATATTTAATATTAAATTAAAATAAGGGGAGAGGGGAGGATGGAATTAAATATATTTAATATTAAATTAAAATAAGGGGAGAGGGAAGGATGGAATTAAATATATTTAAAGATGAAATAAGGAGAGATGGGATACATTAAGGGGGGAGGGGAGGATGGAATTAAATATATTTAATATTAAATTAAAATAAGGGGAGAGGGAAGGATGGAATTAAATATATTTAATATTAAATTAAAATAAGGGGAGAAGGGAGGATGGAATTAAATATATTTAATATTAAATTAAAATAAGGGGAGAGGGGAGGATGGAATTAAATATATTTAATATTAAATTAAAATAAGGGGAGAGGGGAGGATGGAATTAAATATATTTAATATTAAATTAAACTAAGGGGAGAGGGGAGGATGGAATTAAATATATTTAATATTAAATTAAAATAAGGGGAGAGGGGAGGATGGAATTAAATATATTTAATATTAAATTAAAATAAGGGGAGAGGGAAGGATGGAATTAAATATATTTAATATTAAATTAAAATAAGGGGAGAGGGAAGGATGGAATTAAATATATTTAATATTAAATTAAAATAAGGGGAGAAGGGAGGATGGAATTAAATATATTTAATATTAAATTAAAATAAGGGGAGAGGGGAGGATGGAATTAAATATATTTAATATTAAATTAAACTAAGGGGAGAGGGGAGGATGGAATTAAATATATTTAATATTAAATTAAAATAATTTAATATCTTATCCCTGCATTTTATCTCAGTAAAAGATTATATTTGACTGTATGGATGCCCCTTTTGAATGCCCACCCTGCATTTAATGTTAGTAAAAGATTATATTTGACTGTATGGATGCCCCTTTTGAATTCCCACCCTGCATTTAATGTTAGTAAAAGATTATATTTGACTGTATGGATGCTCCTTTTGAATGCCCACCCTGCATTTGATCTCAGTAAAAGATTATATTTGACTGTATGCATGCAGGGGCGGGGGTGGGGTGGGGGCGGAGCCAGGGGAGAGGGTGGAGCCGGGGGTGGGGAGGGGGCGGAGGTGGGGGCAGGGGAGGAGTCGGGGGCGGGGGCAGACCCTACGGCCCCCCAGGTCATCAGTGACCCTGGGCCGGTAGAAGTTGGACAGCCCTGGTTTAGACTATAACAGGGGTCGGGAACGTTTTTGACTCAGAGAGCCATGAAAACAAAATATTTGGAAATTTATTTCAGTGAGAGCCATATAATATATTTTAAGGCTGAATTCAACTAAATGTGAGTATAATAAGCCTCTTCAAGAAAAAAACCATAATTTTGCAATATTTAATTTAAATAACACACACACATGCACACACACACAAACACACACATACTTAGTAATTTACAGGAGATGTAGCTCACCTACATCCGGAGAGCACTGTGAACCCAAACAACTATGGATCTGGACCAAACTTGGCACAAATACTCAATATGGCCAAATTTGAACACTGGTGGAGTTTGGGGAAAATAGAACCTGACATTTGGGAGCTACAGTTGTGTGGATTTATAGTACCCTTGCAATAAAAGAGCATTCTGAGATCCACCAACAATTGTATTGAACCAAACTTGGCATACACAAATCCCAGGAGCAACAGAAAATACTGGAAATGGTTGGGGAAAACAGACCCTGATATATGGGAGTTGCAGTTGTGTGGATTTATAGTTCACTTGCAATAAAAAAGCACTCTGAGCTCCACCAACCATTAAACTGAACCAAACTTGACATACACAACTCCAAGGAGCAGCCTAAGACACTGGAGAAGGTTGAGGAAAACAGACACTGACATATGGGAGTTGCAGTTGTGTGGATTTATAGTTCACCAGCCATCAAAGAGCATTCTGTGCTCCCCAAAATACTGGAGGGGTTTGGGGGAGGATGTAGAACAGATGATGGGATTAACTGTGCCTTCAATTGCTTCAGCTCTACATCGCCATCGGTTAAGAGCTTGGGGGTTACGTTGGACTTCTCGCTGACCATGGAGGCTCAGGTCTCGGTGGTCAGCAGGACGTCATTCTATCACCTCCGACAGGCTAGGCGACTGGTGCCCTACCTGTCCAGGAACGACCTGGCCACGGTAATCCAAGCGACGGTCATCTCGAGACTAGACTACTGTAATGCCCTCTACGTTGGTCTTCCCTTGTCGACAATTCGGAAACTCAAGCTAGTGCAGAACGCCGCTGCTCGCTTGCTGGCAGGAGTGCCGGTGAGGGAGCACATTACACCCATCCTCCGGCAACTGCACTGGCTTCCTATTGAGTACCGAATTGCCTTCAAGGTGTTGGTTCTGACCTTCAAGGCCTTACACGGCCTAGGGCCTGCGTACCTGAGGGACCGCCTTAACCCGTACTCTCCCCTGAGATCACTGCGCTCGGATGAACAAAATCTGTTGTTAATACCATCAGTCCGCTCCTGCCACCTATCGAAGACCAGACAAAGGACCTTTTCCGTAGCGGCACCGGTGCTCTGGAATGCCCTCCCGGACAGCACCCGAGCTATCTCGGAATTGGCCCCCTTCCGGAGGGCCTGCAAGACGGCCCTCTTCGGCTTAGCCTTTAACTAGGCACACTAGACCAACCAACTTTGCTATATGTCCTCTCAATCCATGTGTTGACGATGCAATGTGTTTTAATGTGGTTTTATGTTTTGTTTTTATTAATTGTAGGGCCGCATGTCGACTTGTTGTGGCATGTTGCCCGTATATTTTTTACTGTTATCCGCCCCGAACCTGCTGGGAGGAGTGGAATACAAAAATGAACAATAAATAAATAAATAAATAAATAAATAAATAAATAAATAAAATCACTGGACTCTCTCTCACTGCCTGCACAGCTGATAGGAGAGGCCTATTTGCTGGCCCCCAGAGGGGTGCAGGCCCAGCCTCCAGGAGAGGCTCACCATCGCACAGTGCGGCCATGGGCAGGAAGCACCCTGGTGGCGGCCTCTTTCCCAGCGCATTTGCAAACGCACTGGGAAAGAGGGCTTGTGAAGTGCGCATGCGCAGGAATGGGATTGGGCTGGATAGCTCTTCGGTTCCCTATCCAACTCTATGATTCCCTCAATTCAATCTGGGAACAGAGGGGAGTCTTCCTTCCTTGACTGCACTTCCAAATTTCCAAGACACTGCCTCTTCTCCCAGGATCGTATCCCATGCACAGCTCCTTCCCATCCATCCCACACAAAACATTTCTTTTGCGTTTCCTTTGCAAACCCAAGCCCCTCCCATGTGGCTCCCCAAAAATCAAAGGCCACATGCAATGGGATAAGAGGAAACCGGGGCCTTTTCCTCTTTCCACCCTCGGGATTATTTCCCCTTCCCCTCCCTCTGCATCGCCCCACCCATCTCCCGCCATTAGCCACGAAAGCCCAGGCAGCAGCAGCAACAGACTCAGCCCCGCACTGATGTCACGAGCGAGGCAAGGGGAGGAGGGAAAGAGGAAGAGGAAATCTCTTAAAGGGGCAGCACAGCTTGATTCCCTGGCGCTCAGACAAAGAGCAAGAACAACAAAAGGGGAAGAGGCCACAAGGCTTGCTCAGGGTGCATTCTACAGTCATGCCTGTCAATACGGGACAGGAGCTGAGAGGGACTCTGGCAGGAGGGGGCAGGGCCTAATGAAGTGGCTTTGTGAGCCAGATGCAATCATCAAAAGAGCCATACCTGGCTCCCGAGCCATAGGTTCCCTACCCCTGACTAGCTGAAGGAGATTAAATGGAAGGATGCTAGAAACTGGGATCATGCCCTAAAATGACAGAAAGGAGATCTTTTGGCTGCCAAATCAAAAAATAGTTTTTTCCTCAGCCGAATTCGGAGTCCCCCCCCCCAAATGAATCGGGGATAATCGAGAACGGCACGGGGTTTAACCAAATCGCACACCCCTAGTGTGGTGGAGTGTTTTCAGTGTTGGACTGGGACAATGAAAAAAAATGTTTCAGTGACCTCTCAGTCATGGTATCCTACTGGCATGCCCGGATTACCCATAAGGCTAATGAGGCCATGGCCAAGGGGCGCAAGCCGGGGGGGGGCGCAGATCACGGACCAAAAAAATGTTTCAGTGACCTCTCAGTCATGGTATCCTACTGGCATGCCCGGATTACCCATAAGGCTAATGAGGCCATGGCCAGAGGGGCAAACCGGGGCGCAGATCACGGACCAAAAAATGTTTCAGTGACCTCTCAGTCATGGTATCTTACTGGCATGCCCGGATTACCCATAAGGCCAACGAGGCCATGGCCTAGGGGCGCAAGCCGGGCGCAGATCACGGACCAAAAAATGTTTCAGTGACCTCTCAGTCATGGTATCTTACTGGCATGCCCGGATTACCCATAAGGCCAACGAGGCCATGGCCTAGGGGCGCAAGCCGGGGGGGGGCGCAGATCACGGACCAAAAAATGTTTCAGTGACCTCTCAGTCATGGTATCCTACTGGCATGCCGGATTACCCATAAGGCCAACGAGGCCATGGCCTAGGGCAAGCTAAAAAATGTTTCAGTGACCTCTCAGTCATGGTATCCTACTGGCATGCTCGGATTACCCATAAGGCCAACGAGGCCATGGCCTAGATGCAAGCCGGGATCATGGACCAAAAAAAATGTTTCAGTGACCTCTCAGTCATGGTATCTTACTGGCATGCCTGGATTACCCATAAGGCCAATGAGGCCATGGCCTAGGGGCGCAAGCCGGGGGGGGGGCACAGATCATGGACCAAAAAAATGTTTCAGTGACCTCTCAGTCATGGTATCTTACTGGCATGCCTGGATTACCCATAAGGCCAACGAGGCCATGGCCTAGGGGCGCAAGCCAAGGGCGCAGATCACGGACCAAAAAATGTTTCAGTGACCTCTCAGTCATGGTATCTTACTGGCATGCCCGGATTACCCATAAGGCCAACGAGGCCATGGCCTAGGGGCGCAAGCCGGGGCGCAGATCACGGACCAAAAAAATGTTTCAGTGACCTCTCAGTCATGGTATCTTACTGGCATGCCCGGATTACCCATAAGGCCAACGAGGCCATGGCCTAGGGGCGCAAGCCGGGGGGGGGGGCGCAGATCACGGACCAAAAAAATGTTTCAGTGACCTCTCAGTCATGGTATCCTACTGGCATGCCCGGATTACCCATAAGGCCAATGAGGCCATGGCCTAGGGGCGCAAGCCGAGGGGGGGGCGCAGATCACGGACCAAAAAAATGTTTCAGTGACCTCTCAGTCATGGTATCTTACTGGCATGCCCGAATTACCCATAAGGCCAATGAGGCCATGGCCTAGGGGCGCAAGCCGAGGGGGGGGGGGCACAGATCACGGACCAAAAAAACCCAAAACTGGTCTGCGCCCCTCTTTCCCCCTTTCTCATGCCCCTTCGCGCTTCTTGTCTCGGCAAAGTCTCTGCTCCGTCCCCTCCGTCTCTCGTGCTCTCTCTCTCTCTCTCTCTCTCTCTCTCTCTCTCTCTCAAACTGCATCCACCCACATCCTACAAATACATTTCCAGATGGAACGGAGATCCCCAAAACAACAAATATTGGATTATTCAGCCCCACCTTTTCCTTGCCTGTTCTTCAAGATGGGCTGCCCCTTTTGTTTGTATAAATCGCAGAACCGTTATGTCTTGGAAATGTAATCTTATGCCTAGTGGGGCAATTAATCAGTGACTGTTTTTTTTCCTCAGCCTCCAAGTAAAGTGGACAAATTGTACAGACATTGAGCCTGCCGAGAGGATGCATTAAATTTAGCAATGCCATATGTCCTTACTTGTCTTGCTGTCTCCCTAAGAAAAATGTCCCTTTGTTTGCATAGCTTGGACATAAAGTATTTTGCTGCCAAGTTGCATTATGGCTGGGAATATTTATTTCACTGAGTAAACCATCTCTCATTTCTTGGACATACTAGTAACGAGTAACATTAAGCCACATCTGTTAGCATTTCCATAAAATGAGAATATTTTCATGCACCGGCATTGCTATCTGAGCACAAGTGCTTAAAGACTGAAGCTGAGACAAAAAGTAAGATTGATTTCGCAGTATGATAATATGCGAATATACAAGATGAAGATGTGTGGTTCAGTGGACTAATGCAGGTGAGTTCAATACATGGCTGATCAGCAGTGCCACAGAATCGTCACCACACTGAATCCTATGTTGGCTTGAAATCACAGTTTGCAGTTCTTAACACTCTCTGAAAGAGGTTTAGTTCTCTATATCAGTGTTTCCCAACCTTTTTTGAGCCGCGGCACACTTTTAACATTAAAAAAATTCGGGGGCACACCACCAACCAAAATGACACAAAATGACACTTTAACACAGTAAAGAATGGCTGGGCAATGGTGGCCTGCTGGGAGCAGCTGCTGGGAGTGCCGAAGCTGGGGAGGGGGCGGAGCCAGGCTGCACCATGCCCCGCCCCCGGGAGTGCCAAGCCGGGGAGGGGCAGAGCCAGGTCGCGCCATGCCCCTCCCCCCAGCTTCAGCTCTCCTACAGAGGAGGAGCATGAGCGGTGGACGGGCTTCAGTGGGCGGGGTTCCTCCTCCACGCGGCTTCAGCGAGCGAGGGGCGAGAGTCATGGCGAGAGTTATGGCGGATTGGAGGCTGGCTGGGGAAACGGCCGAAGCAGGCGGTGTCCCGGTCCCTTCTTTTTCTTCACCACTGCCTGGCCCTTCCTCCTCCCCCCCCCCAAGCAGCAGGAGTTCGGCAGGAGGGGGGAGGAAGGGGGGCAGAGAGCTTTTCTCGCGGCACAGCAGGAGGTCCTTCACGGCACACTAGTGTGCCACAGCACACTGGTTGAGAAAGACTGCTCTATATAGTATTTCCTGGAGGCTGTGTAGGAAATGCTTAGAACTCATTGGTCATGCCACAATTGTTAGTCTCAATTAGAAGAAACCCACTGAATCAGCAAGAAGCACATAGAAGCTCAGAGTAATAATAATAATAATCTATCTATCTATCATCTATGTATATAATAAAAGTCAGTGTTTGCAGGCGGTGGGTGGTGCAGTGGTGCGGAGGGAGGAATATGTGCCAGCATTTTGATTGGCTACCACTGTGAGATTAATTGCATAAAGGGCTCTGATTGGCCAGCCTCAGAACACCAACATTCTACGGCCCCAGACAGAGGGGATCAGTTGACACTGAAATGGTATTTGCATAAAGGACTCCGATTGGCCAACCACATTCCAACATTCTAAGGTGACTCAGAGGGAAAAGGAAAGGCCTCAGGCAGTCAGCCACTGTGGCCCACAGCAATGACGGATCAGGACAAAACTTGACAAACAGGGGCCCAATGGCCCACTTCACAGCCTGGTGGGCCACGAATTATGGGATTCGCAATACCTTCACCTCATTCACTTCCCAAACAACACTGTAGCCCCTATAAATCACAGACTAGGCCCAAAATTGACAGCAAGGCTTCCTTAACTTGATTTTCCTGACTAGGCCCCCAACAATGACAGAACAAGACCAAACTTGGCATACAGACCCCCCCCCCCAAAGATGCACCCTACATCCTGGTGCAGTTTGAGGGAGGATGGACCATGGATGATGGGACTTGCAGTACTTTAATTCACTTCCTTAGAGCACTGTGGCCCACACCAATGATGAATCAGGACGAATCAGGATGAATCAGGACCAAACTTGGCACACAGAGGCCCAATGGCCCACTTTACAAACCTGCTGCAGTTTACGGCAGGATGGCTCACAAATGATGGGATTTGCAGTACCTTCACCCAATTCATTTCCCACAGAACATTGCAGCAAATCAGAGACCAGGCCCAAAGTTGGCACATAGAGTACCCATGACCCACTCTACATCCTGGTGCAGTTTTGAGTGGGATGGACCACGGATGATGGGAGTTGAAGTACCTTCACTCACTTTCTGAGACCACTGAGACCCTCATCCAATGACTGATCAAGACCACACTTGGCACACAGAGCCCCCATGACCTACTCTACATCCTGGTGCTGTTTGGAGGGGGATGGACCATGGCCAATGGGACTTGCAGTACCTTCACTAAGTTCCTGAGACCACTGCAAGCCACATAAACATCTAATAGGAACCAACCTTGGCACACAATGCCTTCCTCAAATAACCCGGGCACCGCCGGGTCCTCAGCTCGTACACTATATTTATATTCCACTTTATCTGCCCAGAGAGACTCAGAACGGATTACAGTTTCACATATAGAAGGCAAACATTCAATGCCTTTTTACTAGGTCTGTTTGATGGTTCAAAACTCGTTTCGGATGTAGGGGGCGCTGGCAATCCAATTTTGAAATGATTTCTGAAATTTTCTGGGAAAAAAGTTCATTATTTCTGAAATTTCTGAAATTTCACAGTTGCTTCATTAATGGCAGACACGCATGTGCAGTAGGAAAAACACAGCACTGGCACTGGGGAAACTTCAAGGGATTGTCCCTCCCTCATTTTTAGAGCAATCGTGATGAAATTTGCTACAGTGGTAGAACACATGCACCACTGTTAGCTCACCAAATTTCATACTTTTGGTTTTTACTACAGGGCTAGCATGGCTCAGGGAGAGCACAGCGGCCTAATAAACAGAAGTCCGTGAGTTCGATCCCCTCCCCTGCCAAGGAACTTTTTAAAATGTTTTTTAAAAGTATTTTTAAAAGTAATTTCTGGTTTGAATTTTGAAAGTCTTTTCCTGTTTCTTTGTGTGGTCTTTACTTTCAAAGTAGTTGTTCTACTCCAGAAACTTTGTGTGGCACAAACTGTGTTAATTTGGGGGAGAACAGAAATCATATACAGCAGGGCTGTCCAACTGGCGGCCCGGGGGGGGGGGGGGGCATATACGGCCCCCCAGCCCCTTCCCTACGGCCCCCTAAGCTTTTAAATAAAAAATAAAAAATGAAAAATAAAATAAATAATATTTTTTTAAAAAAACCCCTACTTCCGGGTTCGGAGCAAGTATCATGAGAATACGCAATCCACACAGGATTTCTCTGTCAACGCGAGATCACGCCGGCGTTGACAGCGAAATCCCGTGTCGATTGCGTATTCTCGCGATACTCTTCGGCTACTCTACTACTGGATCGCTGAGGCCCACAGACGCGATTAGGAACTTCTTCGACTCAGTTGGTCGTCGCCTCTCTTGTCGTCCAGGTACTCCTGGATCCTGCGCATTTGGAAAAGGTAGGCCGAAGCAGGGGGCTCCTCAGGGGGCTCCTTAGGGGGCTCCTCATTCCCTCCCCCCATCTCCCCCCATGTATTAAATATAAAATTAAATATATTTAAAGATGAAATAAGGGGAGATGGGATACATTAAAATAAGGGGAGAGGGGAGGATGGAATTAAATATATTTAATATTAAATAAAAATAAGGGGAGAAGGGAGGATGGAATTAAATATATTTAATATTAAATTAAAATAAGGGGAGGGAGGATGGAATTAAATATATTTAATATTAAATTAAAATAAGGGGAGAGGGGAGGATGGAATTAAATATATTTAATATTAAATAAAAATAAGGGGAGAGGGGAGAGGGCGTGGGGGGAGAGGGCGGAGCCGGGGACGGGGAGGGGGCGGAGCCAGGGAGGGGGCAGAGCCGGGGGCGGGGGCAGACCCTACGGCCCCCCAGGTCATCAGTGACCGGAATTCAGGCCCCTTGACCGGTAGAAGTTGGACAGCCCTGATATACAGAGAAGATCCCATCAAGGGACATCTAGACTGACCCCCTTCTTTGGGAGCAAGAATACCGTTTCTCACCAAAGGGAAGGGAATGGGGTCTCAGGAGCAAAAGACAATTAGACAACTAGATGACATGTGATGCTTTTGAGGCAATTTTATATACATGAGATATGTCGTTTCCCAAAGTACCTTAGCAAGCCAGACTCCCCAGTGCAGCAATTCTAAAGGACTCTAAAGGGATGGATGAAAGAAGGAATGTCTTTAAATTTTGGGGGAATCGGGGCTAGACTGACCCCACTAAGTGGGCGGTGAGGCGATCCAAGAGGGCGGTGGGAGGCTCAGAGGAATTGGGGGCGGGGCGGTGAACCCCTTTAAGGGGGTGGTGAACGATTAGGGTTTCTGTGTGCCAAGTTTGGCTCAATTACATTGTTGGTGGAGTTCAAAATGCTCTTTGATTGTAGGTGAACTATAAATCCCAGCAACTACAACTCCCAAATGAGAAGGGCTATTTTCTCAAAACTCCACCAGTGTTCAAATTTGGGCATTGTGAGTATTTATGTCAAATTTCATCCAAATCCATAGTTGTTTGGGTTCATAGTGCTCTCCAAATGTAAATCACTGGCAATTTCTCCCAAACCCCTCCAGTATTTCCTGTTGGTCATGTGGGTTCTCTGTGCCAAGTTTGGTCCAATTCCATAATTCGTGGGGGTCTTAGTGGTCTGTGGAAGTCAGAGCTGAATCGATTGAAGGTACTGCAAATCCCATCATCCGTTGTCCATACTCCCCCAAACATATTGTTTTTGCGATTAATCACTATGCTTTAATTATGTTCAATTTGTAACAACGAAAATACATCCTGCATATTAGATATTTGCATTAGAATTCGTAAGAGTAGCAAAATTATTTATGAAGTAGCAACGAAAATATGGTTGGGGGTCACCACAACACGAGGAACCGTATTGAGGGGTCGCAGCATTAGAAAGCTTGAGAACCACTACATTAATACATATATCTTTCTGTTTAATTGCTATTAATTTTTTAAAAAAATTAATTTCTAGGGGGGGTGGTGAGTAAATTTTTTTCTGGAAAGGGGGCGGTAGGCCAAAAAAGGTTGGGAGCCACTGCATTAGAGCAACAATTGAAAAATGTATAACAATTCAGATCGTGTCTAAGCAGGGACTCTTGACCTATATCAGGGCTGTCCAACTTCTACCGGCCAAGGGGCCTGAATTCCAGTCACTGATGACCTGGGGGGCCGAAGGGTCTGCCCCCGGCTCCGCCCCCGCCACGGCTCCACCCCTCCCCCGGCTCCAATTTACTTACAATTCATAAGAGGCATCCATACAATCAAATATAATCTTTTACTAAGGGGAAATGCAGGGTGGGAATACATAAGGGTCATCCATACAATCAAATATAATCTTTTACTAAGGGGAAATGCAGGGAGGGAATACATAAGGGGCATCCATACACAATTACATAATAATAACATAAAGGTTAGCCTACCTTCCCAAACGCGCAGGATCCAGGAGTAGCCGGACCACGAGCAGAGGCGACGACGGACCGAGGCAGCAGCCGAGAAGGTCCAAATCACGTCTGCGTGGGCCGCAGGGATTAAGTAGCCGAGATTTCGGCAACAGGAGTATCGTGAGACTACGGAAGACACACGGGATTTCGCTCTCAACGCAGGCGTGATCTCGCGTTGAGAGCGAAATCCCGTGTGGCTTCCGTAGTCTCGCGATACTTGCTCCGGAACCGGAAGTGGGTAATTTTTTAAAATATTATTATTTAATTTATTATTTTTATTAAAAAGCTTAGGGGGCCGCAGCAAAGGGGCTGGGGGCCGTATACGGCCCCCGGGCCGCCAGTTGGACAGCCCTGACCTATATCAAGAATCACATCGAGTACTGCCTTATATGAGATAAATTATGTGTTAGACAAGCAATTCTGTTTTGGGGGACAGACAAGTAATATAATCCCTGCCAAAAGGATACAAATGAGAAATCATCATGCACTTCAGTGACTCTCTTGCAAGCATGCAAAGTAACATGCCACCTATTCACGGGACAAGTGCTTGCTGTTTCTAATCCATAGACAAATTAGGAGTTGACAGAAATTGGCATGTTTGTGCCAAAGAGTAGACTGCTAACATCTGAAGGGGGAAGGACTGGAATGTGTGTGCGGCTTAGAGAGGCTTAAATGGTGTGCTTGACATGACTTGACATCGCAATTGATTGTGGCCATCATTTCCACTTGGTGTATACAAAAGTGAAACATTTGATCAGAGCACACTCAATGGGCAATCCCAGGAGATTGGCAGAGGCATATGCCAAAGCAACAGCTGAAGCAAAAGGAATTGTTGTGCTGTACGCCAGAGGGAGGAAAGTGACACTGAGTTAGCAAATACCCAGAAGAGGGTTCTTGTCTATACTAGGTAGGCATGGTTTAGAACCCAAAAATCGCGATTCTAAAATCAAATGGGGGGGGGGGATTTTTTTTGATTAGTATATTAGACTTACAAAAAAATTTTGAAAAAGTTCTAAAATGTAACGTAAGTATTAACGAAATTCTAAATTGGTTCTAAAGTCTGAAAAGCAGGGAGTTAAAAATCAAGGGGGAACATTCCCCTTCGCCTCTGCAGTGCAATTAAGTGGAGCTGTAGATGTATAACATAAATATAAGAGGTAGTAGCTACTTGCTCTCAGGACAATTGTGAAAGTGAAGTACGATTCTCCCCCCCCCCCCCTTATTATTTCCCCTTTCCCTCCTTTCTTCCTTCTCTACCCTCTTCTTTCATTCCTTCCTTTGCTCTTTGGTTCCCCATCCCTTCTTTTCTCTTTCCTTCCTTCCCTCCCCCCTTCTCTACTTCTTCCTTTGTCTCCTTCCTTCCTTTGTTCACGTTTTATTTCCCTAATAGCAATTAAACAGAAAGATATATGTATAATATATAGACTTTCTGCTGTGCTTTCTGCAACTGAACTTGCCTATCTCAGATTGGCCTCTATAGTCATCAGCGCGCTTGTAAAAAGCGTGGGATGAGTCCTTCCTGAATCTTCGTTCGTGAAGTAATGCTGAGAGAGAGATATGTATTAATGCAGTGGTTCCTCATGTTGTGGTGACCCCCATCCATATTTTCGTTGCTACTTCATAATTTTGTTACTCTTATGAATTCTAATGCAAATATCTAATATGCAGGATGTATTTTCATTGTTACAAATTGACAAAAGTTAAAGCATAGGGATTAATCACAAAAACAATATGTTTGGGGGAGGATGGACAACGGATGATGGGATTTGCAGTACCTTCGACGAATTCAGCTCTGACTTCCACAGCTGAGACCCCATGAATGACAGACCTGGACCAAACTTGGCACACAGAACCCCCATGACCCACAGAAAATACTGGAGGGTTTGGGAGGAATTGACAGTGATTTAGGGAGATAACTCTGAACCTAAACAATCCTGGATCAGGACCAAACTTGGCATGAATACTCAATATGCCCAAATGTGAACGCAGATGGAGTTTGGGGAAAATAGACCTTGACATTTGGGAGTTGTAGTTGCTGGGATTTATAGTTCACCTTCAATCAAAGAGCATTCTGAACTCCACCAATGACAGAATTGGGCCAAACTGGGATCCGGGCGAGGGCGGGGGGAAAGAGGAGGGGCGAAGGAGGAGGCAATCAGCTGATTGCCTCCTCCTTTGCCCCTCTTTCCCCCCCGCGCTCGCCGGCGCCCTCGCTCACCCCCCTCGCCTCTCTCTAGCCCCAATGTATGGATCGAGGTTAGAGAGAGGCAGAGAGGGGCGCGGGGGCCTTTCTCCTCCTCTCTCGCCAGCCTGCCATTGGCGAGAGAGGAGGAGGAGGCCTCGCTCACCCCCTCGCTCTCTCTGCCCGATGCATGGATCGAGGCTAGAGAGAGGCAGAGAGGGGCGGGGGCCTTTCTCCTCCTCTCTCGCCAGCCTGCCATTGGCGAGAGAGGAGGAGGAGGCCTCGCTCACCCCCTCGCCTCTCTCTAGCCCCGATGCATGGATCGAGGCTAGAGAGAGGCAGAGAGGGCGCGCTGGGCCTTTCTCCTCCTCTCTCGCCAGCCTGCCATTGGCGAGAGAGGAGGAGGAGGCCCCCTCGCTCACCCCCTCGCCTCTCTCTGGCCCTGATCCTGAGGGAGCGAGGGCCCAAGTTTGCCCAGGCTGAGAGGAAAAGGAAGAGGCCTGAGGCTGTGAGGAATGGTGGGAGTTGAAGTCCAAAACACGTACCTGGGGGGCTGAAGCTGGCCCCTGCGATGGGGCATGGCAGAGCAACGGGGAAGAGAAGGAGGGGGGGGAAGCCTGGAGGACTACACTTTCCAGAATGCATTGCCTAGCCTACCTAGCAAGCGTCACTTCCAGTTCCCCATAGAAATGCGGGAAAAAGAAGAAGCTGAATGAAGGCGGGAAGGAAATGAGGGGGAGAAGACAGGGAGAAGTGAGTCGTACAATAATTAATTAATTAATACTTAAGAATTTCTTACGATCATAACGCAAATTGTTGGCCTCAAGGACCGTAAAAGGAAGTCTACTTCCTGGTTCGCGGCAGCGATACGTAAAACCTCAAAAGTCCCATTACATACGAATCTCTTACCAATCCTTTTAATTTCCATTTCATTTTTCCTAATGCCTAATACTAGGCCTACATTCCCTTCTGAGCAGGCCCGGATTAACAACTTTTTGCACCCTAGGCCACACTTTGGAATTACGCCCCCTTTAAACCAACCTCTACCACACCACTCAGACCCACACTTGGCTGGCTTTCACCATGGTGCCTCCGGAGCAGAAGAGAAAGGCGAGTAGGCACCATCCCGCCACCTCCAAGGTCCGCATTCCCACTGGCTGGAAAGCTCCGCTGTGCTCTGAAGGTCTCGGGAGGCTTGGGGAGAGCGCAGCGGGTGCAAACTCGCTCCAAAGGCACGCACGAGAGAGAGAGAGCGCGCGCGAGAGAGCAAGAGAGCGATAGAGAGAGAGCAAGAGAGCGAGAGCAAGCAAGAGAGCGAGAGAGAGCATGAGCGAGCAAGAGAGTGAGAGAGAGAGCAAGAGAGAGAGAGAGCGAGAGAGAGAGAGCGCGAATGAGAGAGAGAAAAGTCCGCTTGGCGTGCACTCCCGCAGAGCGAGGGAGGATTCAGGTTGGGGTTTTCTGCAGCTTTTGTTTGGCTGCTCCCGAAGGCAGGAGAGCCAGACCCTGGCCTTGATCCTTCCCTCTCTCCCGCGGCTCCCTTTGGCCAAGCAGGCCGCCCCGGCTTGGTCCGAGAGCGCAGGAGCGAGCCTGGGTTGGTGTGGTCTCGTGCTGGGGACCTGGGAGAGGCCCACCCAAGCAACGCCCTTTCTCTTCCTCCCTCCCTCCCTCCCTCTCTCTCCTTCTTTACTTTCTTTCTTTCCTCCTAGTTGCCTCCTTCTCCTCCTTCTCCTCTCCCTCCCACCGCCCTCTCCCGGACTCTGCCGCTCGGCTCTGGATGCAGAAATTTACAGTCTGCCGCCGGGGGAGCCGGACGAGTCGCCATGGAGACGGCTTTCCCGGGAGCCAGGAGGTCAGGCCAGCCAGAGACCCGCGGGCAGCTCAGAGAGTGAGAGACTTTGCCGGGAGAAGGAGCAAGGAGGGGCATGAGAAAGGGGGAAAGAGGGGTGCGGACCAGTTTTTTATTTTTTATTTTTTGGTCCGTGATCTGCGCCCCTCCTCAGCATGCGCCCCTAGGCCATGGCCTATGTTGGCCTTATGGGTAATCCCGCCATGCTTCTGAGTCCACATTGGAAAGCAGTTTCAGTCTCACATTTGTTTGTTTTTTAGAATATTCTTGTCAACGTTTCCTTCATGGTTTTCCTCTTTTCTCCATATTACTTGATTTTTTAAAAGTTGCAGATCTAGCAATAGACTGTAAATTCAAGGGATTCCAGCCTAAGAAACTCCCGATTTTCATACGGACATTGCACAACCAGTCCGTCTCTACATCACACATTTACTTTCTTTTATTTTTCTCCTCCTGTCATTCAGATTTCATTCCCTTAACAGAAAATTACATCTACACATGGATCAAAGGAGGTAAGGGCTGCTATATTTATACAATGAATGGTGTGGGGGTCCCCCCCCCTCCAATAGCATATGTTGCCAAAGCAACTGATGTCTTAAGAGACCCATTCCCTGTGATGCCTGGCCTGCAGGAAATTGTTTGGTTTTATTCAGTCCAGAGAACAATAAGAAGTGCATATCTCAGCTGTATGTGACAACTGCAAGGAACTGAGTCAGAGATAAACAGCTGTAAGAGTTTTAAGCATCATCTTCATCATCACTTTCTTACTTACTAACTTGGGGACCCGGCGGTGCCCGGGTTATTTGAGGAAGGCATTGTGTACCAAGGTTGGTTCCTATTAGATGTTTATGTGGCTTGCAGTGGTCTCAGGAACTTAGTGAAGGTACTTGCAAGTCCCATTGGCCATGGTACATCCTCCTCCGAACTGCACCAGAATGAAGAGTGGGTCATGGGGGCTGTGTGTGTCACATTTGGTCTTGATCATTCTCTGGATGAGAGTTGCCGTGGTCTCTGGAAGTGAGGGAAAGTACTGGAAGTCCAATCATCCATGGTCCCCCGTTATCCAAACTGCACCAGGATATAGAGTGGGTCATGGGGGCTCTGTGTGCCAAGTGTGGTCTAGATCAGTGTTTCCCAACCAGTGTGCCGGGGCACACTAGTGTGCCGTGAGCGATCATCTGGTGTGCCGTGGGAAATTGGAACCTCCAGGAAGAGGGGGGGGGGAGAGTCTAGTGTGTTGAAGTAGAAAAACCCTAAGAAACCTACCTCGATAAAGGCACAAAATTACAAACACCCCCCCCTTTCCACCCGCTGTCTATTTGGTCTCTCCCTCTCCATGCATTGGGAAGGCCCGTCTCCCTTTCCCCAAGTAGAGACCTCCTCTTGCCTCCTGGGGATTTTGTGTGGGAAGTTTGGCCCAGTTCTATCATTGGTGGGGTTCAGAATGCTCTTTGATTGTAGGGAAACTATAAATCCCAGCAACTACAACTCCCAAATGTCAAGGTCTATTTCCCCTGAACTCCATCTATGTTCATATTTGGGCATATTGAGTATTCATGCCAAGTTTGGTCCTGATCCAACATTGTTTGAGTCCACAGTGCTCTCTGGATATAGGTGAACTACAACTCCAAAACTCAAGGTCAATGCCCACCAAACTCTTATAGTATTTTCTCTTGGTTATGGGAGTTCTGTGTGGGAAGTTTGTGTCTTTCTGCCAGTCCTGCCAGGATATCTATGTTGAGTTCATTGAAACAGGCCCAGGTTTCACACTGGGTGTACAAATACATTTTAAAAAACTATATGTATTACTGTGTTAGAGTGTCATTTTGTGTCATTTTGGTTGGTGGTGTGCCCTAGGATTTTGCAAATGTAAAAAGTGTGCCGCGGCTCAAAAAAGGTTGGGAAACACTGGTCTAGATCAGTCATTTGATGAGGGTGGCAGGGGTCTCAGAAGGTGAGTGAAGGTACTTCAACTCCCATCATCCGTGGTCCGTCCCACTCAAAACTGCACCAGGATGTAGAGTGGGTCATGGGTACTCTGTGTGCCAAGTTTGGGCCTGGTCTGTGATTTGTAGAGGCTGCAATGTTCTGTGGGAAATGAATTGGGTGAAGGTACCATCCCATCATTTGTGAGCCATCCTGCCGTAAACCACTGCAGGTTTGTAAAGTGGGCCATTGGGCCTCTGTGTGCCAAGTTTGGTCCTGATTCGTCATTGGTGCGGGCCGGGGTGGCGGTTTGGTCCCGGGTGGCTCGGGGCGGCTTAAAAAAGTCAGAATAGTAACACAATAAAACACCATAAAAACATAATAAAACATCCACACATTAAAGCACAAGATGCTGCACGAAGATGCAATAATGTGCAGCATAATACAATACAGTTAAGATAAAAACACAGGCAGAACTGGTACATTAATGGCGTCTTACAAGCCAAAGACCTGTTGGAAAAGGAAAGTCTTACAAGACCTCCTAAATGACATGAGATCGTGTCGTGCTCGTGTCTCAGCTGGGAGCGCGTTCCATAGAGTTGGAGCTATCACTGAGAACGCTCTCTTTCGGGTGGCAGTCAACCTAAACGTCTTAGTAGGGGGAATTGCCAGTAGATTGTTGTTCTCTGACCGCAGTGATCTCGTAGGGCAATATGGGGTAAGCCTCAGGTACATTGGCCCCAGTCTGTGCAAGGTCTTAAATGTGAGCACCAACACTTTGAAGGTGATCTGGTGCTCAATTGGAAGCCAGTGCAGATCCTGCAAAGTAGGTGTAATATGGCAACCTGCTGGAGTACCAGACAGGAGCCGGGCGGCAGTGTTCTGCACCAGCCTGAGCTTCCGGGTCACCGACAGAGGAAGGCCAACGTAGAGAGCATTACAGTAGTCTAGTCTCGAGATGACCGTGGCTTGGATCACCGTGGCCAGGTCGTTCCGGGATAGATAGGGAGCCAGCCGCCTTGCCTGTCTTAGATGGAAAAAAGCTATTTCACTGACCATGGAGATTTGGGTCTCCATGGTCAGTTGGGAGTCCAAATGAACTCCCAGGCTCTTTACTGAAGGCGATGGGCATAGCGCCCACCATCCAGGGTCGGAAGCTGGACATCCCTATCACCCGGACGGCCCAGCCATAAGGTCTCCGTCTTCGCTGGATTCACCTTCAACCTACTGGCTCGCAGCCATCCAGTAACGGCCTCAAGGCAACGTTGGAAATTATCGGGTACAGATCCAGGCCTGCCCTCCATCCTCAGAATGAGCTGAGTGTCGTCGGCGTACTGATGACACTCCAACCCAAAGCTCCGCACCAAACTTGAGCAATAGAGAATACTGGACCTTGGAAATTGGGGGCTGCTTGCATTTTCCTTCGTGCCATGGCCATCTCCCATGTAGATGTTAAATAACAAGGGGGAGAGAATAGCCCCCTGAGGAACACCGCAAATTAATGGGGAGCCCTCGGAGACCATAAGTGGTTTAGTGGTTCCCAAACTTTTTTGGCCTACCGCCCCCTTTCCAGAAAAAAAATTACTCACCACCCCCCCAAATTATTTTTTTTAAAAATGTAATAGCAATTAAACAGAAAGATTATGTATTAATGCAGTAGTTCTCAACCTTTCTACTGCCGTGAGCCCTAAATAAAGTTCTTCATGTTGTGGTGACCCCCATCCATATTTTCGTTGCTACTTCATAAATAACTTTGCTACTCTTAAGAATTCTAATGCAAATATCTAATATGCATGATGAATTTTTATTGTTACAAATTGTACATAATTAAAGCATAGTGATTAATGACAAAAACAATATGTTTGGGGGAGTATGGCCAATGGATGATGGGATTTGCAGTACCTTTGACCAATTCAGCTTTGACTTCCACAGCCGAGACCCCATGAATGACAGACCTGGACCAAATGTGGAACAGAGAACCCCCATGACCAACAGAAAATACTGGAGGGGTTTGGGAGGAATTGACAGTGATTTAGGGAAGATGTAGTTCACCTACATTTGGAGAGCACTCTGAACCCAAACAACCCTGGATCAGGACCAAATTTGGCACAAGTACTCAATATACCCAAAGTTGAACACTGGTGGAGTTGGGGGGGGGGGGGATTGATTTTGTCATTTGGGAGTTGTAGCTGCTGGGATTTATAGTTCACCTATAATCAAAGAGCATTTTGAACTCCACCAACAATGGAATTGAGCCAAACTTGAGCAATAGAGAATACTGGACCTTGGAAATTGGGGGCTGCTTGCATTTTCCTTCGTGCCATGGCCATCTCCCAGGAGGCTCCTGCAAATGCCGCAGCAACTCAGGGGGTGTTTGCAGACGCAGAGGCTTTCCTTCTCCACTGGACCAAGTGACAGGCACACACTTGCAAGCTGTCTCAGCCTGCCAGTTGGAATCCCTGGGCAGGCATTGCCTGGAAACCTCAGTGCGCACCCACTTCCTCTCCTGAACTCCTCCCATGGCGCAGTCTCATATCGCACAAAAAATGGGTGGGTAGTTCTTCTCAGACAAGAAATACGTAAAGCACGGGGAAAAGGCTCAAAAAAGCTCAAAGATAGTTCAATAGTAAATATTTTATATCAATATTCAAATATCACGATGTTTCAAGTGAAACGGAGATATTTTCATAAACAAAAGATTCACCAAATGGTTGAGTTTCAACAAAAATATGTATATATATTACAAAATATACGTTCAATCACAATGTTCGTAATCCATATAAAGGAGAATTTGTAGGTGTTGCAGGTCGACGGTCAAGGGCCAAGCCGTTTCGCCTATGGCTTCCTCGGGACCCGGCAGCTGTGAATCGTTGAAAATAATCCAGTTTCACTGGTCCGGTAAATCTAAGCAAGTAATAATATATAATCAGTCTTACAGAGTTCTAGTAAATATAATAAGAGCCCGTTAGAAGAACAAATCCATGAGGCTGAGCATAAAAATATAAGAATACATACCTGTGTATATAATTACATCAATCACATGTGGACGCAGCCACTCATCTGAGGTTCGCGGACAACATTTGAAACTTAAATAAGTAATTCATTAATTGAGAATCGATCGTTTAACCCTAAGGGCGTTTCAGCATGTAAATTGACTATCCAGAAACATTCACGTTGAAGTAATTGTTGTTTAATGTCTCTGTGTGGGAGGAGGTTGATCCTCTCTAAGATTATCACCTTAAAGTCATCAAAATGGCGAAATTGTTTGAAATGTGAGTAAAGCAGAGATGTTTCATTTTTAGTTCTGAATCTGGAACGGTGTTCCTGCACATGTGTGCATAATTCACGACTTGTCTCTCCTACGTAATATTTAGGACAATTACACATGACACAATAAATGACATTTCTGGATCCACACGTGGCCCAGGATGTTTGACGGGGACTTTTTTGTACAACAGCGGGGCATTTCAGTGGGTCTCTCTTTTGCTCCTACCATCGCGAATTTATTTGTCTGAACTTGAATCGCAATTTTTATTTCCTGATTCTACTGTGACTGCACCCATTAGGCACTTTTCCCGTGCTTTACGTATTGCAGTCTCATATTGCCCCTTCCTTCCAAGGGACCCATTGGATTGGAAGGGGCGATACAGGACTGTGCCGTGGGCTGAGTTGAGGAGAGGAAGGGGGCACACACTGTGGTTTCCAGGCAGCGCCTGCATGAGGTTTCCAACTGGCAGGTGCACACTCACGCACTTGCGAGTTGGAATCCTGCCACCACCCCCTTACAGGGCTTCAGTGCCCCTCAAATTCTCCTGAGCCTCCCACGGCCCACTAGGGGGTAGTACCACCCACTTTGGGAACCACGGTTATACTTACTTTTATGGGAAGCCTTATAAGAATGCAAAACTGCTCAAGTCAGAACTGCTGATGGATTCCACACGAAGAATCGCTGCAGCAGCACCCTTTTATATTTCAGGGTATATAACTACCAAATGAATAATACCATGCTAATCAATCAAACACTCGAAACATTGTTACAAGTTCAACTACAATGATTTTCTTTTCCCACAGGCTAGTTATACAATGTCAAATCAAACTATTCAGGGACCTGAGGTGGGACCTGAATGATTTCTTATTAATTAACATGGAAGAGTAGATGCTTCCAATCAATTCCTTAAAGGAAAAAAAAATAAACAAGAGAGGAGAAACATTATTTATTCAACAGTTATGAAGTATTTCGTTGCTGTTAGGGGTAGCCTTTTGACTGCTTTTCTGATAGCCGATAAAGAAGGCAAGGATGAAGCAGCACACTGCTTTCAGAACGAAATGTACCTACTCTCTCCCCTCCTTTAATGTATGCCCTGAGCTGAAGCATTATTTATTCTGCACCATTTTGATGTAAACAGTCACTGTGATTTCCCTGCAGGCATGTGTGTGTGTGTGTGTGTGTGTGTGTGTGTGTATATATATATATATATATATATATATGGTTAATTTTGTTTTTCTAGTACAGAAAGTTTGGTAAGTGAAACAAATGGGGAGTTTAGGATTCTTGAAGCCACTGGGGGAGATCATCCCGAGTTTCGGAATGCGATGCCATCTTTATGCAGGTGACGCCCAGATCTGTCACTCCTTTCCACCTGTCACCAAGGAGGCTGTCCAGACCTTGAACCGTTGCTTGGCTGCTGTGTCGGACTGGATGAGAGCTAGCAAATTGAAATTGAATCCAGACAAGACAGAGGTCCTCTTGGTCAGTCGAAAGACCCAACAGGGTATAGGGTTACAGCCTGTGTTGGATGGGGTCACACTCCCCCTGAAGACACAGGTTCGCCTGGGAGTGATCCTGGACTCATCGCTGAGCCTGGAGCCCCAGGTCTCAGCGGTGGCCGGGAGGGCTTTTGCACAGTTAAAACTTGTGTGCCAGCTGCGGCCGTACCTTGGGAAGTCTGATCTGGCCACAGTGGTCCACGCTCTTGTTACATCCACTCTACATGGGGCTGCCTTTGAAGACTGTTCGGAAACTTCAACTACTCTATTGGCAGCCAGGTTAGCAACTGGAGCGACATATAGGGAGCACACCACTCCTCTGTTTGGCCAGCTCCACTGGCGACCTGTCCAATTCTGAGCACAATCCAAAGTGCTGGTTTTGACCTTTAAAGCCCTTTACAGTCATGAGTTCGAGGCCTGCCCGGGTCGGGGTGAGCTCTTGACCAAATTGTGTAGCTCTTTGTTGACCTTTGCAACCCGAAAGACAGTTGCATCTGTCAGGTAGGAAATTTAGGTACCACTTTGTGGGGAGGCTAATTTAACTGATTTACGAGGCCATAAAATCTCCAGGAAGTATGAAAAATAATGAATGCAACAGCTCCCCCTAGTGGTCAGAAGCTGGAATGTTAAATTGCCTCTGAGTTTCTGTCTATATATGTTGTATGTCTATGGCATTGAATGTTTGCCTGTATATGTGCATTGTGATCCGCCCTGAGTCCCCTGCGGGGTGAGAAGGGCGGAATATAAATGATGTAAATAAATAAATAAACAAACAAATAAATTGAGGGGGATATGGTTCTGTACCTTGGATAGGTGCTTTGTTGTCTGAACTGAAACTTGGAGCAGATTTATTGTCTCATTGACACGGAAGCCACCAGTCACCAGATCTCCGATCAAAGCACTTGCGTTATTCATGATCAGTCTTTAGATTTCTCTGTGTGCAACTCAATGTCTGTGTGGCGTCCTGCCAGGGCCAAAAAAGGGGACTTAAAAAATATGGATGAGCTCTATAGGCCCTTGGGTTCGCGTTCTAGCCCTCCCATGTACAAGAGACCTGGAGTAGCTTTAAGAATGAGTGCAAGACTCAAAATAGTGAACCAAAACCAAGATTTATTGAATAACAACCAGTAAAAGTGCTGGTGGCCCAAAAGCTTGAAGTAGGTTGCAAAAAAGGGTTCTTTAAACCAGTGTGCCATGAGCGATCATCAGGTGTGCGATGGGAAATTGGAATCTCCAGGAGGGGAGGGGGGGGGAGAGTCTAGTGTGTTGAAGTATAAAAACCCTAAGAAACCTACCTCAATAAAGGCACAAAATTACAAACACGCCCCCCCCCCACCCGTTGTCTACTTGGTCTCTCCCTCTCCATGCATTGGGAAGGCCCGCCTCCCTTTCCTCAAGTAGAGACCTCCTCTTGCCTCCTGGGGGTTCTGTGTGGGAAGTTTGGCCCAGTTCGATCATTGGTGGGGTTCAGAATGCTCTTTGATTGTAGGGGAACTATAAATCCCAGCAACTACAACTCCCAAATGTCAAGGTCTATTTCCCCTGAACTCCATCTGCATTCATATTTGGGCATATTGAGTATTCATGCCAGGTTTGGTCCTGATCCAACATTGTTTGAGTCCACAGTGCTCTCTGGATATAGGTGAACTACAACTCCAAAACTCAAGGTCAATGCCCACCAAACTCTTATAGCATTTTCTCTTGGTTATGGGAGTTCTGTGTGGGAAGTTTGTGTCTTTCTGCCATTCCTGCCAGGATATCTATGTTGTGTTCATCGAAACAGGCCCAGGTTTCACACTGAGTGTATAAATACATTTTAAAAACATATTAACTATATGTATTACTGTGTTAGAGTGTCATTTGTGTCATTTTGGTTGGTGGTGTGCCCCAGGATTTTGCAAATGTAAAAAGTGTGCTGCGGCTCAAAAAAGGTTGGGAAACACTGGTTTAAACAAAGGGATTGCGTTCACTTGCTTTTTGCAGAGTGAAGGTACCTCTGTTAGGTTCCAGGTTCCTCTGTTGCTCCTCAAATGGTCCTCTGGCTCACGAAGTCCTTGGGTCCCCAAAGAAATAGTCTCTGTTGAAGGGCTGGCCCTTCCTATTACTGAATTCCTTGGTTTGAGAGCGTAGGGTAGGCTATACGTGAACGAAGGTGCTTTGTCTGAGCATTGAGTCCAGATTTCCGCCTGCTTCATCCATGTGCTCTTTGCTGGAATGGCCAAAGAGAGGAAGTCCTGCCCCTCAGATGACCTCAGAAAGGGGAGGAGTTCAGGGTGGTGATGCCAGGTTGGCACCAAGACAAAGTTCCTCCTATCAAGCGTCCACATGGCTGAACAATAGGACAAAAGGCATGCAGATGAAGGCAAACGGGTACATAATACAGATATAATACCAGCCCCGTGGGGGCGCCACCGTCTGTTTCTTGAGACTCTTCCTCAATATCTGCTTTTTCAGCTATGCTTTTACCTGGATCACCAGCTTGACAGCTAAACCGCAAGCTACATGAAATATGCCGCATGCAGTTTAAGATCCCTCTCTTTTCTACTTAAGTAATTATACCCAGCTGTAGTCTCGATCCGGGCCAAGATATGTGGGCGGGAGAGGTTTAAACCTTACCTTCCATCTGTTTTTTAATTTATGTGATAGTTATAAAAGAAAATAACTGTCAACTGACTGCTCCCTTTGTTCACAGTATCACCTTTCCTATTCTTATAAAAGCCTGCCCACTGCTTTAATTATTTTTATGGATTTCAAGCAAGACTTTAAAAGTAGTCACTAAACACTGGAGATGAAGTCAAGCCAGTATGCAACAGTACATGGGTGGGGTACTGCTGGGTTTCATCCCTGACTGCACAAGTCTCCAGTCCTCAATGAGGAGAGTTAGCATAGATAGGTGAAAGTGAGGGATTCCTTCACCCATTTCCTATAGCAAGCTTACCTCAAGAAGGGGTTTAGAAGGGGGGTTGTTCTATTCACCTTGCATGCCTAAACTCCACCCCTTTGAGTACTAGGAATGTGATCCCTTTAGAAAATGGTAACCTTTTGTCCTATTGTTTTAGGCTGGCCATGCGGCTATCTCCATTTTGGCCAGTTCTCCTTTTGCTTCACTAGAGTGATGAGGCAGCTTGCCTTTGTCTAAGGCAGGGCTGTCCAACTAGCGGCCCTGGAACCGTATACGGCTCCCCAGCCCCTTCCCTCTGGCCCCCTAAGCTTTTTAATAAAAAATAAAAATTGAAAAATAAAATAATAATTTTTTTAAAAAAATACCTACTTCTGGGTTCGGAGCAAGTATCGCGAGAATACGCAATCCACACGGGATTTCGCTGTCAACGCGAGATCATGCCGGCGTTGACAGCGAAATCCCGTGTGGATTGCGTATTCTCGCGATACTCTTCGGCTACTCTACTACTGGATCGCTGAGGCCCACAGACGCGATTAGGACCTTCTTCGACTCAGTCGGTCGTCACCTCTCCCGTCGTCCGGGTATCCTGGATCCTGCGCGTTTGGAAAAGGTAGGCCGAAGCAGGGGGCTCCTCAGGGGGCTCCTCATTCCCTCCTCCCATCTCCCCTCATGTATTAAATATAAAATTAAATATATTTAAAGATGAAATAAGGAGAGATGGGATACATTAAAGGGGGAGGATGGAATTAAATATATTTAATATTAAATTAAAATAAGGGGAGAGGGAGCATGGAATTAAATATATTTAATATTAAATTAAAATAAGGGGAGAGGGGGGATGGAATTAAATATATTTAATATTAAATTAAAATAAGGGGAGAGGGGAGATGGAATTAAATATATTTAATATTAAATTAAAATAAGGGGAGGGAGGATGGAATTAAATATATTTAATATTAAATAAAAATAAGGGGAGAGGAGGAGGATGGAATTAAATATATTTAATATTAAATTAAAATAATTTAATATTTTATCCCTGCATTTTATCTCAGTAAAAGATTATATTTGACTGTATGGATGCCCCTTTTGAATTCCCACCCGGCATTTCCCCTTAGTAAAAGATTATATTTGATTGTATGGATGCCCCTTTTGAATTACCACCCGGCATTTCCCCTTAGTAAAAGATTATATTTGACTGTATGGATGCCCCTTTTGAATTCCCACCCGGCATTTCCCCTTAGTAAAAGATTATATTTGATTGTATGGATGCCCCTTATGAATTGAAAGTAAATTAGAGCTGGGGGAGGGGCGGGGCGTGGGCGGAGGCGGAGCCGGGGGCGGGGGCAGACCCTTCAGCCCCCCAGGTCATCAGTGACCGGAATTCAGGCCCCTGGGCCGGTAGAAGTTGGACAGCCCTGGTCTAAGGCAAGATGTAATAGATAGTGACTTTTGTTATTTTTCCTTTTCCTTTTTCCCTTAGTGGATAGCTTAGTGAAGCTAGTTAGCTCCAAGTAACCTTTCCTATCCAGATTTCTATAATAAACATGTTGTTTTTGATCCTATGCCTTGTGGATCTGCAATCCTGTTCAATCCTCTTAAATGAAGGTCAATCTTGGCTCACTGCATGTAAGTTTCTGTTGCTTATGAATCGTGCATTCTGCACTCTGCTATATTTTTGGTGGAATCACCTCCAAAGAGTAGGCATGGGTTCGAACCCAAAAAAGGCAAGTCTAAAATCACATTGTGGGGAATTTTTTTATTAGTAAAAGAAAGACTTACAAAAAATTTTCCAAAATTTCTAAAATGTAACTTAATTACTAGCGAAATCCGTTAGTAGTTCGTATGCCAGCGCATGCGCATTCCAGATGGTTTTTGGCCTACAACTCCCAGAAATCCTAACAGCTGGTAAATTGGCTGGGATTTCTGGGAGTTGTAGGCCAAAACTTGAATAAATCACACTGAATTCTAGATGGGACTCTCCAAATAGGAAGGAGGGAGGGAAGGAGGGAGGGAGCGGGTATTCTATTCTTGGAAGCAGCAAAAGAAAAGGAGGAGGAGCCCCCCCCCTCGCTCCTCGCTGCCTCTCTCTCACCCCGATCCTGAGGGAGCGAGGGCCCAAGTTTGCCCAGGCTGGTCATATACCTACATTCCATGCACATGCAATAATACAGCAGTAATAACAATGGGTATAAGAAGAGGTAAAAATTCAAACCGAAGTATTCTGACTGGTCCCTCCTCATGCGGTGCAAACGGGCTCTTCTCTGAGCCCGGGAAAGGCCAGCGTTTTCTGCTTGGGTGCACACACATACATATTCTTTGGGGGATTTGCTGCAGAATCTTCTCTATGAGCCCGGGATTCTGCAGCAACCCCGAATATGTATGTGTGTGCACCCAAGCAGAAAACGCTGGCTTTTCCCCGGGCTAATAGAGAACAGCCCGTTTGCACCGCATGAGGCAGGGACAGTCAGAATACTTCGGTTTGAATTTTACCTCTTGTTATTGTTATTACTGCTGTATTATTGCATGTGCATGGAATGTAGGTATATGACCAGTTGGATTACTTATAATATTAGGCACTTACAGTAGCATTCATTCTATTATACATTAGGTTGGTTTCTCACCCCAATACTCTTTGATGCTTTAGATCCTGGCAGGCAGGAGAGGCAGGGAAGCCTGGAAAAAATGTAAACAGAGAGGTTTACTCAGAAGTAAATCCACAAAGGAGGGCACTTCATCCAAAGTCCCCTGCGGTTTACAGATTTGCAGATTTACTTCTGAGTAATCCTCTCTGTTTACATTTTTCCGGGCTTCCAGCCGAAAGAAGGAGCGAGTTTAGGGCTTGCCTTGCCATAATACTTATTGGCAAGGGAGGCGGGAGAGAGAAGGAGGGTGCCCCCCCCCTTACGATCTAATAACGACACTTAAGAAAATCCTGGCCCCCGAAGTTCTATAAAGAAAGTCCACTTCCTGGTTGGCGTTCCAGGTGCGGAAATACTCAAAAGTAGCATTTCTTACGAATTTCTTACGAATCATTTCATTTTCATAACTTTTTTCTCATGCCTACCAAAGAGGGTTATTTTTGAGCCGAACAGCTCTTGATTCCCAACAGGTACGCAAGCATGTAGACTAGAGGGAGGTTACTGTGAACCACAAGTTTATTTATTTATTTACTTCATTTCTATTCCGCCCTTCTCACCCCGCAGGGGACTCAGGGTTACAATGTACACATTGCATTTAGACACACAAACACACAAGACAGACAGAGGCAAATTAACATCTGGCCACCAGGGGGAGCTGTCACACTCCTTCATTCCTCAGTGTGTTTTCTGGAGATCTTTTTTATGGCCTCATAAATCAGTTACATTTAGCCCCCCCACTAAGTGGTACCTTAATTTCCTACTTGATAGCTGCAACTGTCTTTCGGGTTGCAAAGGTCGACAACAGGCTACACAATAGGTCGAGAGCCCACTTCGACCCGGGCAGGCCTCGAACTCATGACCTTCTGGTCAGTAGAGATCTTATGCAGCTGACAACCAGCCAGCTGCGCCGCATTCCCAGTGCTGGATGTAACATGTTCAGAATAATGACATAATTTATAACAATTTGCTTTGAAATGCCTTTGAGGAACAAAGGGTAATATTGTTAGTTTTCAATACATTTTTTCAGAATTTTGAGAATGTTATTGGGTTTGCCTAATCAAATACTGGCTTGTTTGTTATGGCAAATCATTTCTTTGGGGTTGTTGGATTTCTCTGGCTGATTTTTGTGATATTTTAGTTAAAATAATAATAATAATAATAATGCTGAAAGAAATGTTTGGCCAGTGGTATAAATCCAACCACCGGTGCTAGCTAAAGTAGATTCCTGAATCAACTCGCTGAAATCCACTTCCTCCTGCAGAGGTTCCCCTGACCTTCACAAACTGTGCTTTCTCTCAATTTCTACAGCTATTGAGTTTCTGCTACGCCACACTGATTGTGATGTCTAGTAGTGTAGTAATGCATTTTGAAAAGCAGGCACTCAACATGACAGTTGCAATAAACAAGGCCTGAAGGTGAATCACCAAACGCAGATAGCTGTTTTCATCTCTGAATACCACCAGCACCCATGCACGGATTACACATAAGGCCAACAAGGCCATGGACTAGGGACGCAAGCTGGGGGGGGGGGGGTGTTGCAGATCACGGACCAAAAAAAACCCAAAACTGGTCTGCACCCCTCTTTCCCCCTTCTCATGCCCCTCCTCACTCCTTCTCCCGGCAAAGTCTCTGCTCCGTCCCCTCCCTCCCTCCCTCTCTCCCTCTCCCCCTCCCCCCTCTCCTGCGCTCTCTCTCTCTTGCGCATGCTCTCTCTCTCTCTCTCTCTCTCATGTGCGCCTTTGGAGCGAGTTTGCACCCGCTGCGCTCTCCCCAAGCCTCCCGACTCCCAAGGAGACTTTCAGAGCACAGCGGAGCTTTCCAGCCGGTGGGAATGGGGACCTTGGAGGTGGTGGGAGGTTGGCTTAAAGGGGGCGTAATTCCAAATTTTGGCCTAGGGCGCAAAAAAGTATTAATCCGGGCCTGCCAGCACCGCTGCACTTTTTAAAAAAACCCTGTTATAGCAGATTTTGTCTACTAGACAAACAGGTTTTTTGTAAAGCTAACAACTCCTAAGTTTTCAAGCCATCCTGATATCCTGTTTGTTACTTATGTAGGCATAAATCCGACTCTTAGTATTGTAATCCACTTTTTGGATTCTAACACAGACTTCAATGTTCAATTAGCTGCACAAAAAGGAATGGGCTTTCTGTCACAGAGATACAACCAGTGCCTCCCACCTCCTGGCCTTTGCATGGCTATTTACTGACCAGCAGACAGTGGTGAAGCATATCACAGTAATAACTAGCTAGCTGAATGCATAGGCGTGACATAAACCTTTGAGACCCACATAGCACTTGCAAAAACACACTAACAATGTAGTCACCTATGAACAATACGTAACAAACAAGTGAGGAGAAACTACATGTATGTAAATTAAATCTATCTATCTATCTATATATATATATATCTGTGATAATAAATCTGCATAGACCTATTGCATTATCATCGATATGTGTTAGTCACATAATTTTATACATATATGAATTCATATTCAGCATAATATACATTCATTTAACTCTGAATACGCAAACCTCTCCAATTGTCCCAAAAATAAACCTCCTCCAAAATGAATCCTTTCTCGACGTGCCAATGAGTCATATAATACAATAATATAGTCGATATAGTGGTTCAATCAATATGACTCATGGGCTGCAGGTAAGTTCCAAATAAGATGTTGGTTACATGCGGCTAATAGCCCTTTTTTATATCACCTATGGTTGAGGGTAAATCTAATTATATTAGATTGTGTATATTTTATATTGATTGATTATATTTTGTAACAGAAATGAATTTATAATTTGGGTGGACACCGCATGTAACCAACATTGACTCTGCCCTGAGGAAGCGAATGCGAAATGGGTTTTTTCCGGGTCAGGAGTAGTCCACACTACTTCCCGTCGGCAGGCTCCCCGTTTAGGAGGCAAAAATTTCACTTCGAGCGATCCAATCGAATTTGAGGATTAACGGACCCCCCGCATCCTTTTAAAACTGTGTCTCCGCCATATGTTGGATTATATATCGGTTCATCTACCTTTTGTCTCCACATGATTATTTGGAACTTACCTTCACACCATAACCAACAACAGCCAACCAGTGATGACACTCTATGGCAGTGTTTCCCAACCTTTTTTGGGCCGCGGCACACTTTTTACATTTGCAAAATCCTGGGGCACACCACCAACCAAAATGACACAAAATGACACAAAATGACACTCTAACACAGTAATACATATAGTTAATATGTTTTTAAATGTATTTATACACTCAGTGTGAAACCTGGGCCTGTTTCGATGAACACAACATAGATATCCTGGCAGGAATGGCAGAAAGACACAAACTTCCCGCACAGAACTCCCATAACCAAGAGAAAATGCTGTAAGAGTTTGGTGGGCATTGACCTTGAGTTTTTGGAGTTGTAGTTCACCTATATCCAGAGAGCACTGTGGACTCAAACAATGTTGGATCAGGCCCAAACTTGGCATGAATACTCAATATGCCCAAATATGAACGCAGATGGAGTTCAGGGGAAATGGACTTTGACATTTGGGAGTTGTAGTTGCTGGGATTTATAGTTCCCCTACAATCAAAGAGCATTTTGAACCCACCAATGATAGAACTGGGCCAAACTTCCCACACAGAACCCCCAGGAGGCAAGAGGAGGTCTCTACTTGGGGAAAGGGAGGCGGGCCTTCCCAATGCATGGAGAGGGAGAGACCAAGTAGACAACGGGTGGGGAGGGGGGTGTTTGTAATTGTGTCTTTATCGAGGTAGGTTTCTTAGAGTTTTTATACTTCAACACACTAGACTCTCCCCCCCTTCCTGGAGGTTCCAATTTTCCACGGCACGCCTGATGATCGCTCACGGCACACTAGTGTGCCCCGGCACACTGGTTGGGAAACACTGCTCTATGGAGCCCTCAGCCACTCTGAGGTGGGTCCTAGCAAGATAAGGTTTCTTGAATTGCTTTTAAATGAAATAAAAAATGTTCTGTGTTCACATCTGTGGTATGCCAGCACTTTGGAGTGCTTTCTGTCAGAATATAGAGCTCCTTAGCTGTGTGGAAGGAATACTTCTGCAGACCCAGAATGAGTACAAACAGCTTTACTGGCACAGACAAATTGCACAGACATCCAACACTTAACATCAGCCACATGGGAAGGAGGAAGCTGGCTTGGAGCCTCCTATATATACTGGTCACAGAGTCTTGCATCATCCCTCTCTTGCATCATCTCTCTCTAACTCTTTCAGCACCCAGACTTCAGTTCTGCACAGTCACTAGTAGGCTGATGAAATCCAGGCATCATACATACATTGCATTATACATTGCACCTCATTTACATTTCATCTAATACACAAAACATAATACTTTCACAATCCCCCTCTGAAATGTAAATTTCTGTCCTGCTATATACACAATATCTAAGCATATATCTTCACTTCAATTCTGTTCATGTTTAACCTTCTTTGACCCACTCCTCATTACAATTACTCAGTCAATATAATTTTATCTTAGCAGAACTAGCATTTCCATCATTACGTTTCAACAGGCCTGGATCAGGCCCTTTTGCCGCCCTAGGCCAAAGGGTCTGCCTCTGCCCTCCCTGCCCCCCGGCTCCGCCCCTCCCCCCAGCTCCGCCACTCTCCGCCGGATTGAAGGAAGGAGGGCGGGGCGAGGAGGAGAAAGAGGCGCCCTCCCGCCGCGTGTCCTGCGTGCTGCCCACCCCTTTTCAGCGGGGCTGGCGCGACTCCTCTCTGCCTCCTCCCGGGCGTGACGTCGCATCGCCAGGCAGGGAGGAGGAGGAAGTCGCGCCGCCACCCTCCTCCCTTCTTGCGTGGCGTGACGACGCAAGGGAGGAGGGCCGGCAGCGACTCTCTCTCCGCCTCCTTCTCCCTGCCTGGCGACGGCAAGCCAGGGAGGCGGAGAGAAGCCGTGCCGCCACCGCTCCTCCCTTGCGTCGCCACGCCACGCAAGGGAGGAGGGGCGGTGGCGCGGCTTCGCCTCCTCCTCCCTGCCTGGCGACGCCATGCCACGCCAGGGAGGAGGCAGAGAGGAGTCCCGCCGCCGCCCCTCCTCCCTTGTGTGTCGCACCAGCCCTCCCAAAAAGGGGTGGGCGGCGCGCCGGACACGCGGCGGGAGGGCGCCTCTTTCTCCTCCTTGCCCCGCCCTCCTTCCTTCAATCCGGCAAGGAGGCGGGGAGGGGCGGAGTCGGGGGCGGGGAGGGGCAGAATAAGGAGCGGAGCTGATCCTCCCCCCTCCCTCCTAAAGCAGACCTAGGGAGCAGGGCAAAGGGAGGGGGCGGCTGCGCATGCACCCTTTTTTTGGTAAATTTTTGGGGGAATTTAAAAAAATAATTGGGGGTCTGGATCCGCTACCCCCCCAAACGTGCCGCCCGAGGCCATGGCCTCGGGTGGCCTTATGGGTAATCCGGGCCTGCGTTTCAATTCTACAGAGGGTACGTAATATACTTATTCAATAAACATATACAACACATGAATACACTTAACTATTGCAAAGAACATTACAGTCATATTATCATCACATTATTTGTGTTTATAATACAGATACAAATGCCCTATCCAGTACACACTCAATATACATCCTAGCACAATAACATTTCTCACATCTTACACATTTCTTTTCACAATATAACTGCTTCTATTCTAATATTATTACAAGCACAGTTATTGTAACATTGAACAATAAGCATTTCATTGTAACACATCATTTGGACAAATATCTTGCACATTTATCTATAACCCAATTCACCTCTGTGAAATCTCTGACTTCCTGTGAATTTTTCTCCTCAAATGTGCCTAACTTCTTTAACCCTTTCTCCACTGACAACCTCTTTAGCCATTGAGAATAAACCTCCTATTTTGCCTTCTAACCCAAGGCTGTCCAACTTCTACGGGCCCAAGGGCCGGAATTCCGGTCACTGATCACCTGGGGGGCCGAAGGGTCTGCCTCCGCCCCCCGGCTCTGCCCCCTCCCCAGCTCCGCCCCCACCCCTCCCTGGCTCCACCCCCTCCCTGGCTCCAATTTACTTACAATTGACCTTGAGTTGTGAAGTTGTAGTTCACCGCCATCCAGAGAGCACTGTGGACTCAAATAATGATGGATCTGGACCAAACTTGGCATGAATACTCAATATACCCAAATGGGAACACTGGTGGATTTGGGGGAATGTTTCCTAATACCTTTGAGTTATTTGAGCCCACACTCAAATTGGGACACACCAAAAAAAACCCAAACACCTCAATGCCGTCGCAGGGCTTGATGGGGCCTCCTTTTCCAGAGGCGGGTGGAGGAGGCCCAAAGAGCTCCCTCCCTCCCTGAAGGGAAAACAAGCCGCGGGGGCAGGCGCTAAGGAAGCCATATTGCGCCCTGCACGCGGGGGAAGGCAGCACAACAAGGGAGAGGGGGCGCGGAGGAGGGGAAGAAAGCGTCGCCAAGGAAACCGCCGCTGGGGGACCCCTCCCGCCCCTCACCCAACGTCCCACTGTTTTTAGATTGCTTGATTCGAGCCAGGCCCTTCCTTACCCATACTGCGGGAGCCCTGCCACAGGGCCGAAGCGCCAACGCCACCCCCGCCCCCGAAGAGCCCCGCTGGAGCTGAGGCCAAGCTCAGGCCGGCGCGCGGCCTCCCATCCGCGGGCGGGAAGCGAGGCCCTCCACAGGAAGAGGACGGAGCCAGGAGGGGCTTCCCTGCCTCACTCCCTCCTCCCTCTCTCTGAGGGAATGGGGGCTGGCCTGGAAGCAGCCACGAGGGAGGAGGAGGCGCGCGCCCAGGCCGGCCGCAAATCCTGCGGAACCCGAGACTTCGGCAGCTATCGTGAGACTACGCAGCCACAGACGGGATTTCAACCCCTCGAAACCCGTCTCTGTGGCTGGGCATAGTCTCGCAATGCTTGCCTAAACCCGGAAGTAGGTTTTTTTAAAAAAAATTATTTTATTTTTTATTTTTTATTTGTATTTTATTAAAACAAGTTAGGGGGCTGTAGGGAAGGGGCTCGGGGGCCGTGTATGGCCCCAGGGCCGCCTGTTGGACAGCCCTGATCTAACGCACTGATTCTCAAAGTGGGCAGTACCACCCCCCTGGTGGGCGGTGAGGCGATCCAATGCGGCAGTGGGAGGCTCAGGGGAATTTGGGGAGGGGGTGAACCCCTTTAAGGGGGAGGTGAACGATTGGCCATTTAGGAGGGGTCGTGCAGCCCTCTTCTTTCACCCTGCCCCCTTCACTTTGACCCCCACACGCAGTGCAAAGGCCTCCGCTTCCTCCGGCGGAGCCTCCCCGCCACCATGGAAGAAAGCGTGACCTTCCCTGGCAGAGACAATTCGTTCCAAACCCCTCCAGTATTTTCTGTTGGTCATGGGGGTTCTGTGTGCCAAGTTTGGCTCAATTCCATTGTTGGTGGAATTCAAAATGCTCTTTGGTTGCAGGTAAACCATAAATCCCAGTAACTACAACTCCCAAATGAGTTGTATTTTCTCAAAACTTCATCAGTGTTCAAATTTGGGCATATTGAGTATTCGTGTCAAGTTTGGTCCAGATCCATCGTTGTTTGGGTTCTCAGTTCTCTCCGGATGTACTGTAGGTGAACTACATCTCCCCTAAATCACTGCCAATTCCTCCCAAACCCCTCCAGGATTTTTCTGTTGGGCATGGGGTTCTCTGTGCCAAGTTTGGTCCAGTTCCGTAATTTGTAGGGGTCTCAGTGGTCTGTGGAAGTCAGAGCTAGATCGATTGGAGGTACTGCAAATCCCATCATCCGTTGTCCATACTCCCTCAAACATATTGTTTTTGTGATTAATCACTATGCTTTAATTATGTTCAATTACCCTGCATTTTATCTCAGTAAACCATTATATTTGACTGTATGGAGGCCCCTTTTTATCTCAGAATGCCCACCCTGCAGCCCCTTTTTATCTCAGTAAAAATTGATATTTGACTGTATGGATGCCCCTTTTGAATGCCCACCCTGCATTTTATCTCAGTAAACGATTATATTTGACTGTATGGATGCCCCTGGAATGCCCCTTTTGAATACTCCCACCCTGCATTTTATCCCACAGTAAACGATTATATTTGACTGTATGGATGCCCCATTTTATATATTTAAAGATGACCCACCCTGCATTTTATCTCAGTAAACGATTATATTTGACTGTATGGATGCCCCTTTTGAATGCCCACCCTGCATTTTATCTCAGTAAAAGATTATATTTGACTGTATGGATGCCCCTTTTGAATGCCCACCCTGCATTTTATCTCAGTAAACGATGATATTTGACTGTATGGATGCCCTTTTGAATGCCCACCCTGCATTTTATCTCAGTAAAAGATTAAATTTGACTGTATGGATGCCCCCACCCTTTTTATCTCAGAATGCCCACCCTGCATTTTATCTCAGTAAACGATGATATTTGACTGTATGGATGCCCCTTTTGAATGCCCACCCTGCATTTTATCTCAGTAAACGATTATATTTGACTGTATGGATGCCCCTTTTGAATGCCCACCCTGCATTTTATCTCAGTAAACGATTATATTTGACTGTATGGATGCCCCTTTTGAATGCCCACCCTGCATTTTATCTCAGTAAACGATGATATTTGACTGTATGGATGCCCCTTTTGAATGCCCACCCACCATTTTATCTCAGTAAACGATGATATTTGACTGTATGGATGCCCCTTTGAATCCCCACCCCGCATTTTATCTCAGTAAGCGATGATAATTGTCTGTAAGGATGACCCACTTGCATCCCCCCCCTGCATTTTATCTCAGTAAACGATGATATTTGACTGTATGGATGCCCCTTTTGAATGCCCACCCTGCATTTTATCTCAGTAAACGATTATATTTGACTGTATGGATGCCCCTTTGAATGAATGCCTCAGTAAACCCCCTTTTGAATGCCCATTTTTATCTCAGTAAACGATTATATTTGACTGTATGGATGCCCCTTTTGAATGCCCACCCTGCATTTTATCTCAGTAAACGATGATATTTGACTGTATGGATGCCCCTTTTGAATGCCCACCCTGCATTTTATCTCAGTAAACGATGATATTTGACTGTATGGATGCCCCTTTTTATCTCAGAATGCCCACCCTGCATTTTATCACAGTAAACGATGATATTTGACTGTATGGATGCCCCTTTTGAATGCCCACCCTGCATTTTATCTCAGTAAACGATTATATTTGACTGTATGGATGCCCCTTTTGAGTGCCCACCCTGCATTTTATCTCAGTAAACGATTATATTTGACTGTATGGATGCCCCTTTTGAGTGCCCACCCTGCATTTTATCTCAGTAAACGATTATATTTGACTGTATGGATGCCCCTTTGAATGCCCACCCTGCATTTTATCTCAGTAAAAGATTATATTTGACTGTATGGATGCCCCTTTTGAATGCCCACCCTGCATTTTATCTCAGTAAAAGATTATATTTGACTGCATGCATGCCTCTTTTGAATGCCCACCCTGCATTTTATCTCAGTAAACAATTATATTTGACTGTATGGATGCCCCTTTTGAATGCCCACCCTGCATTTTATCTCAGTAAAAGATTTCTTTTGACTGTATGCATGCAGGGGCAGAGGCGGGTGTGGGCAGAGCCGGGAGATGGCGGAGCCAGGGTGGGGCGGAGGTGGGGTGGGGCAGAGCCGGGGAGATGGCGGAGCCAGGGTGGGGCGGGGTGGGGGCAGAGCCGGGGAGATGGCGGAGCCAGGGCGGGCGCGGGGCGAGGTGGGGCAGAGCCGGGAGATGGCGGAGCCAGGGCAGGTGGAGGCGGGGTGGGGGCAGAGCCGGGAGATGGCGGAGCCAGGGCGGGGCGGGGCGGGGTGGGGCAGAGCCGGGAGATGGCGGAGCCAGGGCGGGGCGGAGGTGGGGTGGGGGCAGAGCCGGGAGATGGCGGAGCCAGGGCGGGGCAGGGTGGGGGCAGAGCCGGGGAGATGGCGGAGCCAGGGCGGGGCGGGGGCGGGGTGGGGGCAGAGCCGGGGAGATGGCGGAGCCAGGGCGGGGGCGGGGTGGGGGCAGAGCCGGGAGCGGGGGCAGACCCTACGGCCCCCAGGTCATCAGTGAATTCAGGCCCCTGGGCCGGTAGAATTTGGACAGCCCTGATCTAACACATGTGAGTTCTGTTGGTTCAGTGCACCTACTCTGCTCAGATCTAACAATTAAATTGAGGCTGTTAAGGTTGGGATTCAAGGAAGGGAAAACATCTATTATTCTGAGACTTAATGAGGAATTTCATCACATTTCCCATCACTCTATCTCAACTTGGTTTACAGTTGGAGTGCTGAAACGGTGGGGGAGGCAAGGGCTTGGCATATCTTCCCTCTCTCCTGCTGCTTCCATGGCTCCACTTTGAATGTCCCCTCCCAAAGTGTACTTGCTGAAATATAAAAAAGAAGATGAGGGGGCACAATTACACATGTTATGGTGTAACACGTTGTTAACCCCTTAGGCATGACTAATTGTTGCTGCCCTGTTCCTCCCATTGTCTATTAACAGAAACACTACCCTTTCTACGTTCAGTACACCTACAAGGTAAGGCAAGTGCCCTGCTCTAGAAAAAGCAAGATGATGTGTTATCAAACAATGGTCTGATTTGCTCGACTGTATAAGCTATTGAAAAGAGAAATGGGTTTACAGCTGCAGTGGGATTTTTACCACTCTTGTCAGCCTGTTCCATTTGGTGACAAATGCCGTAAGTGGAGGAGTAGTAAGAACTGATGAAGCTTTTACAGCTCTTGACAAGAACGTTATGGAGTTTTTCAAGGGGCATTTGCCATGCGTGGGCCTTAATGGAAAGTTAAAGGTTGTAAACTAAAAAAATAAATAAAATGTACATCTGCCACCTCGTAAGCAGATTGTAAACTGAATGTTGCAAAGAACTCTTCTGAAAATGTTCACAACCAAGGTCTTATTAGACTGAATGTTGGGTAAATAAAGGCAACAATTTTGAGATGTCACGGAGTCTTTATGAGCGAGGATTTCAGCAAAAACCTCAGGTGAGTTTTAAAAAGCAACCTAAAAATCCCTTTCCCAAATAATCTCACCAAAGAAGTCCGGAAGAAGATGCCACTGAAGTTTTTTTATTCTTGTCAGCTGAGAAGGATGACCGCTGCAGATTCCTTGTCGCAAAGCAGTCATAAGGTTACATTCAAACATATGCCATTTTTATACACTTTACAGAACTGTCAAATTCAAACTTTCCTGCCCCTGCATGCAGTAGGCTTCATGATGATTGGTTGGAACCTTGGAAGCCAGCTGTAGCGGGAACCAGTCGTGAAACAGCGTCGCTTTTGCCCTGGCGAATGGGAAGCGAGGGACAGGAATGTGTTCAAAACAAAGAGCAGCTGGAGTTTTCTTGATTAGATCATGTCCATATGTTAATGAAGATCCGAGGCTTTGACCTTTCGGGCCAAAGGAATTCTTTTGTTCTTGGTGAGAAACAGGAATTTGTCCTTAACGACCCTCCTTGTTGACAAAGGGTCACATGCAGATTCTATCCATGAGAAGTTTCAGCCTTCTGGATGGTAAACAAATGAAATAACTGTAGCTGTGTACTAGGCATGTTTTAGAATCCTAAAATGGCGATTCTTATATCAAATGGGGGGTACTAACGAAATTCGTTAGTAATCGTATGCCAGAGCATGCGCATTCCAGATGGTTTTGGCCTACAACTCCCAGAAATCCTAACAGCTGGTAAATTGGCTGGGATTTCTGGGAGTTGTAGGCCAAACTTGAAATAAACCACACTGAATTCTAGATGGGACTCTCCAAATAGGAAGGAGGGAGGGAAGGAGGAAGGGAGGGAGGGAGGGGTTTTCTATTCTTGGAAGCAGCAAAAGAAAAGGAGGAGGAGCCCCCTCGCTCCTCGCTGCCTCTCTCTCACCCCGATCCTGAGGGAGCGAGGGCCCAAGTTTGCCCAGGCTGAGAGGAAAAGGAAGAGGCCTGAGGCTGTGAGGAATGGTGGGAGTTGAAGTCCAAAACACGTACCTGGAGGGCTGAAGCTGGCCCCTGCAATGGGGCATGGCAGAGCAACGGGAGGAGAAGCATCTGAGAGAGCGCCGGGAGAGAGAGGAGGAGAAGCGTGTGTGTGTGTGTGTGTGTGTGAAGCAGGCCCCTGCGATGGGGCATGCATGGCAGCAGAGCAACGGGGGAAGAGAAGGAGGGGGGAGAAGCCTGGAGAGGAGGAGAAGCGCGCGCGCGTGTGTGTGTGTGTGAAGCAGGCCCCTGCGATGGGGCATGCATGGCAGCAGAGCAACGGGGAAGAGAAGGAGGGGGGGAAGCCTGGAGGACTACACTTTCCAGAATGCATTGCCTACCTAGCAGCAGCGTCACTTCCAGTTCCCCATAGAAATGCAGGAAAAAGAAGAAGCTGAATGAAGGCGGGAAGAAAATGAGGGGGAGAAGACAGGGAGAAGTGAGTAGTACAATAATTAATTAATTAATACTTAAGAATTTCTAACGATCCTAACGCAAATTGTTGGCCTCACGGACCATAAAGGAAGTCTACTTCCTGGTTCGGGGCAGCGATACGTAAAACCTCAAAAGTCCCATTACATACGAATCTCTTACGAATCCTTTTAATTTCCGTTTCATTTTTCTCATGCCTACTGTGTACTGGTTTCCGAGGCCAGCAGTGACAGCCGATTGTGAAATATGAAATATAGTTATGCCATAGGTTCTATAAGCCAGAAACGAGACTAAACTCTGAGGGTTTCAGGCTTATGCAACGAAAAGAGGTCTTTCAAAATGGGGAGAGGGGAAAGAAAGAAAACCTCTCCAAACCAGAAAGAATCCTCTATCATGCAAATTGTTTCAATGATTGGATTAAAGGGTGCAGCCAGGAATGGGGTTTCATCCTAATCTCAAAACAACAGCTGGGTCTTTCACAAACATGTAGCATTTCTTCATATTATTTTACACATGGGGAGGGGGAAAACATGCAGGGAAATGGTTACATGGAAAGGGAGGGTTTCAAGGAAATACCACTACCAATATCTCATAACTATTACATATGCAAGGGGTGGAAAGAAAGTCCATATAATCTTGAAAAGCATCAAATCCATATGCTTTGGGGAAAGTCCACCTGTGTTCTTGGCAAAACTATAAGAGTAAAGTCCTTTTTGGTAATAGCCTGAGGAGAGTCCAAATACACGAAAGTCCTTGGAAAACGATGTCTCCCAAACCGCTCAGGGCTTGCCCCTGATGGCCTGTTCACATGCAAATCCGTGCACAAAGAGTCCATGGCTTCAGGTTAAATGAGGCAATAAAACAGAGAGGTAGAAATGATGCCAAATCCCAGCCTGTGGTGCTAGAGATGCCAGACCACATGTGCAGGAATGTTGGAACTCCCTGCTGCAGATCAAGCCAATTAGGATGCAGATGGGCTCTTTCTGGGGCTCGCCTTCAATTACTGTATATTTATTTGATAGTTAGCGATCGAACTCCAGCTTAAATTCTATTGCTAGTCCTGCCTAAAGTAGATCCATTGAATCAATGATATTATTTACCTATGTGTCGATTTACCACTTCAACAATTTTTTGAATGGGTCTACTGTACCTGTACTTGGGTCTAAATAATAGGATTCCAGCATCTATCTTTGGTTGGCTATCACATTTCTTTGATGAAGGCAAATCAGTTTGCTAGAAATCTAGCCCAATGCAAAATCAAGGGCTCTGTTGTTTTTGTGTTTACTTGTGAATCTGTATCATTCTGATGTGTTAATTAAATACAAAATGAATATTTTAAAAGCCCAGCAAACAAGGAGTGATTGCTTTAATAAACAAGCTATTCAGTATATTTACTTCATTATTTTAAAGCAGAAATACGCTTTTAGTAATAAGAAAATGCCTTTGAAATTTACTGTATTTAGCTGATTACATACAAGGCATGTGAATTATCTTTTGTAATGTCTATCTATCTATCTATCTATCTATATAATAAAAGTCAGTGTTTGCGGAGGAGGTGCGGCGGTGCGTGCGGAGGAATATGTGGCAGCGTTTTGATTGGTTGCCACTGTGGGATTATTTGCATAAAGGACACTGATTGGCCAGCCTCAGAACACCGACACTCTAAGGCACCAGATTATATGCATAAAGGACTCAGATTGGCCAGCCTCAGAACTCCAACACTCTAAGGCACCGGACAGAGGGCATTGGTTGCCACTGACAGACAATTTGCATAAATGACTCTGATTGGCCAGTAAAACAGAATGCAACTGAATGTTTGAGTTAGCCAAATGACAGGTTTTTTTCCGTTGGAAATGGAATGTTCATCTTCTGGGAGGTGCGGAGGTGCCAAGGAATATGTGACAGCGTTTCGGTAGGTTGCCACTATGGGATTATTTGCATAAAGGACTCTGATTGGCCATCCACATTCCAACATTCTAAGGTGACTCAGAGGGAAAAGGAAAGGCCTCAGGCAGTCAGACACTGCGACCCACAGCAGTGATGGATCAGGACCAAACTTGGCAAACAGGGGCCCAATGGCCCACTTCACAACGCGACCCTCACCCAATGACCAATACAGACCAAAATTAGCACACAGAGCCCCCTTGACCCACTCTACACCCTGGTGCTATTTCAAGGAGGATGGACCACAGATGATGGGACTTGAAATACCTTCACTCACCTTCCGAGACTGCTGCAACCCTCATTCAGAGAATGATCAAGACCAAATGTGACACACAGAGCCCCCATGACCCACTCTACATCCCGGTGCTGTTTGGAGGGGGATGGACCATGGCCAATGGGACTTGCAGTACCTTCACTAAATTCATGAGACCACTGCAAGCCACATAAGCATCTAATAGGAACCAACCTTGGCACACAATGCCTTTATCAAATAACCCGGGCACCGGATATATATATATCTTTTCTCCCCCCCAAAGAAACACAAAGTGGTTTCCAACATTATAAAGGCAAAATTCAATGCTATACATACATGTGAAAACTAAAAGATAATAGCAAGACAATAACATATAACTATAAATTAATCTAACCAAATTTATTTCACAATTGCAAATATCATAGTGTGGCTTTGTGGTCTGTTTGTTGGATATGCAACCTCATCAGATGGGGCTTTATTCAGCGGTATATGCTGGTTGAGCCCTAGTTGATCCATGGAGCTCACCGGCGCCTATCTCACATTGCAGACAAAGTTCCAGTGGGGCTCCGTCGGTCAACTAGTGTGCAGCCAGCATCTGCCGCCATTAGGGTTGCCACTTTTGGATATAAGAAATAAGGGACATTTACCTAAAAATACGGGATTTTTTGCAAAAATAAGGGACACTTCATAAAAACTTGAAAATCAAACGTTAGGCAACCCTAACTATACTCCTTTTGATGCAGCCTTGGCTTTTCCAGCTGCGGCATCACACTGTTGACTGATCTTTAGACTGGGGTCTAACAGAAGCCTCCTTTCACGTGCATTCAGGGCAATATCATCTACTTGGGTCATTCTGCAAGAAGGCACAACCCAAGCCCTCCTGACAGATGCCCGTCTGGCTCAAAAGCCCTCCAGAGACTCCCACCCACCACTCAGCCTCGGTGTGGCTGTGATTTGTGTGCCTAGCAGGTGTTCGCCTTCCTTCCTCTCCCAGTGGTCAACGGTGAAGGCGGCCCTGCGGCCGAGGGCATGGCAGACCTGGCTCTGGGTCTCCATGATCAGCAGCTCCATGCGGGCCCGCATCTCCCCACGCCACGCCTGCAGCTCCCTCAGACTGCTCACCGGCGCCGCCATGAAGACCAGCAGGTCCCCTACTCCCTCTTCCTTTTCTTCCTCCTCCTTCTCCTCCCTCCGGGATGAGGGCTCTTGGGAAATGGAGTCCCGCCCAAAAGGGCCATGCGCGCCTCTCAATCAAGAGGAGGCAGCCTTGGACTACAATTCCCGGCCACGTGCGGGGAGGCGAGAGGAAACGGGAGGAGCCAAAAGGGGTAGCAGGATGGAGGAGGACGAAGATGGAAGTATGTGTGTATATGTACTGGCCCAGCCTCGCCTCCTGCTGCCACCTGTCCTGTCAATACAGGGGCTGAAAATAAGGGACAGGAGCTGAAAATAAGGGACACGAAATTTGGGGCCGAAATAAGGGACGTCCCTTAGAATAAGGGACATATGGCAACCCTAGCCGCCATGACGGCAACATGGGAGGCTTCCCATATTGCGCAGGAAGCCATGGGAAAAAGCCATACGGTCGATGTCTACCCCTATGGGATCAGCTTCCTGCCGAGCCAGGTGATGCAGGGCATGGGACAATGAGTTCCCTATACCCCCTGACGATGGTCAATGGATTCGCTATGATGCATGGTGATTCCGGTGGTCCGTGTTATGGGGTTGTAAGACAGTGGAATACCATGGATGGAATCCCTGCTTTGCCATGGATTCCTACTGAGTGATGGTCCACTCAATGCAGGGGCGGTCTCACCTCTCCCGGGGGGGTAGGCGAGCCTTATTCTTGCGCCCCCCCATGGCTGCTGGCCGCCGCCGTGGCCCGCGCGGCGACGTCACGCGCAGCTGCGCGGTTGCATCACACGCGGCTGCGTATGCGCGGTGACGTCACACGCAGCTGCGCGGCTGCATCATGCGTGGCTGCGCATGCGCGGTGGCGTCACGCGCAGCTGCGCAGTGCGCCCCGGCGCAGCTTCACTGCTGGCTGCGCGCCGCCGGCGACGGAGGCGCGGGCAGCACTAGCTCCGGGTAGGAGGCGCGGCAGAGGGGCGGAGCGGGCGGCCAGCGTGGCGGCGCCCCTCCCAGGCGGCGACGCCCCTCCCAGGACCCGTCGCCCTCACGCGGCCGCTTACTTAGGTGTTTTGCAGCTATTCCTGTATAAAATAAGGCAGCTGAGAGACTGACCTTGGGTGAGGAATTTTGATTTGAAGAAGAAGCCAGCAACTTTGCAGAAGACGTCGAAAAGAAGACGGAAGGAAGATTTATGTTGTTCTTATGGAACTAAACTGTAAGACTGTTTGTTTTACATGTTGCTAATACTGTCTATTGTTGTGCCTGAACATATTTTGTTTAAAGAGCTTTATTTTTTGAAACAAATGACTCTTGGAATTTTTTAACTACAGAGAGCCAGCTTAATTGACCAAAACAGTACTCAGGTCAATACAGAAACTCAACAGAAGTTTAAGACCAGAACCTTTGGCAGCTGGACAAGATCGGTAGCTGTAGCCCGCTTCAGTGTGTGTGGGGGGGGGGCAGGTTACACCCTAAGACTTTGGGATGGGCCACACACCCTATTACTGTAACCCCTCCCCCATTATAGTGGCAAATTGCACTGCCAAATATCCGTGGAAAAGTGAGAAAGGCCATCATTGTTGGTTTCAAAGGCTTGTAGTAGTTTGTCACTACATTTTGGTGATGTGTTGTCAAAACTCAGCAGTAGAGGCAGAGGTGATGGGAACCATTAAATGGTCTAGGAATGTGTACACATTACACAAGCTCCAGGCTGCAATCCACATGATCAGAAAATAAAAATTTGTTTCCTCTTTTTCAAAGACGCTTTTCCGAGCACAGCATAGCTCTATGAACTTACGGAATGACCCAATGATGCATTGAATGATAACACAACATGGTTAACGCTCACGATAATGTTTTTAGGCTGTCCGGTTTTTAATGTTTTGTAATATTTTAATTTTTAATTTCATAATGGTTTAATGCTTTTCTAGTTGTTTCTATTGTTGTTGTGCTGTGGCATTGAATTACTGCCAATTGTAAACCACCCTGAGTCGCCCTCGGGCCTCGGGGGAGGCGGTGGAGGCCGGCCTGGCCCTGGCACCGTGGACCTGGCCTCGCTGCTCCTTGGGGACATCCATCTCATCGCCCTCATTGTCGGGCAGCTCAAGAGCCACTGCCTCTTTGACGCCGACACCAAGATCCGCCTTGGCCCCACACCTTCCTCCCCCTTCCTTCCTTTCTCTTCCTTTCTTTTTCCCTCTTCTTCTTTCATTCTTTTTCTTCCCTCTCTCCCTACCTTCTTTCCTCCCTTCCTCTTCGTTCCTTTCTTCCTCTTCCATTCTTTCCTTCACTCCTTCCTTTTCCCTCCCTCTCTCCCCTTCCTTCTTTCCTCCATTCTCTTCCTTCCTTCCTTCCTTCCTTCTTCCTTCTTCCTCCCTCCCTCCCTCCCTCCCTCCCTCCCTCCCTTCCTTCCTTCCTCTTCCTTCATTTCTTTCTCCCCTTCACCCTTTCCTTCTCCTTCTCTCCTTCCGTTTCCCTCCTTCTCTCCCCTTCCTCCTTTCCTCCATTCTCCCGCTTCCTTCCTTCCTTTTCCTTCCTTTCTTTCTCCCCTTCACCCTTTCCTTCTCTTCCTTTTCCCTCCCTCTCCCCTTCCTTCTTTCCTCCATTCTCCCGCTTCCTTCCTTCCTCTTCCTTCCTTTCTTTCTCCCCTTCACCCTTTCCTTCTCTCCTTCCTTTTCCCTCCCTCTCTCCCCTTCCTCCTTTCCTCCATTCTCCCGCTTCCTTCCTTCCTCTTCCTTCCTTTCTTTCTCCCCTTCACCCTTTCCTTCTCTCCTTCCTTTTCCCTCCCTCTCCCCTTCCTTCTTTCCTCCATTCTCCCACTTCCTTCCTTCCTTTCTTTCTCCCCTTCACCTTTCCTTTTCCTTCTCTCCTTCCTTTTCCCTCCCTCTCCCTTTCCTTCTTTCCTCCATTCTCCCTTCCTCCCTCTTCCTTCTTCTTCTATTCTTTCCCCCAAATCCTCCTTTCCTTCTCCTTCCTTTCTTTTCACTTTCCTCTCCCCTTCTTTCTTTTCTTCTTTTCCCTTCATTATTTTACTTTTTCCTCACTCCCTTTCATTTCTTTTTCCCCACCCTTTCCTTCCTTCCCATTTCCTTTTTTCTTTCCCCCTCCTTGTCTCTCTCCTGCTTTTCTTTTCTTCCTTTTCCACAGTTCATTCTTCTTTTCTTTCTTCCTTTCCCCTCCCTCCTTTATTTCCTCTTTCTTTCTTTCTTTCTTTCCTTCCTTCTTTCCTTCCTTCCTTCCTTCCTTCCTTCTTTCCTTCTTTCCTTCCTTGCTTCTTTCTTTCCTTCCTTCTTTCTTTCCTTCCTTCTTTCTTTCCTTCTTTCCTTTTTTCCTTCCTTCTTTCCTTTTTTCCTTCTTTCCTTCTTTCTTTCCTTCTTTCCTTCCTTCCGTCTTCTCTATCTTCCCAGAGTCCTGAGCATGCCTTTTGCAGAGCCAGGTCTGAAGTGTCCTGTCATTCTGCCGGGGAAATCCTTTTCTCATCGTATGTATGTATAGACTCGCATTTAGTTGAATTCAGTCTTAAAATATATTATATATCTTATATGGCTCTCACTGAAATAAATTTCCAAATATTTTGCTTTCATGGCTCTCTGAGTCAAAAAGGTTCCCCACCCCTGTACTAAGGTGTGCCAAAACATGGAAGGAAACGGGAGTTCTTCAGCTCCGCTCTCTGACAAGCTGTCATATAGAGATGGAAGTTTTCAGGTGCTGACTGAAGCCTCCCAGAGGAGCAGAAAATGTGAGGTTTGCTTATTTGTGAGATTGGCAGTGGAAAATCTTAAATTGCTCTCTAACACAAGGATAATTTTGAAAGCAACCGTCTGCCATGACAACTCCAAAGGTGCAGGTGGCTGTGTTGATCAAAAACGATTTCTAGCTGTTTCCATCTGCACTAGGAGAAGGGCTTTTGTGAAGCCACCCACGAATATAATGGTAGTTCATATAAATATATAATTGCTGGGGAAATCTATTTCCCTTTCAGGGTCTGTGGGCAATAGCCACAAAACGTAGGGGAACAAAGAAGTCCAAAGGAGATGGCAAATGATATCGATGTCCCTTTTAATCAGAAAATCAGCTATTCAGAAATTCTCCAGATTTAGCCCCGAGTGACTATTTCTTGTTTCCTAACCTGAAGAAATGGCTCGGTGGAGAGATTTGACTCCAACAATGAAATCATCTCACAAACAAATACCTATTTTGATGACCTCCCCAAATCTTATCTTTTTGGAAGGGATAAAAAAATTGGAAAAACGTTGGACAAAGTGTATAGAGCTCAAAGGAGACTACGTTGAAAAATAAAATGATTTTTTAAATCCAAAAACCTGTGTTTCATTCAAAAATTCATGGACTTATTGACCCGCCCTCGTATGTAAGGAAACTGTGGAGATTTCAACTATTATCTGATTTCTGAAAGGATTATCTGATTATCAGAAAGGAAGATAATGGTGCCACTTCATACTCCCATTCCCATGGCCAGATATGGAAATGTGTTTGGTTAAAGAATAGTAAGTGTTATGGAATTTTGGCTAGTATTCGGTTCCTACCAAGGTCATTATGTCGGCGCAACAAGCGTCGCTTATATAAAAAACTTTAAGTTGCAAAGGTTTGCACAACTGTATTATGTTTCTGCAAGCCTGTTTAATTTTGCAAATGTTTGGTTGCATTGATTGTTTTTCTTTTAACTGCCAATCATCGTTTAGCACAGCCAATTGAGTTTGTTCTCCCTCCCCCTGAGTTTTTGGGAATGTAGCTTTCTTTCAGAGTTTGCCTGTATCTCTCCAAAAGAGGACATATCTGAAGGTTTACTTGGTCTAACCTTGGTAAAGCCTTCTCTCAACACAGGTTAAAGATTTTCCGTGGATCTTATGCAGAAAGCTCCGTATACTGGACGGTTGAGCAGCTCTGAGAAGATCCAGGCACCTTCAAACTATCCAGCTGGCATCCAGAGGAAGGTGTCATACCTTCAATATAGGCCAGCTGGCTAGGGTCTTGAGCAGGGGTGGGAAACCTACGGGCCGCAGGCCGGATGCGGCCCGGCAGCCGATTCTGTCCGGCCCTGGGAGAAGAGTGTCAGGGGCGGGGCCAAGAGGAAGGGGAGCCGCTGCCGCCATCCCATCGTGGGCTCTGTGGGGCCTGTGTCGGCAGACAGGCTGGAGGAGCAGCGGCTTTGGAGTGCCTGCCATCCCTGGAGGCGATCTGGGCCTGCAGCGGGAGCATTCGGTGACCTACGGCAGCTGATCGCCCTGGTGACCCGGAAGACTTGATTGCTGACTGCTCCCCCTGCAGGCCCGGATTGCCTCCGGGGATGGCAAGCACTCCATAGCAGAGCGATCAGCTGGGGAACAGCTGGGGGCGAGAGTGGGTGGAGGCCTGCAGCCTCCGATCGCCTGCTGCTCTGCTCTCCTCTGCTGCTGCGGTGGCTGGGTCCGCTTTGCCATCCTCTGGGCTGGGTCCATTGGCCATTCCATCTTGGTTCGCACCTTGTCTTCTTGAATTTAATTAAATTTTCGTGGTTTTTATTATTATTTTTTAATAATTTTATAATAATAATAATAATAAAATATAATAAATAATATAATATAATAATGTTATATTATAATTTCAATATATTATAATGTCTATATATATACTACAATATAATAATTATGATATTTATACTAATATATGAATATTTCTTGATATATTAATATGTTAATATCAATGATGTGTAATATATAGTAAATATAGTAAATAAATAAATAGATAAATAATGTAGATTAGAATGTAGCTCCGCCTTTAGGTGCGGCCCTCCATAATATTTTTTGGCTCTCGTGTGGCCCCTTGGAAAAAATAGTTGCCCACGCCTGGTCTTGAGTGTCCTTACCTCAAGACCATAAAGACTGAGAGGACTTGAAAGGCCATCTGGCTGAAAGCTTCCTGGACCCAAGCAACTAAGGAGGAGTAGGCGGCGCCAAGAGCAGCGTCACAGGCCTGGCGTGACGCGCTGCTCTTGGCACCGCCTACCTCTCCTTTTCGCCTCCCTTCCTAGGCCGGGGGCCGCCGAAAGGAGTAGTAGGCGGTGCCAAGAGCAGCGCGTCATGCGCGCCGCCGTCTGCCCCCCCGGCTCCCCTGCCCTAGGAAGGAGGGGGTCGCCGGGAAGGGCAGAAGCGGCGCCAACGGCAGCGCGTCACAGGCCTGGCGTGACGCGCTGCCCCTACGCTCCTCTCTCCTTCGGCGCCCCTCCCTTCCTAGGCCGGGAGCCGCCGAAAAGGAGGAGGCGGCGCCAAGAGCAGCGCGTCACGCCAGGCCTGTGACGCTGCTCTTGGCGCCGCCTTCTGCCCTTTTTCGCGGCTCCCGGCCTAGGAAGGGGGGGGCGCCGGTAGGAGATGGCGGTGCCAAGGGGCAGCGCGTCACGCCAAGCCTGCGATGCGCTGCCGTTGGCGCCTCCTTCTGCCCCGCCCCCTCCCTTCTAGGTAGGAGGGCGCCAAAGGAGGAGCTAGCTCTCTTCCTCCTCCTGCCCCGCTCCCTCCCCCGGCCGCCTTTTTTTTTAAAAAATTGATTTTTTAAAATTTAAAAATGGCGGCTGAGGGCATAGGTGGGGCCGTGTCCAACAGGCTACGGGGCCGGATCCGGCCCCGGGGCCGCCAGTTGGACAGCCCTGCTCTAAAGGAAGGCAAGAAGCAATCCCCCGGTAGAGATAGTCTATGTCCTCGCCCTGCCTGAACATTTAGACTGGGCGCAACGGCACAGTCATTACTTTTTTTGCATCTGGAAGCAAAACAAAGTGTATGTGGACATACCATGTCTCGTTTTAGGACGAATGGCTCCCAAGTCCTTTATATGGCTGCAGTAAGCACTGCAGGTAACCTGAGCATTTAAATCAGCGCTTAGCTGTTTTTCTGTGGCCAACCCTACTTATCATTACAGAGCCATTGTGATATAGTGATTAGAGTGTTGGACTGGGATGTAGAAATACATGTTCTAGTCCCCATTCGGCCATGAAATTCACTGGGGTGACCACCAACCAACCTTTACCTTTCTCTCCCCTCTTTCTCTTGGCTCTCCTAAGGTTGTTATGAAGATTAAATCAGGATGCCAAGAGGCAGAATATAAAAGTAACCAATAAATAAAGCAAATGAGACTTTGATGATTTATAGCTCCCTGAGACACTTTTTCCATGAAAAATGGGAATTTCAGCTGGAGACATAATAGGTTTTTGTGTGTGTGTTATGTGTGTTGAAATGGTGCAAGACAGAGACTGTTGCTCATGATGTGTGCAATCATTGCAATGGAAACTGGCAAGATGGTAATGCGTTTCTGCGATTAAATTTTTGAGTGTATATATTGCATGTACATAGTGGGTGGGTGGCTATTCCAGATGGTATCATTTTACATCAGTGGGAAAATAGAATGGCTGTCATAATATCAATTAAACTTTTGCCAGCCAAAAATTCCTTTTTAATTTTGTTTAATTCCCATGTGATTAAAACTGTAATAGAGAATATAATCACATTCTTCCTGATGCTCCCCAAGGTGCCTCATGTGTGTAAAACCCAGGATGGATCTACACCAGGGGTGGGTAATTATTTTTTCCAAGGGGCCACACGAGAGCCTAAAAAATATTATGGAGGGCCGTACCTAAAGGCTGAACTACATTCTAATCGACATAATTTATTTATTTATTTACTATATTTACTATATATTACACATCATTAATATTAACATATCAATATATCAAGAAATATTCATATATTATTAGTATTAATATCATAATTATTATATTATAGTATATATATAGACATTATAATATATTGAAATTATAATATAATATAACATTATTATATTATATTATTAATTATATTATTATTATAAAAATTATTATAAAATTATAATAAAAACCACTAAAATTAAATTAAATTAAATTCAAGAAGACAAGGTGCGAACCAAGATGGAGGCTGACATCCGCAAGAGATGGAATGGCCCAATGCACCCAGCCCAGAGGATGGCAAAGCGGACCCAGCCGCTGCCGCAGCAGAGGAGAGCAGAGCAGCAGGCGATCGGAGGCTGCAGGCCTCTGTCCACTCTCGCCCCCAGCTGTCCCCCAGCTGATCACCCTGTTATGGAGTGCCTGCCATCCCTGGAGGCGATCCCGGCTTGCAGGGGGCACAGTCGGCAATCTGAGGCAGCTGATAGCCATGGTGACCCTGAAGACGATCAAATCACTCCAAAGCCGTCGCTTCTTCGGCCTGTCTGCCGACATAGGCCCCACAGAGCCTGCGATGGGATGGCGGCAGCGGCACCCCTTCCTCTTGGCCCCGCCCCTGACACCCTTCTCCCCGGGCCGGACAGAATCGGCTGCCGGGCCGCATCCGGGCCACGGGCCGTAGGTTGCCCACCCCTGATCTACACTGTCATATGATATAGCTTGAATGTGTATTATATAATGTAGACCCAAATAATGCAGTTTAATTATATGGCAGTGTAGATCCAGCCCCAGATTTCCTATGTCCAGAGAACTAGAGGTGTATTCAGAATTAATGCACCTCTTTGACTTCTGTGGTTTGATGCTATGGAATTATGGAAATTACATAGTTTTAAGTTATTTTATTTTTAATTTTCTGTTGTGCTCTTGTGTTAATTTTTTGTTTATTATATTGATGGTAGTGGCCTCATGTAAGCCACCCCGAGTCCCCTTGGGGAGATGTTGGCGGGGTACAAATAAAGTTAACAATAATAATAATAATAATTTTATCCTCTGCCAGAGGGTGCTGATGCCAGAACAAACTAATAATCTCAGAGCTCCATAATATTGAACAATGGCATTTAAAAGTGTGGCCAAACTGCATTAATTCTACTTTGCTAACACACCCCAAGCTCTCATAACAAACACTCTTATATTAATATACTTATATCCAATAAATCATAGAAGAAACATCTTAGTTAGATACTATTATCAAAGTTACATAATACACCAGAGTGAGGAGGACAAATCAAATAACATATCCAAACAAAGAGCACCATTCCACAGTTTGCAGGAATATTACAGTCCCTTGTGTTTCCAGTCCATTCAAGCCGAATTCTCAGCGACTTTCAGATAACAACAATCAATCCAACCGTATCTTAGGCAAGATCAAACAAAAGTGTTCGTTGAAAGGAAAATTATATGCACACCATGGGATGAGTAAGTCCTCCGTCAACAATAAGTTCAACTTACGGCGACCACTAAAGTAGAGTGGTTGTATGGAGGTTGTGGAGACGCACACATAAATCCAGGATATCGGGTCGACGGGTAAGTTTATGTATGGCCACCCCGTTTCGCATTTTATGTATTTATTTATTTATTTGTTCCATCTTGTATTCCGCTCCTCCCTGCAGGCTCAGGGCGCATAACATCGTAAAAACTCGGCAGGCATGTCGCATCCATGTCGCCGTACAATAAAATACAAACATAAAATACAACGTAGGTCCCGAGATTAAAATTATGTACATGCTGAGGCATTCCCTGAGCCAGGGTGCTGATTAAGAAGATGAGTACGTTCGGCTTGCTAGCCTAGCCGAAGGCCAGTCTGAACAGGGCGGTCTTACAGGCCCTGCGAAACGGAATGAGCTCCGTGGCGGCTCGGACGTCGTCCGGGAGAGAGTTCCAGAGTACCGGAGCCGCCACAGAGAAAGCCCTTTGCCTGGTAGCAGACAGGTGACAGGCGCGGACCGATGGAATCAGGAGCAGGTTCAACTCCTCCGAACGTAGTGATCTCGGGGGAATGTATGGGGCAAGGCGGTCCCTCAGGTACGCAGGCCCTAGGCCGTGTAGAGCCTTGAAGGTTAACACCAACACCTTGAAAGCAATTCGGTACTCAATAGGCAGCCAGTGCAGCTGCCGAAGGATGGGCGTGATGTGCTCCCTTACCGACGTTCCCGTCAGCAAGCGAGCAGCGGCATTCTGCACTAGCTTGAGTTTCCGAACTGTCGCCAAGGGAAGGCCAACGTAGAGGGCGTTACCGTAGTCTAATCTCGAGATGACCATCGCTTGGATCACCGTGGCCAGGTCGTCCCTGGAAAGGTAGGGTGCCAGTCGTCTAGCCTGTCGTAGGTGAAAAAATGACGCCCTGCTGGCCGTGGAGACCTGAGTCTCCATGGTCAGCAGGGGGTCCAGTTGAACACTTAGGCTCTTAACAACAGGCGACAGGCTAAGCCGTTCGCCATCCAGGGTAGGCAACCGGCACTCACCCCGCCCAGGCCGACCAGGCCACAAGATCTCCGTCTTCGACGGGTTCACCTTCAGCCGGCTAGCCCGCAGCCAACCAGTCATGGCCTCCAGGCACTGATGGAAACAATCGGGCACGGTGTCCGGCTTGCCGTCCATTCTCAGCAGAAGCTGGGTGTCATCAGCGTACTGATAACACTCCAGACCAATTTGCTTTCTCAAGACCCGTCCAAAGTATCAGAGGTGCTCACAGAGGATCTAAATAATATAATATACATAAATAGGCTGTTCATTATCAAATACTAAGTAACGCTCAAGAACAAAGGTAGCAGAGTAGTAAGACTTGCATAAATACATACCAAACATAGATAAAGGTAAGGTTCTGACCAGCATTTTGTAAGGCGCAGGTGAATGTGTCCTGGGGAATGAGTCAATATATAGTATGCTTCTAAAGGTAAGACACAGGTGCTCATGTTAATAGGATAGAGAGAGGTAGCCTCTCATTTAGACCTTTTGGGGACTCAGACTGGACTGTAATATTCCTGCAAACTGTGGAATGGTGCTCTTTGTTTGGATATGTTATTTGATTTGTCCTCCTTACCCCGGTGTATTATGTAACTTTGATAATAGTATCTAACTAGGATCTTTCTTCCATGATTTATTGGATATAAGTATATTAGTATAAGAGTGTTTGTTATGAGAGCATATGATCTACTCCTTTGATTTAGAGTTTATATCTATAACTAGCTGAACCCGGCACGCGTTGCTGTGCCCTATTTAGGAGATGTGAGGAAGTGTGGGTATGTAAGGGTGGGAAATGATGTGACAATGTGTTTTGTGTGTGTATATATGTGTATGTGTGTGTAGGTATGTGTATGTATGTTTGTGTGTCTGTGTGTGTGTATGTATGTGTGTGTTTGTGTATGTATGTGTGTCTGTGGATGTTTGTGTGTGTGTATGTATGTGTATGCATGTGTGTGTATATGTGTTTGTGTATGTATGTGTGTATGTATGTGTGTCTGTGTATGTATATGTGATTGTGTGTGTATGTGTTTTTGTATGTGTATGTATATTTGTGTGTATTTATGGGTATGTATTTGTGTGTGTTTGTGTATTGATGTGTGTGTGTGTGTATGTTTGTGTGTGTATGTATGTGTGTGTGTGTGTCTGTGTATGTATATGTGTTTGTGTACGTATGTGTATGTATTTGTGTGTGGATGTGTATGGATGTGTGTGTATGTTTGTGTGTGTGTGTGTGTCTGTGTATGTATGTGTGTGTGTGTGTATGTGTCTGTGTATGTACGCTTCCGTTCCCTCTCCCCCCCTCTCTCTGTCTGGTTTTCCCCCTTCTCTCTTCCCCCCCCCACCCTCTTTCTCTCTGTCTCACTCTCCCCTCTCTTCCTCTCTCCCCCTCCTCTCTCTCTCTCCCCCTCTCTCTGTCTGATTCCCCCTCTCCCCCCCCTGCTCTTTCTCTTCCAGTAAGGGGCGGGCCGCGTAGGATGCTGTACATGCGCGCCAGGGCGGGAGACAGGCCGGGAGATCGGCGATCCGCCCTCCGCCGTGTGCCCAGCGGTTCTAGCAGCCGCGCCTGAAGCAAGGTAAGCTTGGGAGGTTACCTTCTTTCAGGTGTGGCCGCTGGAACTGCTGGGGACACGGCGGAGGGCGGATCGGCGATCTCCGGGTCTGCCTCCTGCCCTGGCGCGCATGTCCAGCGTCCTACGCGTCCCGCCCCTTTTTGGCTGTGCTGGGTGGCGTCAGGGTCCTTGTGGGAAGTCCCGCCTTTCGGACTACACTTCCCAGAAGTCCCCGCATGGCCACTTCCGGTGTATGCTGAGGTTTCTGGGAATTGTAGTGCGGCGTCCTAGAGCTGCTCTGGGACCGGGGTCGTGCGGGCACAGGCGAGGATGGTGAGGAGGCGGTTAGGGCGGTGGCGGTGTGGCTGTGAAGGTTCAGGGTGAGTGGGGAGAGAGGGTGACGGGATGGGTTGGTGGGTGGGGTGGGGGGTTCGGAGTGCGCCTGCGCGATTGCTCACCCTCTCTTCAGCGCTCACGGCCAGCGGAGAATGGGAGGCAATGGGTGGTTTTTGGGGGCTGTTTTTGGGGGGTTGCAAGGTAGGGAGGTGGGTTTTTGGGGCTATGTTTGTACCTCGTGGTCTGGGGGAATGTGTGTCGTTGGATTTGTGTTTATGGGGGTTATAGTTTGGCCGTGCATAACGGCCATGGCACGACCACTCTCTTTTTATATATATAGATAGATTCATGTATAAGTCGTAGTGCTCTTGCCTGTTTTTGTCTTGTACTTGAACTGGTAGCTTCCTTGTTACATTAACACACCCAAAGCGACAGAAATTAAAGGTTTTTGGTCGATCAGTCTTTAGCACATTAAGAAATTTCCCCATCACAAGCCACTTCAGCTTCTTTTCAAGCATGGAGAGAGAGAGTGAGCTCATCACATGAGTTGAGCTACTTCCAGCTGTCATGCATAGTCCTCTCTGGTTGAAAAGAGCAGGGCCGGTTCGTCCATTAGGCGGACTACGCAGGCGCGTAGGGCGACGTCACCTGGGAGGGGCGTCACCACCTGGGAGGGGCGCTGTCGCGCTGGCTCCGCCCGGCCCCGCCACCCACGCCACGCTGGCCCGCCCTGCCGTTGCGCCCGGCCAGACCTCTGCAGCCAGCTCCGCGGCCTGCACCGCGCCGCCGCGCCGCCTGGGCCTTTGTTAGGCCGGCCGCGCCTCTGCATGTGCAGAAGCTTCTACAGGCGCTACAGCGCCTGTAGGAGCTTTTGCGCATGTGCGAAAAAGCTCTGCGTATGCGTACTGGCTCAAGAGCGCACCTCCTGCTTTGGAGCCAGTGTGCATGCGCGCAGTTTCGCACATGCACACTGGCCTCCAAAGCGGGAGGTGTGCTCTGAAGCCAGTGCGCGTGCGCACAGATTGGCGCATGCGCACTGGGCTCCCCTCGGGAGCAACTGGGGGGGGTGCAATTTTTTTTGCGTACCCCCCGGGAACAGGTAGGTCCGCCCCTGGAAAAGAGGCAGAGATGCCCTGAAAGGAGGGGACTGTTGCACTCTAGACCATTTAAACATCACACAGCTAAGTAAAAATGCTATCTGTTTATTGAAAATATTTTAAAAAACAATAGCATTAAATACATTTTAAAAGAATAGGTAAATCCAATTAGGTAGGAAGATAAGCCAGAACAAATAGTCCAGGAAATTAGTCCATCAAAGTTCACGAAAAGTTCACGAAAATCAAAGGCAGAAACTTCTATAGTAAAACTCAAGAACTGGAAACATGAAACAAAGGCACTTAACACATGACTCCATCCAAAGCAAGGCTTCCAAGAAACAGGAAAGAGGTTTTGACTTGATTCCAAATGATGCTTCAACTGGCTACAGACCCTGTACTTGGCTATGTCTGAAGCAGCCAGAAATGGGTTTTGTTTTAGCCTTGGATCCCTTATCATTGTTTCTTTGAGCCTGGCAGAACGCCTAAGCGACTGGTTTGCTTTCCTATTCTGACTAATAACATCCTGTCTATCTACTAGCTCATTAATTTCTGCAGCTGGCCCAGGTGTCGAGCTATTCTCAGGCTCCAAATCATGGGAATTCTCTGGTAGCAATTCAGGGAGCACACCACCACCCCCAAGTCAAGTCTTGAGGTTACGGTGGCATGAACCACTGTGGCCAGGTCATCCCCGGACAGGTAGGGTGCCAGCTGCCTAGCCTGCTAAAGATGGAAAAAGGCCGACTTACTGACGGCGGAGACCTGGGCCTCCATTATCATTAACAAGTCAAAAATGACTTTTTTGATGGTGATAGCTGGAGAGAGAGGTTCACCATCTATGGTGGGCAACTGAACCTCATCTAATCCAGGACGAGCCAGCTGCAAGATCTCCGTCTTTGCTGGATTCACCCTCAGTCTACTGGAACACAACCAACATGTTACGGCCTCAAGGCAAGATGTGAAGTTATCGGGAACCGAGTCCGGTTGGCCGTCCATCCGTAGAAGGAGATGGGTGTCATTAGCATATTGATAGCACTCCAGCCCATAACTCCAAACTAGCTGAGCGAGTGGTCGCATGTAGATGTTAAATCTTGGGTCCTGCTACAGCTCGTCATCTTGTTTTAAATTTTAATTTTTGTTTTGTTTTTATTTTATTTATTTTACTTTTATTTTGTGTTTTATATTATTATTTTCACCCTCCCCCTTCTTTTGTCTAAGTCTTGCTGTGTTTAAAATAATTCTATAAAATTTATGTATTTAAATAATTAATTTTATTTTGTTTAAATAAATAATGTTATTTATTATTTTATAAATAATATAATATAATATCATATGATACAATATAATGTTACATTACATTATAATTTATTATAATATAATATATTATAATGTCAATATATTGTATTATGTTATAGTATAATAATTGTAATGTAATACTAATAATAATAGTATGATTACGGTATGGTGTGTTGTATATGCATTTGGTATTGGTGTTGTTGTAATGTAACACAGTATAATACTGCCAATGATAATGTGATATAATAATTATATCATGATATTATAATTTGTATATTTGTATTACATGCAATATTGCTAACAATATTGCGATATGTTGTAGTGCAATATGATGTGTAGTGCTGATGTTGTGCTATGACAATAATGTTAATTGTTGTTTTTTCAGTTTGCTGTAAGCCACTCCGGCAATATTGTTATATGTACATTGTAAGCCACTCTGGCAGTATTGTTGTTTGCTGTAAAATAAATAAATAAATAAATAAATAAATTAATAAATAACAGTGGAGATAGCATGCCCCCCTGAGGAACTCCACACATGAGAGGAGATTTTTCAGAGGACGTCCCTGTCAGATTATTGCATTTTTAATAGCAATTCATGAGTCAGCACAAGATATATTTTCGCAGTTTGACATGTTTGACACCAGATGGCGCTGTCTCAAGACTGCTAAATGGAACCTTGAGGAATGTCAGTGGGAAGGGCAAGGTAGCATGATAAAAAGCCAGTTATTGTAAATAAATAAATAAATAAATAAATAAATAACAGTGGAATTGAATGCCCCCTGAGGAACTCCACACATAAGTGGTGATTTTAAGGGGAATTAAACAGAGGACGTCCCGTTCCATTCCACTCATTGCCAGTGGTTCCAGAGGAAGGAGTCCACCCAATTAAGGGCAGACCCTTGGACCCCCGAGGCGGTGGGTCAAAATCAACCGTGTCAAAGGCATGTCAAAGGTATTTTATATTATTTTTACGTTTTAACCAGGAGAACTGTCTCTTGTATAATATGGGGTTTGGGGCAGAACAAGCTTATGACTGTGGAGCTGCTCAGTTGCCTCCCTCCCTTCCCTACAAGGTCTATCAGCATCCTTCGTAAGCAGTGCATATGGGGGAGTTTGAATGAGTCTGGCACTTGGGGGCCGTGGCAATGAATGAGTCTGTCATTATGATTTTGTCTAAAGTGTTTTCTGTGGGAAGTTGGGTTTGAAAAAGGAAAACAACAAATGGAGGATTTATTTATTTATTTATTTATTTATTTCAGGAGTTTACCCCGCTCTTCTCAACCCCCGAGGGGGGACTCAGTGCAGCTTACAGTACGGCACAATTCGATGCCTACATAATAACAATATAAAACCCCCCAAAACCCCTTCAATAGTTAAGATACATTAAAATACATTAAAACAGTAGCCTTAGCATCATACACATTCATTCCAGATTAAAACCATGTTCAGTCCATAAAAGCATTGGTCCTCTTCATCTACTTTCTATTTAAAATCCAGTCCTAAAATGCTGCCTAGCGCTGGTGAGCAAACGCCTGTTCCCACAGCCAGGATTTTACTTTTTTCCTGAATGCCAGGAGGGATGCGGTGGATCGTACATCGATAGGGAGCGCATTCCACAGGCGGGGGGCCACCGCCGAGAAGGCCCTATCTCTCGTCCCCACCAACCGCATCTGGGAATTAGGCGGGAGCGAGAGCAGGGCCTTCCCGGATGACCGTAGATTACGAGGTGGGATGTAGCGGCCGATGCGTTCGGACAGGTAAGCTGGGCCAGAACCGTATAGAGCTTTAAAGGTCAAAACCAGCACTTTGAATTGGGCTCGGAATTGGACAGGCAGCCAGTGGAGCTGATACAACAGGGGGTGGTATGCTCCCTGTATGTAGCTCCAGTTAGTAACCTGGCTGCCGCCCTTTGGACTAGTTGGAGTTTCCGAACGGTCTTCAAAGGCAGCCTCACGTAGAGTGCGTTGCAGTAATCTATTCGGGATGTGATTACTATTCGGGGGCCGGAGAGATAGCACAGTGGTAACAACAGCTGTGCTGGCAATCTGAAGATCTGAAGATTGCAGGATTGAATCCCGGGCTGAGTTAGACGCCAGCTGTGAGCCCTGTCTACTGTTTACCCAAGCAGTTCAACAGCCCAGCTGTGAATTAACAACAAATTGGGGACCATAAAACTGGGGAAGGACTTTTGCACAGACTTGTCTGAAATAGGCTGACGGAGAAGGGAGAGGCGGAAGTGGTGGAAACAAGAGGCTCCTGTCATGAGGATGGAACAACAACACCTCCTTGTGACGTGATGGCGCAATGACGCAGGGGCATAACATCAATGGAGCATTCACACCCGATGACGCCCACCTGTACGACGCAGCCAGGAAAGAAGAAGTCCTTCTAAAAACTGCACTGTATTTGTCTATGTGTAATTGTATGTCTTTCCGACAGGGACTGTCTGTCGTATGTCTATTGTAATTTTCTGCTAGAGATCCCTGTGTACAACTAGTGGGCCACTGTGTGACACAGAATGCTGGACTAGATGGGCTGAGGCCCGATTCAGCATGGCTCTTCTTATGTTCTTATGTTCTTATGTTCTTATGTTCTTATGTAAGAGTTTCGGAATGAGAAGAATAAAATAAACAGTATTATTATTATTATTATTATTATGTGACCAGAGCGTGGACGACCGTAGCCAGATCAGACTTCCCAAGGAACGGGCGCAGCTGGCGCACGAGTCTTAACTGTGCAAAAGCTCCCCTGGCCACCGCCGAGACCTGGGGTTCCAGGCTCAGCGATGAGTCCAGGATCACTCCCAAGCTGCGAACCTGCGTCTTCAGGGGGAGTGTAACCCCGTCCAACACAGGCTGTAACCCTATGCCCTGTTCAGCCTTTCGACTGACCAGGAGGACCTCTGTCTTGTCTGGATTAAGTTTCAATTTGCTAGCCCTCATCCAGTCCGACACAGCGGCCAAGCACCGGTTCAAAGATTGCAGCTGGTCTTCAATGGACCAATTTACCTGCAGCGGTGGAATCTGTGACCATTACGCTACAGGTGCTGGTGACAGAAAGCAGACTGGAGGAGATGATTTGCAGGCTGAATTGAGAGAGAATTTGAGCAAAGGAGGATGCTTTAGTTGAAACACTACTGTAGAAGGCATGGTATGTTCTCTCCACTAAACACTGCATGGATATTTCCTAGTGAAGTAATGACATACCATTACAAGGACAGTACATTCTCTCACTCACTCACACATACCTTCTAGGGAAATGAAATGATGTGGCATTGCCACTGGAACCAATTACTTCTAGGAAGAATAAAGGAATCACAGAATGAGAGAGCTGGAAGAGACCACATGGGCCATTTAGTCCTACCCTCTGCCATGCAGGAAAAGCACAATCAAAGCACCCCTGATAGATGGCCATCCAGCTTCTGCTTAAAAGCCACCAAGGAAGGAGCTTGGAAGAAAAGAGACTTTTTGGTATATAATGGCAGGCCCGGATCAGGCCCTTTTGCCGCCCAAGGCCAAAGGGTCTGCCTCTGCCCCTCCCCGCCCCCGGCTCTGCCCCTCCCCTCGCCGGATTGAAGGCGGGGCGAGGAGAAGAAAGAGGTGCCCTCCCGCCGTGCGTCCTGTGCGCCGCCCACTCCTTTTCGGCGGGGCTGGCGCGACACAAGGGAGGGGCGTCGGTGCGTCTTCTCTCCACCTCCATGGCTTGGCATCGCCAGGCAGGGAGGAGGAGGTGGAGAGAACCCGCGCCGCCGGCCCTCCACCCTTGCGTCATCACGCCACGCAAGGGAGGAGGGGCGGCGGCGCGGGTTCTCTCCGCCCCTTCCCCCCCCTTCCTCCTCGCCGGCATGAGGAGGAGGAGGAAGGAAAGCCCCACCCCTGGAGCCGATGCGGGGCCTCCCCACGGCTGCTCCTCCCTCCCTCAGCCACCATGCCAGCCTGAGAAGCGTCTGAAATCGCCCTTTTCAGGCCGGTTTTAGGAGAGAGGGAGGATCGGCTCCGCGCCGGCGAGGAGGTGGGGGTGGAGCCGGAGGTGAGGAGGGGCGGAGTCAGGGTCGGAGCCGATCCTCCCTCCCTCCTAAAGCAGAGCTGAGGAGAGCAGAGCAAAAGGAGGGGGCGGCCGCGCATGCGCCCTTTTTTAAAATTATGTTTTCGATTTTTTAAAAATTTTGGGGGATTTTTTTGAATTTGGGGGGGGGTCCGGATCTGCTGCCCCCAAAGTGTCACCCGAGGCCATGGCCTAGGGTGGCCTTATAATGGTAGGCTAATCCGAGTCACTAAGGTTGACTTTGATATTTGGCTTATGCCTTTTTCTGTCTGTTAGCTCTATGTTCTTAAAAAGCTGAATCCTGACTATGAAAACTTACTTTTTTGAGCCCGGAGAAGTAATTTTAGACCATAATTCCCAGAGATCTAAACAAGAACGTGCTGCTTCTGGGAATAATAATAATAATACACTTTATTTATATTCTGCTCTTCTCACCCCAAAGGGGACTCAGAGCGGATTACATCACACATACGGCAGACAATCCTGCTGGAAGATGTACAGTTACAATACAACACATTCAATTTTTTGAAGGATTTTCTTCTGGCTTAGTCACAGGGTGCGTCATTACGTCACAAGGGGGTGCTGTTGCTTCATCCTCATGTCGGAGGGCCTCTGTTCCTCTGTTCCGCATTCCACCCTCCGACAGCCAATCTTTATTTATTCAGGTGTTGTAAAGTCCTTACTGAAAAGAATCCTCCCCCGCTTTTGGCGGTTCCCAGTTGATCTATTTACAGCTGGGCTGTTTTCGAACTGCTGGGTGAACAGTGGACAGGGCTCACAGCTGGGTGTCCAAGCCAGCTCGGGAATCGAACTTGCAACCTTCAGATTGCAAGCACAGCTGTTCTACCATTGTGCTATCTCTCCGGCCCTAATAGCATATTATTCACCATATGGCCATCAGTGGTCGCTTCGACCCTCTCAACATGCTCTATATAACAGGTCCCAAAGAAGTACGTCTTGTGAGCAGAGGGCTTTTGATATGCCCAAACCTATTATTTATTATTTATTATTTATTATTTATTATTTATTATTTATTATTTATTATTTATTATTTATTATTTATTATTTATTATTTATTATTTATTATTTATTATTTATTAATTTATTCTATCTCTGCCCCAGCCTTATGGAACTCATTACCACCGTACATGAGTGCTATGTGCGACCTGCGGCCTTTTACCCAAGCACTTAAGACCTGGCTATTCAGTAGAGCGTTTGATTTGTAATTTTAATTTTTATATTTGGTCTATGTAATATTTTATCCTGTTTTACCTTTGCTTTCATGTAAATCGCCTAGAGCAAACTAAAAAGGCTGCAGAGAGGCAGAAGAGCTTAGAGGGAGAAAAGGAAGATAGCAGAAAGGCTTGGAATGGGTCAAGGAAAAATATGGAATTAAAACGGAGCAAATTGGTTAAACTGATGTTTTCGTGGATGACGGGGTAAAACGGCACCATTTTGAAAACTCCGTATCCGCGGTTTTGAGAAACGCAGCTCCGGCCTCCCTGAGACGCCAGAAAGGCATCCCGGGCAGGCTAGCAGTGTTCTGCAGCCCGGAAAGGTTTATTTTATGTGTTTCATGGGGGGGAGAGAGAGTCGTATAGGATACTTTGTATCTTTTGCGGAAAGGAAAAAAATTGTTGCGATGTGAAGTGTTTCCAATTAGAGCAAGGCTACAAAGTTCCAGGGAGGATGGGACATGAAAAAAAGAAAGCCAGAGATGGCTTGAAGCCTCCTTAGTCCCAGCCTGGTGTTCCTGAAGATGCCAGGCTGCACAATGCAGGCAGGAACGTTGGAACTCCCTGCTGCAGGTCAAATTAATTTGATGGCGGGCTGATCTTTAGAGTTCGGGCTCACAACTTCTTGAATCCCCCAGAGAGGTCTTGGGCACTATAGTTCTAAAGGCAACTTATCTGAGTCCTGGTCTTGCTTATATTATTATGGAAAGCTCCGGATATATTTGAAAGTGCTACATAGTACTGATGCTAATTAACGACAGCAATAGCAACAATTTATTTGACCAGACTGTGCTCATAAAACAATTGCTTTCATTGTTCCATGATGAATGGGGTTGGTGCTGGTTTTCTGTAGTTGGTTTTTAAATGTGTGCAATAAATGTCAGAAAGACAGAGTATAAATGTTTGCGAGAAACGTGCTGGGTTGGACGCAGAATTAGACATATTTTGAGCAAATCCACTGGAATTAATAAGATTTACATGACCAGCAGGTAGTTTAAGATGACACAAAATTATTCGGTGTCTTTGTATTTACTCTTAGGAGTTACAACAGAAGGGCCTAAAATGGTTTCAATATGGAATAAAATAAAATGAGATACCGTTCTTTTCAACTGTATATCTGAGAAGTCTTTCCTAAACAAAGTGGTCTCCTTTGCTCAACCCAGGGGCGGTCTTTGCCATTACGCGGCCTATGCGGCCGCGTAGAGCGCCATCTTGGACGCTCCGGGTTGGGGCGCCATTGTGAGGCGCCGCAGCGTCGCCCGCCGTGCTGCTGCGCTGCGCTCCACGGTTTCGCGTGCATGCGCAGTGCCCACGGACCTAGAGAGGTCCGTAGGCACTGCGCATGATGCGCTCGCGGGCTCGCGTGCAGCGCGCAGTGCCCACGAACCTCAAAAGAGGTCCGTAGGCACTGCACGTGCGCCAAAAACCGAGCGCAGCGCAGTGCCTACGGACCTCTCTTGAGGTCCGTAGGCACTGCGCATGTGTGCTTCCATGGTTTTTACAAGATGCGCGCAGTGCCTACGGACCTGAAGAGAGTCCGTAGGCACTGCATGCGCGCGAAACCGGGAGCGCAGCGCAGCAGCAGGGCAGGCGGCGCCGCGGCGCCTCACAATGGAGCGCACATTGGGAGCGCCGGGGCCAAAATAATGTTCGCTTACCCCCCGGGAGAGCTCGGACCGCCCTGGCTCAACACACACACCAGCAATCCCATCAGCTATAAAAATACATTTTCTCTTCCAAACTTCAGGTATTCAACGTCAGTCTTATATATCTCTCGGCAATACTTCGTGAACGAAGATTCTTAGTCAGTCCAGTGTATATTTAGGGTTGTGCGAAGACAGCGCTGATGAAAGCATTCGAGGAGTCGTAGGTGTTGGCGATAGGTGACCCATGTTTCAGACCCATAGAGGAGAATAGACAGTACGATAGCTCTGTACACACTGATTTTGGTGCTTTGCCTCAGGTGCTTGTTGCTCCAGACTCTTGTGAAGCCTTCCAAATGCACTATATGCCTTTGATAATCTGTGATCTATCTCTTTATCAATCTTGGCATCTGAAGAGATGATGCTTCCCAGGTAGGTGAACTGCCGAATGGACTTAAGCACAGATTTGCCTATGCTGACGTGGGGATGATGGTGTTCTTCCTGTGGTGCGGGCTGGTAGAGGACTTCCGTTTTCTTCATTCTGACTTCCAGCCCAAACAGCTCTGCAGCTGCTGCAAAACAGGATGTTAGGTGCTGCAGGGCTGCTTCTGAATGGGCAATAAGGGCAGCATTGTTGGCAAAAAGCAGCTCACGGACTGGATAGTTCAGAGTCTTAGTGCGAGCCCTCAGACGGCTTAAGTTGAACAAGCTACCATCAGTAAGATAGCGTATATATATGCCGTCTTCTTCTTCGAGGTCTGCCATAGCCCTTTGGAGCATCATGCTGAAGAAGACTGTAAATAGGGTTGGTGCAAGAACACAACTTTGTTTCACTCCATTAGTTATTAGAAAGGGCTCCGAGAGAGCAACGTCATATCTGACTTGACCGTGCTGGCCCTCGTGTAACAGGATAATCATTTTGAGGAATTTGGGGGGACATCCTAGATGTTCCAGGATCTGCCACAGACCTTTTCTGCTCACTGTGTTGAAGGCTTTGGTGAGGTCAACAAATGTTACATAGAGTCCTTTGTTCTGCTCTCTCCATTTCTCTCCATTGGCGCCCCCTTGCAGTGGGGGAGAGGCTTGCGTACCCTAATGAAGTTGTGAGCCATGCTGACGGTGGCATAATAGCCACCGGTAGGGCCTCCCATGCAGGGGCGGTCCGAGCTCTCCGGGGTAAGCGAACATTATTTTGGCGCCCCCGGCGCTCCCAATGTGCGCTCCATTGTGAGGCGCCGCGGCGGTCGCCTGCCCTGCTGCTGCGCTCCGCGGTTTCGCGCACATGCGCAGTGCCTACGGACCTCTCTTGAGGTCTGTAGGCACTCTTGCGCATGCTTGCAAACCGCGGAGCAAACTATCGCAGTGCCTACGGACCCCAAGAGAGGTCCGTAGGCACTGCATGCACGCGAAAACGCTGGAGCGCACATGCGCAGTGCCTACGGACCCCAAGAGGTCCGTAGGCACTGCGCATGCACGCGAAACTGCGGAGCACACATGCGCAGTGCCTACGGACCCCAAGAGAGGTCCATAGGCACTGCGCTGCGCTCAGCGGTTTCGCGCGCCAAGACGCCGCAGTGCCTACGGACTTCTCTTGAGGTCTGTAGGCACTGCGTGTCTTGCAAGAAACCGCGAGCGCACATGCGCAGTACCTACGGACCTCAAGAGAGGTCCGTAGGCACTGCGCATCTTGCAAACCGCGGAGCGCAGCGCAGCAGCAGGGCGGGCGACGCCGCGGTGCCTCACAATGGCGCCCCACCCGGAGTGTCCAAGATGGCGGTCTACGCGGCCGCGTAGGCCGCGTAGTGGCAAAGACCGCCCCTGCTCCCATGCCAGACAGGTCACAACCGAAGGGTCTGACAAAGAGCGTCAACGGGCAGGATGGGCTCTCTAGCCTTTTGGCAACCATCCTAAGAGAAGGAAAACTCTAATTTCAAACCTGGGTAGATGGTGCTCGTCTAACCCTGTAAGGTCAACCATCTAAGAGAAGGAAACTTATATATACATACTTGGGAATAAACGCCACTGAATCAGTGACACCTGGTTATAAATATGTGCCCATAGCATTACACTGCACCCCTGGCTGTTTTCAGAGAAATCAGACTCAACCATAACCTCTGAGCCCTGAAATGGCAGAACTAAAAATGCTTATTTTAGGTTGCATTGGATTTTAAATATTTTTGGACAAGAACTACAACTTTAGGGAAAACTTACACTGAAAGAAAACATTGTGATCCTTAGGTTTTGTGACTTTGTTTGGTAGAGCACTGCTTATCATGTTTTCTTGGCCTCATTATATTGCTAATACCTAGTTGAAAATGTATTTCACTGAGTAAAAGTATGATAGCTGGGATCCTATGCTGGTTATGCAATGCGGGTCTGAGTTAATGAGGGGAACACATGCACGAGACAGCACAGTGAGTGAGAGACGCAGCTGCATCAGAGTTCTGGGAACATTGATCCAAGCTACAGTCATCCAAGCTACGGTCATCACAAGATTAGACTACTGTATGTACCCTCTACATTGGCCTACCTCTGGCAGTGATTCGGAAGCTGGTGCAGAATGACGCTGCTAGACTTCTTGCCGGGGTGCCGGCGAGATGTCACATAACTCAAATTCTGCAGCAATTGCACTGGCTTCCGATCGAGCACCGAATGACCTTCAAAGGGATGGTACTTATCTTCAAGGCCTTGTATGGTCCAGGGCCAGTGTATTTGAGGGACTGTCTTGCCCCTACCAAACCCAGAGATCACTTCGCTCTGAAGATCTCAACCTGTTGGACATTCCTAATTTTAAGATCATTATTATTATTATTTATTAGATTTCTGAGCCGCCACTCCCAGTGACTTGGGGTGGCTTACATCGACATAAAATCACAACCAACAATAACATTAAAAACACAGGTTAAAATGACTCCAGAAAAGGATACAATTTTTAAAATATAGCACAGTATTCACAGCTCAAAGGCCTGCCGGAATAAAACAGACTTGCAGGCCTTCCGAAAAGCCAGTAGATTGCGTAAGGCCCTAACCTCTGGGGGCAATGCGTTCTAGAGGACTGGGGCGATGATGGAAAACGCCCTCCTCCGCGTTGAGTTTAGATGGTACTGTTTAACAGTGATCTCGTGGGACAGTATGGGGTTAAGCGGTCCCTCAGGTACACTGGCCCCAGACCATACAAGGCCTTAAAGTCAAAACTAGCACTTTGAAGGTGATCCGGTACTCGATAGGAAGCCCGCAGAATTGGTGTGATGTGGCAGCTCGGAGGGACTCCTGCGAGCAACCGAGTTGCGGCGTTCTGCACTACCGTGTTTCCCGAAAGTATGACACCCCGATTGTAAGACGTATCGGGGTGTCAGAGGGGTCAAACTATATAAGCCGTACCCGAAAGTAAGACGTACTGCGGGCGGCATGGCGTGGCTTCCTGGCTGGGCGACGAGAGCTCCCAGAGGGGCTCAAAGGGGCCCGGAATCCTCCTCCTCTTCCTTCCAGCGGCGCCTTCCATCCTCCTCCTTTTCCTCCCAGCGGCGCCTTTCCCTCTCGCCCTGGTTCCGCTCCCTCCTTTCAGTGAAGGGAGGAGGGGCGAGCCGCCGCCGGCGAGAGGGAAGAAAGCGCTGCCGAAGTCCCGCCCGCAGGGCGACTCAGGCGTCTTTTCCCGCTGCTGCCCCGCTCGCCCGCGCTCCAAACACGAGCGGTGCGGCGCGAGCACCTGAGTCGCCCTGGGGGCGGGACTTCCACCGGCGCCTTCTCCCTCTCGCCGGTTCCGCCCCCTCCCTTCACTGAGGGGCTCAAAAGGGGCCCAGAATCCTCCTCCTCTTCCTTCCAGCGGCGCCTTCCATCCTCCTCCTTTTCCTCCCACCGGCGCCTTCTCCCTCTCGCCGGTTTCGCCCCTCCCGTCACTGAAGGGAGGAGGGGCCGAGCCGCCGCCAACGAGAGGGAAGAAGGCGCCGGCGGAAGTCCCGCCACCAGGGCGACTCAGGCGCTTTCGCCGCCGCACCGCTCGTGTTTGGAGCGCGGGCGGCCGGCGGGGCGGCGGCGGGAAAGACGCCTGAGTCGCCCTGTGGGCGGGACTTCCGGCAGCACTTTCTTCCCTCTCGCCAGCGGCGGCTCCGCCCCTCCTCCCTTCACTGAAAGGAGGGGGGCGGAACCGCCGGCGAGAGGGAAAGGCGCCGCTGGGAGGAAAAGGAGGAGGATGGAAGGCGCCGCTGGAAGGAAGAGGAGGAGGATTCTGGGCCCCTTTTGAGCCCCTCTGGGAGCCTCTCATCGCCCAGCCAGGAAGTCACGCCATGCCGCCCGCAGTAAGTCTTACTTTCGTCTTACTTTCGGGGTACCGTCGCCCAATATAAGACGTACCCGAAAGTAAGACGTAGTGGGGATTTCGGGGGTCAAAAGAAAGTAAGACGCTGTCTTACTTTCGGGGAAACACGGTAGGTTGAGTTTCCGGGTCACCGACAGAGGCAGGCCAATGTAGAGAGCGTTACAGTAGTCAAACCTTGAAATGACTATAGCTTGGATCACCGTGGCCAGGTCGTGCCGGAATAAGTAAGGGGCCAGCCTCCGAGCCTGACGAAGATGGAAAAACGCCAGTCTGCTGACAGCGGAGACCTGAGCCTCCATTGACAGCAGAGGGTCCAGGAGAACTCCAAGATCTATCATCTATCTGCCACTAGGCACAGGGCCTTTTCGATTGTGGCCCCTACACTTTGGAATGTGCTACCTGCTGAAGCCCGGGCACTCTGGGACCTGCCAACCTTTTGGAGAGCATGTAAAACACATCTATTCCGGCAGGCCATTGAGCTAGGCTAATGTTGTTTTAATTGTTCTTAACTCTGTTTTTATTATTTTACTACAAATTGTATTATTATTCTGCTTGTAAACCGCTCCGAGCCTTTGGGGAGTGGCAGTATAGAAATTTGAATAATAAATAAACAAATAAACATTGCTCAGCAGAAAGGGGGAAAGGAAACGTTTCTTTCTGACCCCCTCCTTTCTGACCTGTGTTGCGCACGTCTTCCCTTCATTAATTCTGACCCGCATTGCACAAGTAGCATAGCGTAGGGTCCCAGCTATCATATCTTTGCTTTTCATTGTTTTATTCATAAGGACACATATCTATTACTATTCTAATATAGTGTCATGCACATATGGACAACACCATATAAATATTTATTTATTTATTTGTCACATTTCTATACCGCCCCTCTCAGCCCGAAGGCGACTCGGGACCGTTTACACAAGGCAGTCTCTGCCCTCAAGACAACACAAGCAAACAAACAAAAAAATTAACCATATAACAACAAATTAACAATTAAAAACATCCAATTGCAGTCTCAGCGTCATGTTGAAATCACTTTCCGTCACATCGTCGTCATTCCATATACCTAATTAAACCTTTATATTTCATCAGCAAATGCCTGCTCAAACAGCGAGGTCTTGACTTTCTTGCGAAATGTCAGGAGGGAGGGGGCCGATCTGAGGTCTCTCGGGAGGGCGTTCCAAAGCCGAGGAGCCACCACTGAAAAGGCCCTGTCTCTCGTCCTCGCCAGTCGCGCCTGCGAAGAAGGCAGGACCGAGAGCAGGGCCCCTCCAGATGATCTTAAACATTTCAATGGTTCATAAGGAGAGATGCGTTTGGACAGGTAAGTTGGACCCGAACCGTTTAGGGCTTTAAAGGCTAAAGCCAGCACTTTGAATTGTGCCCGGTAGCAAACTGGCAGCCAGTGGAGCTGGCACAACAGGGGAGTTGTACGCTCTCTGAATGCCGCTCCTGTTATCAACAGTTGGACTAGTTGCAGCTTCCGAACAGTCTTCAAGGGCAACCCCACGTAGAGAGCGTTGCAGTAATCTATACGGGATGTAACCAGAGCATGGACTACCGTGGCCAAGTCAGACTTCCCAAGGTATGGGCGCAGCTGGCGCACAAGTTTTAACTGTGCAAATGCTCCCCTGGTCACTGGCGAAACCTGGGGTTCCAGGCTCAGCGATGAGACCAGGATCACACCCAAACTGCGAACCTGCGTCTTCAGGGGGAGTGTAACCCCATCCAACACAGGCTGTAACCCTATGCCCTGTTCGGTGATGATAATGACACCTGTGTGCTTTATGGGCCTTTTATGAACTGAAATTTTTGCAACACCTCAAAAAATTTACCCTTGCAGATTTTTTCACTCAACTAATTGTGGCTTTCTTGGCTTAGATTGCTTGTGTGGATGCAGATAGCTTTGCTTGGTTGGTTTCTCCCCAGTTGTATTTTTTTTAAGAACGTGGTTAGAAAAGGAGGCTAATTAGTCCCTCTGTTTCAGTCTTAAGTCTTGCCTTTCCATTTGCACTTTCTAGACATATCAATTTTGTTCTCCTAACCATCCATCTCTCAGGAAAGAGCAAAATTGTGTTTACTTTCTTCTTAGGTTTTTCATTACATAAATGCTGGCTATATATTTTAATGAGCATTTCCTCCACTGCTTGGTGTGGGCAGAAGCAGACACATTGCAGTGCTCTGGAGTGAAGCATTTGCCCTCTCCATCATTTTGTTCTACCATCCCCGCCGTGTAAGGTTTTAGCTCTCTGTATCTTGCTTAGGGCAGTGTTTCCCAACAAGTGTGCCGTGGCACACTAGTGTGCTGTGAGCGATCATCAGGTGTGACATGGGAAATTGGAACCTCCAATCCCCTTTCTTCCCCCTCCTGCCGAACACTTTTTCTTCTCCGCTCAGGCTCCCTTCTTCCCAGCCTCGCTCTGCTCGCTTTGTCTCGCTTTGCTCAGGGGCGAGTCTGCGCAGTAGTGCCCGCATGGGTCACGTCTTCCTCCCTCCCCTCCTGAACAAGCTCACGCTGCCCCCTCAGATCAAAATGGCGGCAGAAGCGGCAGTGTAGAAGAAAAAGAAAGTGTTCAGCAGGAGGGGAAGAAAGGCGCGAAGGGGAAGGGGGAGGAAGAGGTCTCTGTCGCTGGCATGGGCAAACTTGGACCTTCCAGGTGTTTTGGACTCCAATTCCCACCATTCCTAGCAGCCTCAGGCTCATTTTCTTTTTTCCCCTCGGCCACTTAAGCAGGAAAGGGCCTCAGGCTGTTAGGAAGGGTGGGAGTTGAAGTCCAAAGCACCCAGAGGGCCAAAGTTTTCCCATGCCTGTTTTAGGGACCTTAAAGTGGTGAGCCTCCTTCCAACATTGTGATTCTGGATAGAAAACAAACAACAACATAACATAACATCTCATCAGAAAGGGGACGGGCAGAGGGAAGTGTCTTACATCGTTCCCTCCTGTCTTCTCTGATGGCCAGCCATCCCACATGCTTCCTGCGCTTTCCCCCCGCTGTGCTATAGAGCAGTGTTTCCCAACCAGTGTGCCATTGGAACCTACAATACCCTTTCTTCCCCCTCCTGCCAAACACTTTTTCTTCTCCACTCGGGCTCCCTTTTTCCCAGCCTCGTTTTGCTTGCTTTGCCTCGCTTTGCTCTGGGGCGAGTCTGCGCAGTAGCGCCCGCACAGGTTACATCTTCCTCCCTTCCCCCTCCCCTCCTGAACACGCTCACGCTGCCCCCTCTGATCAAAATGGCGGCAGAAGCAGCAGTGTAGAAGAAAAAGTAAGTGTTCAGCAGGAGGGGGAAGAAAGGGCGCAAAGGGGAAGGGGGAGGAAGAGGTCTCTGTCGAAAGCTGGCATGGGCAAACTTGAACCTTCCAGGTGTTTTGGACTCCAACTCCCATCATTCCTAGCAGCCTCAGTCCCTTTCCTTTTTTTCCCCTCAGCCACTTAAGCAGGAAAGGGCTGGCTGTAGGAATGGTGAGAGTTGAAGTCCAAAGCACCAAGAGGGCCAAAGTTTTCCCATGCTTGTTTTAGGGACCTTAAAGTGGTGAGCCTCCTTCCAACATTGTGATTTTGGATAGAAAACAAACAACAACATAACATAACATTGTTTGAGTCCACAGTGCTCTCTGGGTGTAGGTGAACTACAACTTCCAAACTCAAGGTCCATTCCCAAGCAAACCCTTTCAGTACTTTCTGTTGGTAATGAGAGTTCAATATGCCAAGTTTGGTTCAATTCCATTGTTGCAAGAGTTCAGGATGCTCTTTGATTGTGTGTTAATTATAAATCCCAGAAACTGTAACTCCCAAATGTCAAGGTTTATTTTCCCCAAACTCCATCTGTGTTCACATTTGGGCGTATTGAGTATTCATGCCAAGTTTGGTCCTGATCCAACATTGTTTGAGTCCACAGTGCTCTCTGGATATAGGTGAACTACAACTCCAAAACCCAAGGTCAATGCCCACCAAACGCTTATAGTATTTTCTCTTGGTTATGGAAGTTCTTGTGTGGGAAGTTTGTGTCTTTCTGCCATTCCTGCCAGGATATCTATGTTGTGTTCATCGAAACAGGCCCAGGTTTCACACTGAGTGTATAAATACATTTAAAAACATATTAACTATACGTATTACTGTGTTAGAGTGTCATTTTGTGTCATTTTGGTTAGTGGTGTGCCCCAGGATTTTGTAAATGTAAAAAGTGTGCCGTGTCTCAAAAAAAGGTTGAAAAACACTGGCTTATGGCACTCTTGCCCCTCTACACACATGTTGACTTCATGTATTTGTATGCTGGTAGTTGTGAACAGAAACTTACTGCAAGAGTGTTGGCATTGTTCCATCATCAACAATCTCATCTTTTCACTTCCTGCTTGCTGGTTCTCTTTTAAGACTCTGGCAAAAAGGGATGCCTACAGTGATACCTTGAGTTAAGATTTTGATTCGTTCCGTGACTGAGCTCTTTACTCAAGCTGCTTTTAATCTACGAGAGCGGGTCAATAAGTCCGTGACTTTTTTTTAATGAAACACAGGTTTTTGGATTAAAAAATCATTTTATTTTTCAACGTAGTCTCCTTTGAGCTCTATACACTTTGTCCAACGTTTCTCCCATTTTTTTATCCCTTCCAAAAAATAAGATTAGTCGAGGTCATCAAAATAGGTATTTGTTTGTGAGATGATTTCATTGTTGGAGTCGAATCTCTTTCCGCCGAGCCATTTCTTCAGGTTTGGAAACAAGAAATAGTCACTCGGGGCTAAATCCGGAGAATCGGGTGGATGAGGGAGCAATTCGTACCCAAATTCATGGATTGTTGCCATGGAAACTGCACATGTGTGCACCCTTGCTTTGTCCTGGTGCAAAAGAACTTTTTTCTTGGCCAAATGCGGTCGTTTTCTTTTCAAATCCTTTCAAACCCAATAAGTTGGCATAATATTCGCCATTGATTGCTTTACCCTTTTGAAGATAGTCAATGTGGATTATACCGCGTGCATCCCAAAAAACGGTCGCCATGACTTTATTGGCTGACAAACCCACCTTGGCCTTCTTTGGCACCGATTCACCTCGAGAAACCCATTGTTTTGACTGCTGTTTGGTCTCTGGTGTGTTGTGGTGGATCCACGTTTCATCCACGGCTACAAAACGGCGCAAAAACCCGTCCATATTGCGGTTGAACAACGCCAAACACTCCTGCGAAATTGTCACACGATTGCGTTTGTGGTCGATTGTGAGCAAACGTGACACCCATCTTGCGGAAAGCTTTCTCATACACAAGTGATCATTTAAAATTGAAACCACTGAGCCATGTGAGATGCCTATGGCTTCCACAATGTCTTGCACTTTCAATCTCTGATCGGCCAACACCATATCGTGAATTTTTTCAATTGTTTCGGGTGTAGAGACCTCAACTGGGCATCCAGAACATTCGCCATCTTCCGTGCTTGTATGGCCACAATGAAATTCAGTAAACCCCTTTTTCACCATTGAAATTGATGGTGCAGAGTCCCCATAGTATTTATCAAGCCTAGCCTTGGTTTGAGTGATGGGGTTTTTTCCGCAAAAAATAATGCTTAAGGAGCACACAAAATTCACTTTTTCCATTTTCTCCTTAAATCACGCGGTAGTCTGCTATCAATGGCTGTCAAACACAAACTAAATGTCGCAGCGTGTTCAAATTTTGACAGGAATCAACTGAAAGATGCCTGTTGACAGGAGCAGTGTTTTCCTTTCAGTTAAGAGGCGGGTAATTTAAGAAGTCACTGACTTATTGATCCGCCCTCGTATTGCTATTGAATGCTATTAATCTGTTCTGGTCCCGCAAACCACAATTTTTTGTTACATGTTATTAAGTAAGAAAATGTACTTTATAAATGACAAATAATGTCCGAATGCACATCCATATTGAACAATAATAAAGAAATATCAACTTTAAAATGGTAGAAGTATTAAACTGTGGCAAGGAAGCACATTTGAGGCAACAGATGTAACAATAGCGTAACAACTGTTGTTGAAATGGTAGAGTTATGTGTATAAGTAAACAAATCATCCTCAAGGCATGCATTTCTAGAAGCACCAGGTCACTGGAGGGTTAAGATGATGCCCGTGTGAGTGGTCCTCCAAGGGAGGCTGCTTCCTTGAAGCCCCTCATACTAGTGCTATCTCTGGCTCTATCTTTTAACTCAAAACGCTGCTCATGTGTTAAAGCGAAGCATGGGCTGAGTGGAAATTTTGGAAAGTTCTGAAATTTTTAAACAAAATTTTGGAATTAAATTCCGAATCAAACCATCAGTGCCCCCTACATCCGAAGCGAGTTTTGAACCATTTTTTTTATCAAAGAAGCCTAGTGCCTATCTCTATTGTTCTTTCATTTCTTCATTCAGAATTTAAAGGATCTGAATATTTGTGCTCTTTTACTGAGAAAAACTCACTTCAACCTAAATCCCACAAAGAAGTTGATGCAATGCCTGCTAAGGAATTGAAGCATTTGTATACATAGCTTGGACACTATATATATATATATATATATATATATATATATATATATTAGGCATGAGAAAAAAAGTTATGAAAATGATTCGTTTCGTAAGAAATTCGTAAGAAATGCTACTTTCGAGTATTTCCGCACCTGGAACGCCAACCAGGAAGTGGACTTCCTTTATAGAACTTCGGGGGCCAGGATTTTCTTAAGTGTCGTTATTAGGTCGTAAGGGGGACCCTCCTTCTCTCTCACCACCCTCCCGCCTCCCTTGCCAATAAGTATTATGGCAAGGCAAGCCCTAAACTCGCTCCTTCTTTCGGCTGGAAGCCCAGAAAAAATGTAAACAGAGAGGATTACTCAGAAGTAAATCTGCAAGGAGGGCACTTTGGATGAAGTGCCTCCTTTGTGGATTTACTTCTGAGTAAACCTCTCTGTTTACATTTTTCCAGGCTTCCCTGCCTCTCCTGCCTGCCAGGATCTAAAGCATCAAAGAGTATTGGGGTGAGAAACCAACCTAATGTATAATAGAATGAATGCTACTGTAAGTGCCTAATATTATAAGTAATCCAACTGGTCATACCTACATTCCATGCACATGCAATAATACAGCAGTAATAACAATAACAAGAGGTAAAATTCAATGCGGTGCAACGGGTCTTATTAGCCCGGAAATTAGCCCGTATTCTGCTGTTGGGAGCACACATACATATTCTTGGGGGATTGCTACAGAATCCCGGGCTCATAGAGAAGATTCTGCAGCAAATCCCCCCCAAAGAATATGTATGTGCCGTGCACCCAAGCAGAAAACGCTGGCTCAGGCTAATAAGAGAAGAGCCGCTTTGCACCGCATGAGGAGGGACCAGTCAGAATACTTCGGGCTTGAATTTTACCTCTTCTTATACCCATTGTTATTACTGCTGTATTATTGCATGTGCATGGAATGTAGGTATATGACCAGCCTGGGCAAACTTGGGCCCTCGCTCCCTCGGGATCGGGGTGAGAGAGAGAGAGGGGAGGAGCCAGGGGGCTCCTCCTCCTTTTCTTTTGCTGCTTCCAAGAATAGAATACCCCCTCCCTCCCTCCTTCCCTCCCTCCCTCCTTCCTATTTGGAGAGTCCCATCTAGAATTCAGTGTGATTTATTCAAGTTTTGGCCTACAACTCCCAGAAATCCCAGCCAATTTACCAGCTGTTAGGATTTCTGGGAGTTGTAGGCCAAAACCATCTGGAATGCGCATGCGCTGGCATACGAACTACTAACGAATTTCGTTAGTAATGAAGTTACATTTTAGAAATTTTTGGAAATTTTTTTGTAAGTCTTTCTATTACTAATCAACCCCCCATTAGATTTTCGATTTCCTATTTTTGGGTTCTAAACCATGCCTTTTATATATATATATATATATATATATATATATATATATAAATACACAAAAACACACACACACACACACAGTATATATATAGGGAATGTGGCGCAGCTGGCTAAGTGTCAGCTGCATAAGATCTCTCTGACCAGTAGGTCATGAGTTCGAGGCCTGCCCAGGTCGCGGTGGGTGCTTGACCTTTAAGTGTAGCCTTCTGTCGACTTTTGCAGCCCGAAAGACAGTTGCATCTGTCAAGTAGCACATAAAGGTACAACATTAAGTCGGGAGACAAATTTTGACTGAATTATGAGGCCATTAAAGAACTCCAGGAAATGCTGAGGAATGCGGAAGGAACAACAAGGGACTCTGGAAATGCTGAGAGATGAGGAGTGCGTCAGCTCCCCTTGGTGGCCAGAGTTTGCCTCTGTTCGTCTATATGTTGTTCATCTATATGTTGTATGTTGAAACAGCAGGGATTGTCTGCTAGTATGTGTATCTGAACAGGAACCATTTTGACCAGGGACCACTTGAACAGGGACCAATTGACCAGGAACAGTGACTACATAAACAGGGACCGCTTTGACCAGAGACAACTTGACCAGGGACCATTTTGGCCGGGGATTACTTGAACAGTTACTACTTAAACAGGGACCACTTGACCAGGGACCACTTGACAAGAACAGAATATAAATAAAGTTATATCCATCCATCTATCTATCTATCTATCTATCTGTCTGTCTGTCTGTCTGTCTGTCTGTCTATCATTATATAAAGGAGGTCCCGTCATGGAACGACCATCCTAGGCAGAGAAACCTTACAAGGCAGAGACACCAAACTTGGCAACATAAATAGGCCTCAGGCAAGGTAGGTTTTTAGCAAAGAAACTTCTCCCCCCCAAAACCTAGAATGCCCCCAAAACAACAATACAAAAAATTACATTTCCCAGCATCCTCCGCGGCCGCCAACGAATCTCCCGGCCTCTACATTCTGACAACATGATTGGTTGCCAGTGAGGGAGTATTTGCATAACGCCTCTATTGGCCAGCCAACATGAACATTCCGACCCATAATAAACTGTCAGAGGAGGATAAGGCAAAGGCCTGAGACAGTCACCAACACAAACACCCAATTCACTTCCCACAGAAAATTCAAACCCCTACAAATCACAAACCACACCCAAAATTGACAGTAAGGCTTCATTAACTTGATTTCCCTGACTAGGCCTCACTTAATGGAATGCTGTTTAAGCTCTGAATTGACAGTAAGGCTTCATTAACTTGATTTTCCCGACTAGGCCTCAGCTCATGGGACATTGTGTATGGCCTGAATTGACAGTAAGGCTTCATTAACTTGATTTTCCTGACTAGCCCTCAGCTCATGGGACATTGTATATGGCCTGAATTTACAGTGACCTACCTTGGCACACAGAGCCCCTATGACCCACGCTACATTCTACTGCAGTTTGGAGGAGGGTGGACCATGGATGATGGGATTTGATGTACCTCCATGGATTATGGGATTTGTAGTACTTTCAAGCCCTTCATTCCCCACAGACCACTGTGGCCCAGAACCAAGACCGATAAAGACCCAACTTGGCACACAATGCCGCCATGACCCACACTCCATCCAACTGCAGTTTAGAGGAGGGCACACCATGGATGATGGGATTTCAAGTACCTCCACTCACTTCCAAAGTACCCCACCCACACAAGCATCAACCTCTACATCAACACAGCAGACGGAAAGACAAAAAACATTGTATATCCACAAGCTATGCAGAACGCCAGCAACACCACACACCGACAACTCCACAGGACTTCAACATCCCACCCACCAGAACAACCCACAACGACACAGCCATGACCCCACCAAGACCATAACTAACATCAATTCCAACCCTTACATACTCAGACTTTCTCGCATCTCCTAAATAGGGCACAGCAACGCGTGCCGGGTACAGCTAGTGTGTGTGTGTGTATATATATATATGTATGTGTGTGTGTACATACACAATTCTGTTGTAACTGTACACAAAGATCATGATCTTACAGTCCTTGATGTCTGTCTCCTCCAAAAATGTTCAAGTTGAAAGAAGTCATGCTCCAAAGGTCAAAATCGCCTAAATATTAAGGACAATTATTGACAGTATCATCAATAGCTCTTGCAAGGGCTATACAGGCACTACTGTAAATGCCCTTAAATACACTGTTTTTTTCATGGCTCTTCAATTTAAGAATGAGCCCTATTTTAGCTCGGCCTCTGCTCCTAAAATCTGATGTGGCATTTCTGTTTCCAGCTTTAAAGTTCAACAATTTGCGGATTAAAAGATGATGTTCAGTTTCATTTCTGACACCACATAATAAGACTCCAGGGCCACAACCTAAGCAGGCTTTTCGGAGAGATTTTCCACAGCAGTGTATTCCTACTGCCTTTCCTTCCTGCTTTGGCACTGATAATGCTGCCAAGGGTAGACTCTGAAATGCTGGCACGCTGTTAGCAGGAGTGAAACTGCTATTCCCTTTGTACACAGAACTCCATGCCCTGCCTTTGGCTAGATAGGAATATGCACTCTTCTCCGTGCCCAAAGTGGGTTTTCCTGGCAGCAGGGATCTAACTGACAGCTTGAATTGAACAGAGGCCACACATTCTGATTCATCCCCATAGAACAGGTGAAGGGGTGAGCATTCATGCTGATTTGTATTTTGAAACTATGAAGCGTTTTATTTTGGAGGGTCAGGGGGAAGGAAAGCAAAGCCAAAGGACATCTGCTCAGCGTGAGCTCCCCCTCGCCGCCAGGGTTCAGCCACCCTTACCGTAAAACTGTAACCATGGAAACATCAGACTCCCTATCATCCTTTGGTCCCTGAACAACTCTAGGCGATCAGAGGGTAACTTGTTCTCAAATATTTTGTTCTGAAGGATGTTTAGGATTCCCAGTTAGAATCACGGCATTGGAAGGGACTGCAAGGTATGCAGATGACGTCTGTCACTCCTTTCCACCTGCTACTAAGGAGGCTGTCCAGACTTTGAACTGGTGCTTGGCTGCTGTGTTGGACTGGATGAGGGCTAGCAAATTGAAACTTAATCCAGACAAGACAGAGGTCCTCCTGGTCAGTCGAAAGGCCGAACAGGGCATAGGATTACACTCCCCCTGAAGACGGAGGTTCGCAGTCTGGGAGTGATCCTGGACTCCGCTGAGCCTGGAACCCCAGGTTTCAGCGGTGGCCAGAGGAGCTTTTGCACAGTTAAAACCAGGGGCGGTCCTACAAGATAGGCCAAATAGGCGGCTGCCTAGGGCGCCATCTGGGAAGGGGGCGCCATCCTGGCCGCATGGGGTGCCATCCTGGCCCTGCCGATGTTCCTCAGACAGTGCTGCAGCTGCCTGCTTTTTGACCCCGGCCTTGTGCGTTCCGACGCCGCTTCTGGGCACGCGCGGAGGTTTTCACGCAGGCGCAGTTGCTCCGGAGCTGAAGTTGAGTGCAGAACCAACTGCACATGCGCGAAAACCTCCGCGCATGCCCAGTAGCTCCCTTGCGCAGAAGCCTGTAAGCAAAGCACTTCCTATCAGGCAGGCAGGGAGTACTTCCCCTCTCCCTTCGTCTCCGCTGCACGCGCGCGTTTGCAGGGAAGGAGAAAAGAATCAGTGAAGGAAGTGTAAGTGAAGGAATGAATGAAGGGTTTTCCTCCTCCTCCTCTGTGACCTCTTCTCTCCCTCCTTCCTTTCTTCGGCTCTATTTCTGTCTAGACCTGAGGGGCCTGAGGCTATGAGGAGTTGTGGGAGTTGGAGGCCAAAACACCTAGAGGGGAGGGAGGGAGGGCCCAAGTTTGCCCAGGCCTGTATTCGACCTCATTTGAACATTTTGGCTGTTTTTCTATTTACATTTACATTGGGATCCTAATTTTGGACTCCTATGGATTATGAGACGGGTGATAGGTAATATATTCTGATTTTGATGCATTTACATTGCATTTCTTGTTGATTATTATACTGTGTTCTGCTTAATATTGTCATACAATATAATACAAATACAATATAACAATAGAATAATGATATATTTTATATTACATGTAATATTACAAACAATATTGCAGTATAGTGGTATTGTACAAAATAGTAATATATAATATTTTATTTTACTTTATTTTGGGTTATTTGAGTTTTATAGGAGTCATGAAAATATTTAGTAGAGGATAATTTTATTTAAATAAATAATTTTATTATTTTATAATAATAATATAATAGAATGTTACATTATATTATAATGTCAATATATTACAATATAATTATATTCTAATATAGTATAATATAATTATGATATAATATAGTATGAGTATGGTATAATATATTATATATACATTGATACAATATAATACTACTAATGGTATTGTGATATTATAATTGTATATTTGTTTTACATGGGGCGGCAAAATAATGTTTTTTTTGGGGGGAGGCACCAAAATAATGTTCGCCTACCATTTAAAATTACCTTAGACCACCCCTGGTTAAAACATGTGCGCCAGCTGCGCCCATACCTTGGGAAGTCTAATCTGGCGATGGTGGTCCACACTCTTGACACATCTCGAATAGATTACTGCAACGCACTCTACGTGGGGCTGCCTTTGAAGATGGTTCAGAAACTTAAACTAGTTCAACAGGTGGCAGCCATGCTACTCACTGGAGCAACATACGGGAGCATACCACCCCCCTGTTGTGTCAGCTCCACTGGCTGCCTGTCCACTTCCGGGCTCAATTCAAAATGCTGGTTTTGACCTATAAAGCTCTATACCAGGGGTGCTCACACTTTTTCAGGATGTGAGCTAGTCTTAAAGCAACCAAGTCCAAAAGTTCTACCTGCCCCCGCCGCCGCGTGCTCCCGCTGCTGCGTGCTCCCGCCGCCGCGCGCTCTTGCCACCGCGCGTGCTCCTGCTGCTGTTTTCCGCCCGTGTAGCGCTTCTTCTGCCTGCGGGGCATTGCAGGAAGGAGAAAGCACGAGGCGGGGCATCCAGAGGGAACGCTCCGCCCTGCCTGTCTCGCTGGCAACGGAGGCTGCACAGCTTCTTCTGGACGAGAGAGAGGCAGGGCGCTCCCTCCAGAGCCCCGCCTCATGCTTCCTTCTTCCTGCAATGCCCCGCAGGCGAAAGAAGCACCGCGAGAGCGGAAGCCAGCAGCAGGAGCGCGCGTGCGCGCAGGGTGAGCGCGTGCATGGCAGGAGCGCCCCATCCGGCTGGTGAGGCCCAAAGATCACCTGGAAGAGGGCCGAAGATCTACTAGTAGCTCCCGAGCTACCCAATGAGCACCCCTGCTCTATACAGTTCTGATCCAGCCTACTTGTCTGAACGCATCTGCCGCTACGTCCCACCTCGTAACTTAAGATCATCCGGGGAGGCCCTGCTCTCGCTTCTGCCAGCAACTCAACTGCGGCTGGTGGGGACGAGAGACAGGGTCTTCTCGGCTGTGGCCCCCCGTCTGTGGAATGCGCTTCCAAACGAAATACGATCGACCCCATCCCTCCTAGCTTTCAGGAAGAAAGTAAAATCATGGTTGTGGGAGCAGGCCTTTGCACAGTAACTTAATGCAGCACTTTACTTGGAATGGACTAATATAATGACGGACATGAAAATACGGCTTCCACTATTGATTGTATGTGGACTTGTTATGGATGGAATTTTAACTTAATTTATTGTTGATAATTGTTTTATTCTGATGTTTTTAATCTTGTTATATTAATGGTTTTATATTGTGTACTGTGCTGGCATCTAATTGTGTCTTGTAAGCCGCCCTGAGTCCCCGCCCCCTCGGGGTGTGTGTGTGTGTGTGTGTGTGTGTGTGTGTGTTTGTGTATAGAGCTCAAAGGAGGCTACGTTGAAAAATAAAATGATTTTTAATCCAAAAACCAATGTTTCATTCAAAAAGTCACTGACTTATTGACCTGCCCTCGTATGTATGTATTCTCATTGTGTTTATTGTTGATGTTTGAGTCTTATTTTATTGTAATTTGTTGTTTGGGCCTGGCCTCATGTGAGCCTCCCCGAATCCCCATCAGGGCGATGGTGGTGGGGTATAAATAAAGATTATTATTATTATTATTATTGTAACCCTGGTAATTGATGAGAAGGGTTGTATGACATTCTGCTTGCCCTTAACTTGGCATTACATTGATAGTTCAACCCCATAGATCAGGGGTGCTCACACTTTTTCAGCATGCGAGCTACTTATAATAAAACTAAGTCAGAAAGATCTACCTACCTCCTCAAGGCTGGAGAAGGGAGGGGGCAGGGCAGGGCTTGGTGCGCCCTGGCTCCGCCCCTTCTGGCTTTGGCACTCCCAGCAGCTTCTCCAGGCTTGAGGATGGCAATGCCAAGCCAGTGGTTGTATAGCTAGCACAAGGCTGGCTTGGCCCTACCCTCAAACCTGGAGAAGCTGCTGGGAGTGCTGAAGCTGGGGGCGGGGCGGGGCTTAGCATGACCTGGCTCCTCCCCCTTCTGGCTTTGGCACTCCCAGCAGCTTCTCCAGGTTTGAGGATGGTTAAAGGCCAAGCAAGTGGTGGCATAGCTAGCACAAGGCTGGCTTGGCCCTGCCCTCCTCAAGGCTGGAGAAGCTGCTGGGAGTGCCGAAGCTGGGGGAGGGGTGGGGCTTGGTGTGACCTGGCTCCACCCCCTTCTGGCTTTGGCACTCCCAGCAGCTTCTCCAGGTTTGAGGATGGTTAAAGGCCAAGCAAGTGGTGGCATAGCTAGCACAAGGCTGGCTTGGCCCTACCCTCCTCAAGGCTGGAGAAGCTGCTGGGAGTGCCAAAGCTGGGGGAGGGGTGGGGCTTGGCGTGACCTGGCTCCACCCCCTTCTGGCTTTGGCACTCCCAGCAGCTTCTCCCGGTTTGAGGATGGTTAAAGGCCAAGCAAGTGGTGGCATAGCTAGCACAAGGCTGGCTTGGCCCTACCCTCCTCAAGGCTATATAAGCTGCTGGGAGTGCCAAAGCAGGGGGAGGGGCGGGGCTTGGTGCAAACTGGCTCCGCCCCCCTCTGAGAAGCCCCATCCGGCTGGGATTGACCTCCTTCGGTCCCGGGATCAACTAGATCTGTATTTGTTTAATTTTTGCTTGCTCTTTTCCTAAACAATTTTCCAGAGTGTGTGTATGACTTTGCTTAGCTATATTTGTGGCTTAGTATTGCTAATGTATACATGAAATATGTAAAATAAAAATAGTCCCAGAATCATAATGATCAGTTCAACAGTGCAGTTCAAGGGGAAAATTTGGAATAATCACACAAGATCAGCACAAGGTACACAAGATCAGTACCATCACCTGTCAATGTACGCCTGTTCAAGGTGTGCATCCTGCGTGCACAAAAAGACAACAACCAAAAAATCCTCACACTGTGGCACATGTTGACATGTTCTAATGTTTATCCTAAGCATTGTTTGAATTGTGTAAAAATGGAGAAAATGTATCCACTTGATTTCTCGGAATGAAATGTCCAATGAGGCTTTGGTGTTCCTTTTGTTTTGCTTTTCCCCAGGACTGGAATTTTTAACGTGGCGGCGGCACTAATAATTAGAGAGATGCAAGTGTTTAAACACTGTGAATAATTAGGGGCATACGCGATGTAACTGGTAAGCCCAAGGAGCCTAGCATCACATGGGTAAACAAGCGTGTTGGCCTGTGTGTGTGTGTGTTTTGCACTGCTTTCTCCCCCTTTTCCACTTCTCACAACTGGATGTCAGAGAGCCAGTTACCATGGCTACTAAACGGAATCCGTGCACTGAATTATTAAACTGGGCCTGTTCTTTGGAGCCAGTGCTACTGGTAATGAAGTCAAGTTAGGTGGCAGCGCTTGTATAGCAAATGCATTTGCCAGGCTGTTGAATGCCATTTGCTCTTTTGGAAGGATGCTCTCGTGGCACTGGGAGAGAATAAATGGGTGATGACTAAAAGGGACCAAGACCAGTCCAGGGATGGTCTGTGTCCGGAATGCATTGAGTCAGCACTACATTTTATTCCAGGCTTTTGAAGAGCTCCTCAGAGTTGCAGCACGCATTTTGGACAGGGATCAGGGGCACAGATCTGAAACTGAAAGCAAGTTCAGCCACTGGCATGGAGGCCACAAGTTGCAGCTGCAGAGAGGCCCGGACGAAGGTAATTTTAAATGGTAAGCAAACATTATTTTGCCCCCTCCACCAATCACTGAATATTAAAAGGTACACATAAAAATAAAATAAAAGGTATTCACATGTTTGTATTCACTTGAGCAAGGAGTGTTCCCAGGGGGTTTGAAAGAGGCTATGGTAAGTCCGCTACTGAAGAAACCGAATTTAGATCCTTCGGTTCCCTCCAGTTACCACCCGGTTTCGAATTTGTCATTCCTGGGAAAGGTGACTGAGAGGGCAGTAGCTGATCAGCTGCAACGGATCTTAGATGACACAGCTGGACTTGATCCCTTCCAGTCCAGCTTCCGTATTGGGCATGGGAAGGAGACCATGCTTGTCTCCATTACAGACCGACTTCGCTGCCAGCTGGACCAGGAGAGGTCAGCGCTGCTCATGTTGTTAGACCTACAATAGGAAGAGTGCTAGGGTTACATATACAAGAAACTATTGCAACAGAGGCAATATATCCATTTACAAAAATATATTATTGAAGACAATATAGAGACATAAGCAATATCACATACAGATCCTAAAGGCACAATACAAAACCGTATATAATGGATATAGTCTCACATGACCACTAATATGTATCCACAGTTCGTCTGCCGTAAAATCTGGATTATAATCTAATATATCCTTTAGTCATGTGAAAAGGGGCCAAAGGTTCTGTGTCCGTGAAGGTGCGGCGTCTCCAATGTCAGTTAGGCATTTGCCAGCACACGATAGGACATATAGGAGGTAATGTAGACTCCTGGAAGGATATTCATAAGCCTGGGGCTTACCTCCTATATTACCTCCTATATGTCCTATCGTGTGCTGGCAAATGCCTAACTGACATTGGAGACGCCACACCTTCACGGACACAGAACCTTTGGCCCCCTTTCACATGACTAAAGGATATATTGGATTATAATCGGATTTTACGGCAGACGAACTGTGGATACATATTAGTGGTCATGTGAGACTATATCCATTATATACGGTTTTGTATTGTGCCTTTAGGATCTGTATGTGATATTGTTCATGTTGTTAGACCTCACAGCAGCCTTTGACATGGTAGAGCATGCACTGTTGACCCACTGTTTAGCCGTGACGGGAGTTAGGGGGACTGCCCTTAAATGGGTGGCTTCCTTTCTCCAAGATCGGGGACAACGAGTGGAGGTGGGAGGGATGGTTTCCAGGAGGCTCCCACTAACTTGTGGGGTCCCCCAGGGTGCCATCCTCTCCCCTCTATTGTTTAATATCTACATGCGCCCACTGGTCCAGCTGGTTTGCAGTTTCGGTCTGGAGTGTCATCAGTACGCTGATGACACCCAGCTGGTGCTGAGAATGGATGGCAGGCCGGACACCGTACCCGATTGTTTCCATCAATGCCTTGAAGCCGTGACTGGATGGCTGCGGGCCAGCCGGTTGAAAGTGAACCCGTCAAAGACAGAGATCCTATGGCTGGGTCGCCCTGGATTGAGTGGATGCCGGCTGCCTACCCTGGACAGCGAACCTTTACATCCTTTGTAAAGAGCCTAGGGGTCCATTTGGACTCACTGCTATCGATGGAGCTGCAAATCTCCACGGTATGCAGGACCGCGTTTTTCCATCTGCAACAGGCTGGCTCCCTACTTGTCCAGCGGCAACCTGGCCATGGTGATCCAGGAGACGGTCATCTCAAGACTGGATTACTGTAACGCCCTCTACATTAGCCTTCCTTTGTCAGCAATCCGGAAACTCAAGCTGGTGCAGAATGCTGCCATTCGACTACTGGTGGGAGCATTGGTACGAGAGCATATTACACCCATTTTGCAGCAACTGCACTAGCTACCAATTGAGTACCGGATTGTTTTCAAGGTGCTGGTATGGACCTTTAAGGCCTTGTATGGCCTAGGGCCAGCGTACCCGAGGGACCGCCTTACCCCGTATGTTTCCCCGAGATCACTACGTTCGGAAGAGCAGAACCTCCTATTAGTCCCTTTCGATCCATTCATGCCGTCTGTCTACAACGAGACTGAGAGCCTTCCCTGTAGCAGCACCATCAATATGGAACTCTATGTCAGATGAAGTCCGCGCCACTAAGGAATTGGCTCCGTTTCGGAGAGCCTGCAAGACATTTCTTTTCAGGCAAGCCTTCAACCTCATCGGTCCTTGAGTACAGATGTCAAGTCTAGAATTTTAATGTAGATGCTTTGCTTTATGTGTTGTTGCTTCGTTTTATGCTCTTTTTTTTAGTATTGTTGTATTAAACTGAGATGTTGCTGTTTTTATGTATTTTATGTAAACCGCCCCGAGTCTGCTGGAAGGAGCAATAAATAAAATATAAGTAAATAAATGTTCTGGGCTGATGCCAGGCACTCCTCTTTGGTCTCCGGCCTCGTGGGGGGCGGCTCGCGCTGCGGGCGTCTCGTCTCCAGCCTCGTATAGGGCGGCCCACCCGCATCAAATGCGCATGCACGGAACAAGCTGGTTCCACACGTGCACATTTGGTACAGTGCAGGCGGGCCCCCTTCCACAGCTGCAAAACGCTCCTTCTTTTCAGCCTAGTGTAGGGCAATTCACGTGTCCAGCCTGCTGGAGTCGCTTGGCACCAAATGCGCACCAAAGCCGCGCATGTGCATTTGGTGCAGTCCGACTCCAGCAGGCCGGCCACACGAATTGCCCTACACTAGGTCAAAAAGAAGGAGAATTTTGCAGCCGGAGGCGCCGCCGCACCAAATGCGCCTGTGCGGAACCTGGCGGCCGGATGCGCCCCTGACCATGTGGCGCTCTACGCGGCCATGTAGTTCGCGTAATGTTAGATCCGCCCCTGTCTGCAGATCATCCTTTCAGCCTAAAGACAGGTGTCTGAAATAAACAGTAAGCTCAGAGGTCTTCAGACTTTTCACATCCAGGAGCAGAGAAGAGATGTTTGGCCTGGAGAGAATGCTATTGGAACATATAGACCAAAAAAACTCAAAGCAGCACAGTGACTAAGGTTATGAAAGCCTTTGATGACGCAAGAGAAAAGTTCTCCTTAAAATTAGAACTTGAAGAGTCACTTGGCTACCATGGCCAGGGGCAGATGAGGCATAAAAATGAGCTTTTCCAAAATGCTCTCTGGAGGCAGCCTGGAACCCAAACATGCCACTGGGAATCCAGTTTCTCCTTCCATTGATATGATTTTTGCAAAATATTTGCTTGGCGGTGGTGACACTAATCCAGACCACTTTAGGTCAGGTTATAATTTGAGCACTGTACTTGATCCTGTTTGCTATTACTAGATCCTGTTTGCTATGCATTCCGTATAGACTACTGCAACGCTCTCTACGTGGGGTTGCCTATGAAGACTGCCTGGAAGCTGTAATTAGTCCAATGCTCAGCAGCCACATTACTAACGGGAGCAGGGCATGGGGAGCATACAACTCCCTTGTTGCGCCAACTCCACTGGCTGCCAATTAGCTTCTGGGCACAATTCAAAGTGCTGGTTTTAACCTACAAGACCCTATATGGTTCCGGTCCAGTTTACCTGTACGAACGTATTCTCCCCTATGAACCATCAAGATTGTTAAGATCGTCGGGAGAGCACTTGCTCTCGGTCTCACCACCTTCGCAGGCGCGTCTGTTGGGAATGAGAGACAGGGCCTTTTCTGTGGTGGCCCCCGGGCTGTGGAACCCCCTCCCTCCTGACCTTTAGGAAGCTAGTAAAAACATGGCCGTGGAACGAGGCCTTCACAGAATGAGGGCGGAGATCACTAATCGACTAAGGCACAGACCACAATATATGGATTGAATACATGGACTGACTTGGACATGATTTTACTTTGGCGAACAGCTTTTAAAATGTAATTTTAATATGTATTTGGTAATTTTATTGTTGTTTTATGATATTTTGATTTTAATGTTAGCATTGAATTTTTGCTGTCTGCCGGTCTGAGTCCCTCTGCTGAGGTTGAGAAGATCGGGGTACAAAAATTATAAATAAATAAATAAATTATTAGTTCTGTCTTTGAGCATCTACTGAATATTATATTTATTTATTATTTATTTATTTATTCACATTTATCTGCCGCCACTCATATATCTTGGCATTACTTCGCGAACAAAGATTCTTAGGAAGGACTCATCCCACGCTTTTTACAAGCGCGCTGATGACTAAAAAGGCCAATCTGAGATAGGCAAGTTCGATTGCAGAAAGCACAGCAGAAAGTCTCCTTGGGTGATGTTGTTTCCAAGTTGTGGTTCTTTCTGCGTTGTCGTTTCTCTTCGAGACCCATTCGGCGTGTCTTCTCGAAAGAGGCCGCAGCATTGTGGATAGTGCGTCTCCATGCCTCCCGATGTGAGGTCAGGGTAGACCATTGTTGGTGATCAATCTGGCCGAGCCTGAGATGTTGTTTCAGGGAGTCCTTGTAGCTCTTTTGGGGGGCGCCTCTCTTGCACTGACCCATTACGAGTTCACCGTAGAGTAGTATCTTTGAGAGGCGGTGGTCCTCCATCCCAGAGACGTGCCCTGCCCAGCGCAGCTGTGTTCTCAATAGCATGGCCTCAATGCTGGTGATCACTGCTTGCTCAAGGACAGCAACATTAGCCACATAGTCGGTCCAGTGTATATTTAGGATTGTACGAAGACAGCGCTGATGAAAGCATTCAAGGAGTCGTAGGTGTTGGCGATAGGTGACCCATGTTTCAGACCCATAGAGGAGAATAGACAGTACGATAGCTCAGTACACACAGGTTCTTGTTGCTCCAGACTCTCTTGTGGAGCCTTCCGAATGCACTATATGCCTTTGCTAATCTGTGATCTACCTCTTTTTCAATCTTGGCGTCTGAAGAGATGATGCTTCCCAGCCAGGTAGGTGAACTGCTGAACGGACTTAAGCACAGATTTGCCTATGCTGACGTGAGGATGATGGTGTTCTTCCTGTGGTGTGGGCTGGTAGAGGACTTCCGTTTTCTTCAGGCTGACTTCCAGCCCAAACAGCTCTGCAACTGCTGTAAAGCAGGATGTTAGGTGCTGCAGGGCTGCTTCTGAATGGGTGACAAGGGCAGCATCGTCAGCAAAAAGCAGCTCACGGACTAGATAGTTTAGAGCAGGGCTGCCCAGGAAGTTGATCACGATCGACTGGTTGATCCCGGGACCAAAGGAGGTCAATCCCAGCTGGATGGGGCGCTTCTCAGAGGGGGCGGAGCCATGCTGCACCAAGCTCCGCCCCCGCCCCTCCCCCTGCTTCAGCGCTACCACAGCTTCTCCAAGTTTGAGGAGGATAGTGCCAAGGCAGTAGTGGATATCTATGCCACCACCGGCTTGGCACTACCCTCCTCAAGCCTGGAGAAGCTGTGGTAGAGCTAAAGCCAGAGGGGGCGGAGTCAGGCCACGCCAAGCCCCGCCTCCTCCCCCTGCTCCGCCCTGCTTCTCTCTCGATATATCTTTTTGACTTGGTTTTATTATAAGTAGCTCGCAAGCTGAAAAAGTGTGGGCACCCGTGGTTTAGAGTCTTAGTGCGAGCCCTCAGACGGCTTAAGTTGAACAAGCTACCATCAGTACGATAGCGTATATATATATGCCGTCTTCTTCTTCGAGGTCTGCCGTGGCCCTTTGGAGCATCATGCTGAAGAAGATTGTAAATAGGGTTGGTGCAAGGACACAACCTTGTTTCACTCCATTGGTTATTAGAAAGGGCTCCGAGAGAGCACTGCCGTATCTTGACCGCCCTGGTCCTCATGTAACGGGATAATCATTTTGAGGAATTTGGGGGGACATCCTAGACGTATATACACTAAATAAATATCTAACAGAACCAGTTATCCGTGAAGCCAGAGTTCATAGGACCAGAGAAGCGCTACAACCCTTTAATTGCCATAGTGATGACATTAGTTTCCACCATGCTTCCCCCCCATTTATTTGTTCTCTCTGAGTTTAGCAGCAGTTTTTGCATTCGCTGGTATTTTGTCTGAACCATCCTAGCAACAATATATTGTTCTGAGCTATTGTTGTTGTCATACAAAAGCCTTGAGTGGCCAATTAAAGCTCATTAACTTTACAAAAGACATGTTTCTGTTACAGATCAAAACAGCTACAGATTTGTTGCTACAGATCCATATAGCAGCCACATGTCGTGGGGATTGTCATGATAAGTGCCAACTCTCCAAAACTACTTTTTATTGATTGACTGATTCATTTAAACACTAAAGAATCTAATTCTCTAAGTAAGTATTCAAATAACAAAAAGCCAAGAGAAAAAAAGAAGAGAAAAAGGCATATAACTAAAACACAGTCAATCTCTGACATTCTTCCCTCCAGTCCTAACTGTAATGAAAAGAAAAAAAGAGATCTATATATATAAAGGAAGAGTCGTCATGGAAAAACCGTCCCAAACAGAGAAACCTTACACCGCAGAGACACCAAACTTGCCAACAGAAATAGGCCTCAGACAAGGTACGTTTGTAGCAAAGAAACTCCCCCCCCCCAAACCTAAAAGGCCCCCAAAACAACGAGTAAAAAAACCTACATTTCCCAGCATCCTCCGGGGCTGCCAACGACTCTCCCAGCCTCTACATTCTGACAACATGATTGGCTGCCAATAAGGGCGGATTTGCATAACTCCTGTACTGGCCAGCCAACATGAACATTCCGACCCATAATAAACTGTCAGAGGAGGATAAGGCAAAGGGCTGAGGCACAAACACAAACACCCAATTCACTTCCCACAGAAAATTTACACACCTACAAATCACAGACCACACCCAAAATTGACAGTAAGGCTTCATTAACTTAATTTCCCTGACTAGGCCTCACTTAATGGAATGCTGTTTACGCTCTGAATTGACAGTAAGGCTTCATTAACTTGATTCTCCCGACTAGGCCTCAGCTCATTGGACATTGTGTATGGCCTGAATTGACAGTAAGGCTTCATTAACTTGCTGTTCCTGACTAGGCCTCAGCTCATGGGACATTGTGTATGGCCTGAATTTACAGTAACCTACCTTGGCACACAGAGCCCCTATGACCCACGCTACATTCTACTACAGTTTGGAGGAGGGTGGACCATGGATAATGGGATTTGTAGTACTTCAAAACCCATCATTCCCCACAGACCACTGTGTCTAAGAACCAAGACCGATAAAGACCAAACTTGGCAAACAATGCACCCCATGACCCACACTCCATCCGACTGCAGATTAGAGGAGGACACACTATGGATAATGGGATTTCAAGTACCTCCACTCACTTCCAAAGTACCCCACCCCACCACCTACATCAACACAGCAGACAGAAAGACAAAAAACATTGTATATCCACAAGCTATGCAGAACGCCAGCAACACCACACACCAACAACTCCACAGGACTCCAACATCCCACCCACCAAAACAACCCACAACAACACAGCCATGACCCCAAAAACACCATAACTAACAACAACTCCAACCCTTACATACTCAGACTTCCTCGCATCTCCAAAATAGGGCACAGCAACGCGTGCCGGGTACAGCTAGTATATAATAAAATAACATGTATTAATTTCTGGTAAAATTTTTGGATTCCTGTATTTCTCCTATTGTGAGATGCCATTGATTGTAAGACACACCCTAATTTCATTACCACTGCCAACAACAAGAATGCATAAGAAACACCTACTTTTAGAGGTGTTTATATTGGGAAAAAGTAAGTATCGGAATTGAAGAAATATAGTAATTTACAGTAATGTATATGTCTTAGACCAGTAACCTTTTGCCTTCTTACAAGTCCAACACATGTGAAAAAGCCTGCCTTTGCTTGACATCACCAACATTAGTTTGAAACATCTATCTATCTATCTATATAATAAAAGTCAGTGTTTGCGGGAGGAGGTGCGGAGGAATATGTGGCAATGTTTCATTGGTTGCCACTGTGGGAGTATTTGCATAAAGGACTCTGATTGGCCATCTACATTCCAATATTCTAAGGTGACACAGAGGGAAAAGGAAAGGCCTCAGGCAGTCAGTCACTGCGACCCACAGCAATGACGAATCAAGACCAAACTTGGCACACAGGGGCCCAATCGCCCACTTCACAACTTGGAGGAAGGGTTGGGGGCGTGCATGTTCATTTAACGCGACTATCACCCCAGTTCTCAGGCAGAGGGAAGAAATTTGCACCAAACTGGGTGTGCAGCAGAAGAGGAGGAGAATAAGGATTTTGAAGAGGATGAAGACCGTGATCTACTCCCCAAGGGAGATCGAGACCAGTGCTGGCCCCGTGGTGCTCGGCGTCGGCTGCGGGATGGTGTGTGTGTGAGGGGTGACAATCGAGCCCATTGGTATCAGGAAATACAGGCTCAAAGGAGGAGGCAGGCTAGTGTTGTGCTGTCTGCTTGGCGTTTAATGTGGCTTTCATCTCAGTTCTCACGCAGAGGGAAGAAATCCACATTCAAACTGGGTTAAACATGCGTGTCCACCATTAACAAAGCCATTCCGAAATTTTGAATTTTTTCCGAATAAATTTCAATTTTTTCCCAATTTTTTTTGGAAATTAACCAGATTTGAAGCGCCAGTGCCCCCTACATCCGGAATGAGTTTTGAACCATTTTTGTTTGGATTACCGAGGCCTAATGTTGAGATTTCACCTAAGACCGCTGATAAAGAGGTCTGTCCCCGGTGAGCTTCCACTAAACTAGATCATCAAGGACAGAGAAAAAGTGCTTCGGTTGAAGGCAAAGCTACAAAGGTTTATTCAGTTTGGCCAAAAGGGATGCAAGTATCAGCAAATGCTTCAAAATGTACAAGCATACATTCACAGAAAAATACAAGACATTTTAAGCTGTTCTGACAGCTATTCAGACTTCCCATGACTTTCCCAATTGGCTGAGAAACTGTGCAGGCTATTTTACTGTATGTATGTATGTATGCATGGCATCAAACTGAAGCCGGAAATAAAAAGAGACCTTGCTTTTGTTTGTGTTTATGTGTTTCATGTGATTGTAAAGGTGTTGAATGTTTGCCTCTGTATGATAATGCTGTAGTCCACTCTTAGTCTCCTCGGGCAGTGTTTCCCAACCTTTTTTGAGCCGCGGCACACTTTTAACATTAAAAAAATTCGGGGGCACACCACCAACCAAAATGACACAAAATGACACTCTAACACAGTAAAGAACGGCTGGAGGTTGGTGGCCTGCTGGGATCAGCTGCTGGGACTGCCGAAGCTGGGGAGGGGGTGGAGCCAGGCTGCACCATGCCCCGCCCCCCCGGCTTCACCTCTCCCAGCAGCTGCTCCAGCCTTGAGGGGCAGTGCCAAGCCAGTGGTGCCAGAGCCAGCACAATGCTGGCTTGGCACTGTCCCCTCAAGGCTGGAGCAGCTGCTGGGAGTGCCGAAGCCGGGGGAGGGGGCAGAGCCAGGCCACGCCATGCCCTGCCCCCTCCCCCCAGCTTCAGCTCCCCTACAGGCCGTGCCATGCCCCGCCCTTCCCCCCAGCTTCAGCTCTCCTACAGAGGAGGAGCATGAGCAGTGGACGGGCTTCAGTGGGCGGGGCTTCTTCTCCACGCGGCTTCAGCGAGCGAGGGGCGAGAGTCATGGTGGGAGTCATGGCAGATTGGAGGCTGGCTGGGGAAACGGTCGAAGGAGGCGGCGCCCCGGTCCCTTCTTCTTTTTCTTCGCCACTGCCCGGCCCTTCCTCCTCCCCCAAGCAGCAGGAGTTTGGCAGGAGGGGGGGAGGAAGGGGGCAGAGAGCTTTTCTCGCGGCACAGCAGGAGGTCCGTCACGGCACACTAGTGTGCCACGGCACACTGGTTGAGAAAGACTGTCCTAGGGGAGAAGTACAAAATATAAATAAAGTGTATCATCATCATCATCATCATCATCACCACAACCATCATGGTTAAATGGACCAGACCACTGACCTGGCAAGCAGATCATGGTAGTCAACAAAGGCTTCCAGTTGATCTTTGAGTACAGTGGGAGGCACACACTGGATGTCTCTAGAGCAGTGTTTCCCAACCAGTGTGCCATGGCACACTAGTGTGTCGTGAGCAATCATCAGGTGTGCCGTGGGAAATTGGAACCTCCAATACCCTTTCTTCCCTCCTGCCGAACACTTTTTCTTCTCCACTCGGGCTCCCTTCTTCCCAGCCTCGCTCTGCTCGCTTTGCCTCGATTTGCTCTGGGGCGAGTCTGCGCAGTAGCGCCCGCACGGGTCACGTCTTCCTCCCTCCCCCCCTCCTGAACACGCTCACGCTGCCCCCTCCGATCAAAATGGCGGCAGAAGCGGCAGTGTAGGAGAAAAAGTAAGTGTTCAGCAGGAGGAGGAAAAAAGGGCGCAAAAGGGAAGGGGGAGGAAGAGGTCTCTGTCAAAAGCTGGCATGGGCAAACTTGGACCTTCCAGGTGTTTTGGACTCCAACTCCCACCATTCCTCGCAGCCTCAGGCTCTTTTCCTCCCCCCCCCCCAGCCATTTAAGCAGAAAAGGGCCTCAGGCTGTTAGGAATGGTGGGAGTTGAAGTCCAAAGCACCCAGAGGGCCAAAGTTTTCCATGCCTGTTTTAGGGACCTTAAAGTGGTGAGCCTCCTTCCAACATTGTGATTCTGGATAGAAAACAAACAACAACGTAACATAACATTGTTTGAGTCCACAGTGCTCTCTGGGTGTAGGTGAACTACAACTTCCAAACTCAAGGTCAATTTCGAAGCAAACCCTTTCAGTATTTCTGCTGGTAATGAGAGTTCAATATGCCAAGTTTGGTTCAATTCCATTGTTGCAAGAGTTCAGGATGCTCTTTGATTATGTGTTAACTATAAATCCCAGAAACTGTAACTCCGAAATGTCAAGGTCTATTTTCCCCAAACTCCATCTGTGTTCACATTTGGGCATATTGAGTATTCATGCCAACTTTGGTCCTGATCCAACATTGTTTGAGTCCACAGTGCTCTCTGGATATAGGTGAACTACAGCTCCAAAACTCAAGGTCAATGCCCACCAAACCCTTCTAGTGTTTTCTATTTCCCGTTTTCAACCACATATCTGTGTGAGATGGGCTTCTCTAGCTTGACTGCGATAAAAACTAAACACAGAGAGAGTGACAGCTGTTGAGCAAGACCTTTGTGTGTGTCTTTCTGCCATTCCTGCCAGGATATCTATGTTGTGTTCATCGAAACAGGCCCAGGTTTCACACTGAGTGTATAAATATATTTAAAAACATATTAACTATATGTATTACTGTGTTAGAGTGTCATGTTGTGTCATTTTGGTTGGTGGTGTGTCCCAGGATTTTGTAAATGTAAAAAATGTGCCGCGGCTCAAAAAAGATTGAAAAACACTGCTTTAGAGAATGTAAGTTTGGTAGAATTATCTCTATAACCCGCTTAGCTAACATGGGTGCTTTCCGATACAACTGACGGGGAAATAAGTTCTTTTTTCTTTCTAGATGTGGCAAGAGGAGATATCTCCATAGGTGAGATTTCCCCCAGTAGTTTCTGAACCTTGTATATTCAACTAGCTGTACCCGGCACGCGTTGCTGTGCTCTATTTAGGAGATGCGAGAAAGTCTGAGTATGTAAGGGTTGGAAATGATGTTACTTACGGTCTTGGTGGGGTCATGTAGGCATGAATTGCGCACTTTCTATGTGTGCTCCAAATGATGTCATCTGGAAGCATGAGTTGTATTGTCTTATATAGCGGAGGAAGTGTTTTGATTCTGGAGTGTGTCCACTCAGCAAAGTCTGTAGTGGTTGTGGAGGAAGTGGCAAGTGGTGGTAGAGAGACTTTACCGGCTAGGCAGCACATTCCTGGTGTTTCTGCTGGGTATTTCAGGGCTTTGCAGTGTGTGCAGATGTGCGTTAGGGTGCCAATGTCGGCCTCTGGCGCCATGCTGTAGTCTTCTGCAGCGTTGTATCTGAAGGCTAGGTGGTGGAATTGGTTGTGGTGTTTTTGAAGTTTGTTTTCTGTGTTGCGACGTCGTTTTTCTGCGCTCCTTGCGCGCTGCTGTTGTGTTGCATTTCTGCGTCTTTGTTGTTCCTGGCTGCGCGCTTCTTGTCGTGCAGTTCTTTGCATTTGGTTCTCAGCTGTGCGTCGTGCAGTGACCTGTTGTCTGTGTCTCTGCTGCGCAGTGTGTTTCTGTTCTGGCGTTTGTTCTGCTCTTTTTTGTTTGATGTATGTAGCGTTGTGAGTGTGTCGTCCGATGCTGTTATTTTTATAAGGCATGGCCTGTCTTCTGGGTCAGTTTATGTCTGTGTGGAAGGAAGGAATGGTTTTTGTTTGTGGTGTTTGTAGGTGTTGAGTGTACGGGGTCCCATAAGGTTAGTGGGATGGGTTGTGATTGGAAGTTGTGTTGTGTTGTGTGGGTAGGAATTTGCTGGAGAATTGCTCCCTCAGAGTTTGGTTTTGGCAGTTTAACCCTCAAACACCAACTGAAATCTCTCAGCATTCTATCCTAGCCTTGGATGGCTCTTGCCAGCGTTGCTATGGTTACAGCAGTTATGCAAATCCGCCCTTATTGGCAGCCAATCATGTTGTTCAGAATGTAGAGGCTGGGTGAGTCATTGGCTGCCCCGGAGGATACTGGGAAATGTAGTTTTATTTTTACTCGTTGTTTTGGGGGCCTTTTAGGTTTTGGGGGAGTTTCTTTGCTACAAACGTTACCTTGCTTGAGGCCTATTTCTGTTGGCAAGTATTGTTTTTCTGCGTTGTATGGTTTCTTTGTTTGAGGTATACATCACATGACGTGAACCCATTTATATAATAGATATGCTTGTTTTGAATGACAGGACACAGGAAATTGCTGACCTGCCTCACAGCATGACTGTTACATACAGTTATAAAAACAGCCTGAGCATTTTAGTTGATGTGTTTCCAGACAGATGGCTCTTAGTACTAAGGAGTCATTTCTTTGCTATGACTTCCCAGTGGAATACCAACTGACTACACTACCAGACGATATTGTATTTTTGCCGTGTGCATATGTTTGCTCTGTTCTGTTCATACTACCGCCCTTAGTGCAACTCCCTCATTTCTTTTCAGGAGCATGTCTTTGATGTGGAGTGTAAACGGATCATACACCAGTACACATTCCCTATACAGTAGGGTATTAATAAATCATGTATTAATAAAATAAAGTAACACTAAAATACATTTTCAGCTTTGCAACAAAAAAAAATCAAAATAGAAAAATATCACTAAAATGAAGGGAAGTTCCCCCAAATTCCATCTGTGTTCATATCTGGGCATATGGAATATTCATGCCAAATTTGGTCCAGATCCACCATTGTTCGACTCCAAAGTGTTATTATTATTTTATTTATTTATACCCTACTCTAATTCTCCAAAGGGTGCTCAAAGCAGCTATGTATTATTATTACTATTATTATTACTACTATATGTTATATTATAATTATATTTATGCCCTGCTTTATCTCTCCAAAGGGCACTCAAAGCGACTATGTATCTATTATATTATTATTATTATTCTACTATTTTTTAAAAAAATATTTTTCTTAATTTCTTATGGTGTAAAGCAGGGCTGTCCAACTTCTAACGGCCCAGGGGCCTGAATTCCGGTCACTGATGACCTGGGGGGCCGTAGGGTCTGCCCCCGCCACCGGCTCTGCCCCGCCCCTGGCTCTGCCCCGGCTCCGCCCCTCCCTGGCTCCACCCTCTCCCCAGCTCCGCCCCCGCTCCTGCATGCATACAGTCAAATATAATCTTTTACTGAGATAAAATGCAGGGTGGGCATTCAAAAGGGGCATCCATACAGTCAAATATAATCTTTTACTGAGATAAAATGCAGGGATAACATTAAATTATTTTAATTTAATATTAAATATATTTAATTCCATCCTCCCCTCTCCCCTTATTTTAATTTAATATTAAATATATTTAATTCCATCCTCCCCTCTCCTTATTTTAATTTAATATTAAATATATTTAATTCCATCCTCCCCTCCCCCTTAACGTATCCCATCTCCCCTTATTTCATATTTAAATATATTTAATTTTATATTTAATACATGAGGGGAGGAATGAGGAGCCCCTGCTTTGGCCTACCTTTTCCAAACGCGCAGGATCCAGGGTACCCGGACGATGAGAGAGCGACGACCGACTGAGTCGAAGAAGGTCCTAATCGCGTCTGTGGGCCTCAGCGATCCAGTAGTAGAGTAGCCAAAGAGTATCGCGAGAATCATAATCCACACGAGATTTAGCTGTCAAATCCGTGTGGATTGCGTGTTCTCGCGATACTCGAACCTGGAAGTAGGTATTTTTAAAAATTTATTATTTATTTTATTTTTCAATTTTTATTTTTTATTAAAAAGCTTAGGGGGCCGGAGGAAAGGGGCTGGGGGGCCGTATACGGCCCCCCGGGTCGCCAGTTGGTCAGCCCTGGTGTAAAGTACAGTGAAAGTGGGGGGAAACGTATCAGATTATAGTAAAGTAGGAAAGTAAGAATCAAGAACCCTCATACCCATAAAAACGGGGTAAACAATAGAAAAGTGGTTAAAAAGGTGAAAAAAAAGGGGGGGGAAAGGAGAAAAAAAATTGACTTCCCACGGGTCTCTGAGATTTATAGGTTTTCGTACCTGTCCCTCCTTTTAGTTCCTTAGTTTCCCTTTCAGCATGGTGAACATCATTGCTTCAGGTCTCGGTGATATCCATTACTAATGTTATTTTTTCTTCTTTTAGGAAGTCTTTGAAGCCTGTCCAGTCAGTCTTTTTCTTTTCTTCTCTCAGTCTTTGAGATAGGATGTCCATTTGGATCACATCAAAATTTTTGACGACCCACTCTTCAATCCCTGGGATCTTTTCTTTCTTCCATACTTTTGCTAGTGTTAGTCTGGCTGCTGTGAACATTAGGAATAACATTTTGTCCTGATTTTTGTCAAGATTGTTTTCTGTTATTCCCAGTAGACATAATTCTGGCGTTAGTAGGAATTTTTGTTTTAGTATTTTTTGTAATTGTGTGTGTATCATTATCCAGTATTTTTTAAACTTCTTTACACATGCACCATTGGTGGTAAAAGGTCCCTATTTCTTTCCCACATTTCCAGCATCTGTTGGAACATTTTTCATTAAATTTGGCTAGCTTTTCAGGGGTATAGTACCACCTGAAAAACATTTTGTACCAGTTTTCCTGTACTTCAGTAGCTACTGTGTATTTAAATTTATTATTCCATATTTTTTCCCATTGGAACGTATAAATGTTGTGGCCTAAGTCCCTAGCCCATTGTATTTGACATACTTTGACCTGCCTCCTCTGTCGCCCATTTTAGTAATTGTTGATAAGCTACTTTAATCAGCTTTCTGCTTTTAACCATCATTACTTCCCAGAATCCTTGTTTTTGATTAAAGCCTATTTTGCTATCAGCTTTATATCCTTGATAGATTTGGTGGTATTGAAGCCACGTTATATCATGGTTTTGTTCTTTAATTACTCTACTATTATATTTATTTATACTCCACTTTTTCTCCCCAAAGGGCACTGAAAGTGGCTATGCATCTATTATTATTATTATTATATTTATGCTCTGCTTTATCTCCCCAAAGAGGACTCAAAGCAGCTATTATTATTATTACTATTACTATATATTATATTATTGTATGCATTAATATTATATTATTATTGTATGTATTTATTATTATTTGTTATTATTATTCTAACAAAAGGTAAACAGGAACTATGCAAAACAGGAACTATGCCATATCGTGCCATCTCTGCAGCGCCTGCACTGGCTGCCAGTCGAGCTCAGAGCCATCCACAAGATCTTGTCGCTTACCTTTAAGGCCCTCCATGGTGCCGGTCCAGCTTATTTAAAAGATCGCTTGTCCGAACCAGCTCATTTAAGGTCGCCGCGTTCAGGAAACAGGGACCTTCTCCGCATCCCAGGTGTGAGTGAGGCCCGCCTCGACACTACGAGACGGAGAGCCTTTTCCATCGCGGCCCCTGTTCTTTGGAACTTGATGCCGGCGGATCAGAGAGCTATCCGGGACATGCCCCAGTTCCTGACCGCACTGAAGACCTGGCTCTTCCGAAAGGCTTACGGCTAAGGACACCTTCCAGACTTAGCCTGAGTTACTGGAACTATTTTAATTAATTTTCCTATTCTTTTAGCTTTTAACTATTGAACTCTTTTGTGTGTTTTATGTGTAAGTCGCCCGGAGCACTGACGTGGAGGGCGACTCATAAATAATAAAATCAATCAATCAATCAATCAATCAAATTCCAAAGGTATAAAGAAAATATTCACACACACACACACACATTCAGTGATTGGTTGGAAGGGCACCAAAATACTGTTCGCTTACCATTTAAAATTACTTAAGTCCAGCCCTCTTCCCAAGGCAAACAAAGCTCTAGGGCAGGGGTGGGCAACCTACGGCCCGCGGGCCGAATTTGGCCCAACAGCTGATTCTGTGCAGCATGGGGAGAAGGGCGTCGGGGGTGGGGCCAAGAGGAAGGGGTGCCGCTGCCGCCATCCCATCGCGGGCTCTGTGGGGCCTGTGTCGGCAGACAGGCCAGAGGAGCGGCGGCTTTGGAGTGCCTGCAATCCTTGGAGGCGATCTGGGCCTGCAGTGGGAGCACTTGGCGACCTGTGGGGGCCAATCACCCTGGTGACCCGGAAGACTTGATTGTCTTCCGGGTCGCCAGGGGGATCAAGTCTGAGATCGCCGACTGCTCCCCCTGCAGGCCCAGATTGCCTCCAGGGATGGCACGCACTCCATGGCAGGGCGATCAGCTGGGGGATGGCTGGGGGCGAGAGCGGGCGAAGGCCTGCAGCCTCTGATCACCTGCTGCTCTGCTCTTCTCTGCTGCGGGGGTGGCTGGGTCTGCTTTGCCATCCTCTGGGCTGGGGCCAATGGGCCATTCCATCTCTCTTGAGGATGTCAGCCTTCATCTTGGTTCACACCTTGTCTTGTCAGGCCCCAGGCCTTAGGTTCCCTAGAACCACTCTCCAGCCATTTTGGCATCAAGGAATCCTCCAAGCCTGTCTGCCTTTCTCCTGTGAATTCATTGCAAGGCAAGCAAGTTAAAACATTCAAGGCCACGACTGTTATTCCCGGCGATAAGCAGAGACGCTGGAGACTAGGAGCTGGGTTGACTCCTTTCCACAGATGTGGGCGCTAATTGGGCTCACATACTTTTGCTAAACAGCAGCTGCAGTCCATCGTGTGAACCATGGCACTCAACTTAAACTACGTCGTAAGATCAAAGGGTTACAGAACTATAACTGTTTGGTATTGGAAGGGCTCTCCATCTCGAGCCAACTTTTGCATCTCAAGATCATGGATTCCTGAACAGGCCTTTTGGCCTTCCTGCTTAAGAACTTTGCCTGCCCAGCTTGCTGGCTGCCCTGCTTGGATCTGGCCCATTTGGGCACAAGCCTTTGCTTCGTTGCTTTGTTCCTGTTTGCTAAAGAAGTGCAACTCATTGCTGCAAGTGAGAGACTTTGCCTGTTTGAATCCTGCTTTGAATCCTGATTGCTACGGGACTATAATCCATTGCTACCTTCCTGGAATACTGCTGCTATTTTACTGGTGCTACTTTAAGGCATCTTGGACTGACTTCTAGCCTCTGTCCTATAACCAGTTATTCTAAATAAACCTTTTGTACCTCAGCTGAACTCTGTGGTTTATCAAGGAAGGTTCCAAGTGTCTAGAGGGCGACATTTTTGAATTTAATTTAATTTTAGTGGTTTTCATTATTATTTTATAATAATTTTATAATAATAGTAATATAATAAATCATATAATATAATAATGTTATATTATATTATAATTTCAATCTATTACATAAAGGAGGTCCCGTCGTCAAACGACTGACAGAGACAGAGAAACCTTCCAAGGCAGAGACACCAAACTTGCCGACACAAATAGGCCTCAGGCAAGGAAGGTTTTTAGCAAAGAAACTCCCCCCCCCAAACCTAGAAGGCCCCCAAAACAACAATACAAAAAAACCTACATTTCCCAGCATCCTCTGCGGCAGCCAGCGAAACCCATTGGCCAACATCAGTTACCATAGTAACGGTGGGCAAAGCCACTTAGAATGCTGAGTGATTTCAGTTGAGGGTTAAACTGCCACGGCCAAGATCTAGGAGGGAGACAAAAAGGGAATAACACAAAAGTACACACAACACAATACGCACATAACACAACCTTGCGTCTACTGCTCAACCCATTTGTATGCCATTCCTTCCTTCCACACAGGCATAAGCTGACCCAAAAGACAAGCCATGCCTCCTAAAAAGAACAGCATCGGACGACACACTCGCAACGGTACATACATCACACAAAAAAGGGCAGAACAAACGCCAGAACAGAAAGACACTGCACTGCACTAGCTTTTGCCATCACCATAAACAAGGCTCAAGGACAAACACTACAAATCGGTGGCATAGACCTTGACACAGAATGTTTCTCCCATGGACAACTCTACGTAGCGTGCTCCAGAGTTGGGAAACCACAGAACCTCTACATCAACACAGCAGACGGAAAGACAAAAAACATTGTATATCCACAAGCTCTGCAGAACATCAGGAACACCACACACCGACAACTCCACAGGACTTCAACATCCCACCCACCAGAACAACCCACAACGACACAGCCATGACCCCACCAAGACCATAAGTAACATCACTTCCAACGCTTACATACTCAGACTTTCTTGCATCTCCTAAATAGGGCACACCAACGCGTGCCGGGTACAGCTAGTATATTATAATGTCTCTATATATACTATAATATAATAATTATTATATTAATACTAATAATATATGAATATTTCTTGATATATTAATATGTTAATATTAATGATGTGTAATATATAGTAAATAAATAAATCATGTAGATTAGAATGTAGTTCAGCCTTTAGGGTCGGCCCTCCATAATATTTTTTGGCTCTCATGTGGCCCCTTGGAAAAAATAATTGCCCACCCCTGCACTAGGGTCTGTCAACATGAAACAGAGCTACAGTTGAACCGAAACAACGTTTTATTGATTGTGCGAAGGTGTTAAATGAGATTCAACAAAAAACCCCAAAAGCAACGTTAGCATGCATCACTTCGTGTGATCAAAGTCACTCTTTCATCACAGCTGTTGCTCACTGGGGTCCACATGGCAAACTAGATGCCACCTCAATGCACTGCTTTCCTGGATTGGACTACAATCTATTTTACAACTCCTTAGGAAGAGATCAAAGAATCCGAATTCCCTCTGATCTTTATATTTTTTTTCTCCCTCGTTCTGAGAAGTACTGATACTTTTTCAGGTAAAGGTGCAGGGAGATCACATTCTTATAGTTTGAGCTAAATTTGTATAGCCTGCTAGACCAGTGTTTTTCAACCTTTTTTGAGCCGCAGCACATTTTTTACATTTACAAAATTCTGGGGCACACCACCAACCAAAATGACACAAAATGACACTCTAACACAGTAATACATATAGTTAGTATGTTTTTTAATGTATTTATACACTCAGTGTGAAACCTGGGCCTGTTTCGATGAACACAACATAGATATCCTGGCAGGAATGGCAGAAAGACATAAACTTCCCACACAAGAACTACCATAACCAAGAGAAAATACTATAAGAGTTTGGTGGGCATTGACCTTGGGTTTTGGAGTTGTAGTTCTTCTATATCCAGAGAGCACTGTGCACTCAACAATGTTGGATCAGGACCAAACTTGGCATGACTACTCAATATGCCCAAATGTGAACACAGATGGAGTTTGGGGAAAATAAACCTTGACATTTGGGAATTACAGTTTCTGGGATTTATAGTTAACACACAATCAAATAGCATCCTGAACTCTTGCAACAATGGAATTGAACCAAACTTGGCATATTGAACTCTCATTACCAACAGAAAGTACTGAAAAGGTTTGATTGGGAATTGACCTTGAGTTTGGAAGTTGTAGTTCACCTACGCCCAGAGAGCACTGTGGACTCAAACAATGTTATGTTATGTTGTTGTTTGTTTTCTATCCAGAATCACAATGTTGGAAGGAGGCTCACCACTTTAAGGTCCCTAAAACAGGCATGGGAAAACTTCGGCCCTCTAGGTGCTTTGGACTTCAACTCCCACCATTCCTAACAGCCTGAGGCCCTTTCTTGCTTAAATGTCTGAAGAAGGGAAAGGAAAAGAGCCTGAGGCTGCTAGGATTGATGGGAGTTGGAGTCCAAAACACCTGGAAGGTCCAAGTTTGCCCATGCTAGCTTTCGACCTCCTCCCCCCCTTCGCGCCCTTTCTTCCCCCACCTGCCGAACACTTACTTTTTCTTCTACACTGCCGCTTCCGCCGCCATCTTGATCCGAGGGGGCAGCGTGAGCGTGTTCAGGAGGGGAGGGGGGAGGGAGGAAGACGTGACCTGTGCGTGCGCTACTGCGCAGACTCGCCCCAGAGCAAAGCGAGGCAAAGCGAGCAGAGCGAGGCTGGGAAGAAGGGAGCCCGATTGGAGAAGAAAAAGTGTTTGCAGAAGGGGGAAGAAAGGGCATTGGAAGTTCCAATTTCCCACGGCACACCTGATGATCGCTCACGGCACACTAGTGTGCCATGGCACACCAGTTGGGAAACACTGTGCTAGACAAAGTCCACTACTGAAAGCTGCATTTTATTTTATCCTGCCCTCCAACAAGCCTGCTTTATTAGCTAAATGCGCAATTACTGGGCTATGCATCTAAATCAGTGGCTCACAACCTGTGGATCCCCAGATGTTTTGGCCTTCAACTCTCAAAAATCCTAACAGCTTGTAAACTGGCTGGGATTTCTGGGAGTAATAAGCCAAACACCTGGGAACCTGCAGGCTGATAACCACTGATCTAAATCAACCTATGGTTTTCCAGGTGTTTGGGACTCCAACTTCCAGAAGCCCTAGACAGCTTGTCCAATGGTCAGGAATCCTGGGAGCCGAAATCCAAAATACCGCTGTTTGTGCAGGCCTGATCCAAATCCAGGAACTTAAGCACAGGAAGAGTATCTCTTATACAGATTTCCAAAATTCAAAACATTCCCAAATTCATATTTGTGCATGGATTGTTAGAATAGTGACACTTTTCCTTTCTGATGATTCAAGATATACTAATTTTATTTATTTATTTATTTATTGTTTCGATTTGTATACCGTCCTTTCCAATTGGCTCAGGACGGTTTACAGTATATCGAACTACAACAAAAAGCAGTAAAACCTAAAAATACAGTAAATTTTTATTGTTATTCTGTCTCGTTGTTCAAAAAAGTACTTCTTTAATAAATATTTTTTTATTCTATTGTTCCCTGGTCCAATACATTTTCCACCCTTACTTTACGTTGCTTTAGTTACATTTTTCTCCCCCTGCGGGCCCCGCCCACCTAACCAGCTCCCCCTCCCTGTTGACAAGTAAGTTCTTCATTTATTTGAGCCATCGTTGCATTCTATACAGTTTTTTCTTTTTATATATATAAATACTTTTTTTGTGTACAAAAATACTTAAATATTATGTCTACAATGACCTCTAGGTTATGGGTATAAGGCAGGGGTTGGGAATCTTTTTGACCCAAAGTTCCCTAGGCTGTCTGAACCAGCTAACAAACTCCTACTCTAAGAGTCTCCTGTTAGCTCTCAGTCCCAGAGCCCACCTTCTATCTCTATACCCAGAGATTTCAAGGCTTCCTGACTGACTGTCACAAGTCAGCACTACCGGCTCTCACGCTCTTAGCTGCACCAGTATTCCCTTCTGACACCAAGCGCTGTCAGCTTCCCTGACCCTTAGCTCAGATTATCACCGGATGCTTCTGCTAAAGAGCACAGACTGCTTCAGACTCTCTGCTTAGGCTTTGACCTTGCTCTCACAAGAGCCAAGTTCCGTCTGACTGAAAAAGCTACACTCTTTCCCTCCTAAGTCAGCTGGCTCCTCCCCTTCACTCTGAGCCACTCCCTTGCAGAGCGCGCTCTCTCTCTCTCTCTCTGGAGAGGCTCCAAGCCACTCCCCCTTTCCTAGATACTCTATCTTTCCAGGGAGGCCAAACTGCTACCCAGGCCTCGGCCTGCTCAAAATGGGTGAGTCCTTACAGTTCCCTACCCCTGGTATAAGGTGTATATGAAGAAAAATGAACTTCATGTTTAGACATGGGTACTGTCTCTACTCAATCTCATCTATTATATAAAGGAGATCCCGTCACCGAACGACCGTCCTAGGCAGAGAAACCTTACAAGGCAGAGACACCAAATTTGGCAACAAAAATAGGCCTCAAGCAAGGTAGGTTTTTAGCAAAGAAACTTTCCCCCCCAAAGCCTAGAAGGCCCCCACTTGATTTCCCTAACTAGCCCTCACTTACTGGGAAGCTGTTTACGCTCTGAGTTGACAGTAAGGCTTCATTAACTTGATTCTCCCGACTAGCCCTCAGCTCATGGGACATTGTGTATGGCCTGAATTGACAGTAAGGCTTCATTAACTTGATTTTCCTGACTAGGCCTCAGCTCATGGGATATTGTGTATGGCCTGAATTTGCAGTAACCTACCTTGGCACACAGAGCCCCTATGACCCACGCTACATTCTAGTGCAGTTTGGAGGAGGGTGGACCATGGATGATGGGATTTGATGTACCTCCATGGATTATGGGATTTGTAGTACTTTCAAACCCTTCATTCCCCACAGACTACTGTGGCCCAGAACCAAGACCGATAAAGACCCAACTTGGCACACAGTGCCCCCATGACCCACACTCCATCCAACTGCAGTTTAGAGGAGGGCACACCATGGATGATGGGATTTCAAGTACCTCCACTCACTTCCAAAGTACCCCACCCACACAAGCATCAACCTCTACATCAACACAGCAGATGGAAAGACAAAAAACATTGTATATCCACAAGGTATGCAGAACGCCAGCAACACCACACAACAACAACTCCACAGCACTTCAACATCCCACCCACCAGAACAACCCACAACGACACAGCCATGACCCCACCAAGACCGTAAGTAACATCAATTCCAACCCTTACATACTCAGACTTTCCCGCATCTCCTAAATAGGGCACAGCAACGTGTGCCGGGTACAGCTAGTAATATATATGTACTTATGTAGGTATTCCAATTTTTTGGGGGGGGAAGGCTAACATCTGCTTCCAAGAATTGTAGATACGGGAGACTGTTGCAACACAGCGAGCCTTAAAGAGTCAAGCCCAGTAGTTTATTCAGAACAGCACAAAGAACTAAAAAAAAAAAAAGACCCAAAAACACTTCAACTTCAGTGTGAACGTAAAAGTAACTCAAAATAGTGACCAAACCGGCCAAAAAAAAAAAAGGTCTCAAACACAAAAACCTGGATTATTTCTCCTAAAATATTTATTTATTTATTTATCAATCAAGTTAATGAAGCCTTACTGTCAATTCAGAGCGTAAACAGCATCCCATTAAGTGAGGCCTAGTCAGGGAAATCAAGTTAATGAAGCCTTACTGTCAATTTTGGGCGTGGTCTGTGATTTGTAGGGGTTTAAATTTATTTATAAATAAATAAATAATAAATGCCGTACTTCTGTATCATTGTTTTAAAAGAACTTTCCAAATGCTTTTGCCCGTCATCACTATTACCATCTTGATAAAATGACAATGACTGAATAGCCTTTTCCTTCCTCATTAAAGAAAGCATGCTTCAGTTTGAGTGACATTTTGTTGTTAGTTTGATATTTTTTAATAATAAAAAATACCAGTGGAAAAGTGCTTCAGTGTTACTTAAAGGTTATGACGAATAGACCTTTAAGTAACAGGTGACAAATGGCAATAGTTCTAGTGAATCTGTGCTGACTCATGATCGGTTCATCTGTCTGATAGATCAGTGCCCAGATCAAAAACACCCCTCTTTAAACAGACAGAAGAGAGACGGCATCTGAACACAATCTGTTACTCTTCCATCCCTTTGAAAGAAATCAGGTTTTCTCTAGTTAGGAAAAAGACAGAGCTAATGGAAATACCTAGAGAAGGATTTCAAATGGATGCCTCATGAGAAATCGGAATGCATAAACCAGGGGAATTATGTACCAGATCCTTATCTGGAAATGGTATTGCAGGGTGTGGTGATTCCCTACTTGGAAGGCTAGGAAAAGCCTGAAAAGGTAGGCCCAAGACATTGGCAGCCATCTTAGATGGTGGTGGATCCACGTTTCGTCCACAGTAATGAAACGGCGCAAAAACTCGTCCATATTGCGGTTGAACAACGCCAAACACTCCTGCGAAATTGTCACACGATTGCTTTTGTGGTCGATTGTGAGCAAACGCGGCACCCATCTTGCGGAAAGCTTTCTCATACACAAGTGATCATTTAAAATTGAAACCACTGAGCCACGTGAGATGCCTATGGCTTCCACAATCTCTCGCACTTTCAATCTCCGATCGGCCAACACCATATCATGATTTTTTTCAATTGTTTTGGGTGTAGAAACCTCAACTGGGCGTCCAGAATGTTCGGCCTCTTCCGTGCTTGTACGGCCACAACAAAATTCAGTAAACCACTTTTTTTAACCATTGAAATTGATGGTGCAGAGTCCCCATAGTATTTATCAAGCTTAGCCTTGGTTTGAGTGATGGTTTTTTCCCCGCAAAAAAAAATGCTTAATGAGCACATGAAATTCACTTTTTTCCATTTTCTCCTCAAATCACGCGGTAGTCTGCTATCAATGGCTGTCAAACACAAACTAAATGACGCAGCTTGTTCAAATTTTGACAGGAGTCAGCTGACAGATGCCTGTTGACAGGAGCAGTGTTGCCCTTTCAGTTAAGAGGCGGAAAATTAATAAAGTCACGGACTTATTGACCCACCCTCGCATGCATGCAGGAAGGCATACAGGTGCACCAATACTGCAATAAGCCATGCTTGTTGGCACTTTCCCCCTAAAAGTTACTGCTCTTGATATCAGAGGTGACCCCACTTTCTAGGGCCCTGTAAAAGATAGTTCAAAACCAAGGGAGTCATAGTTTTACCAAGGACACCAGGCTGGAATGATCCCATAATCCCCTATCTCTCCCCCATGTGGGAACCTAAGGCTCTTCCCATGGCCCTACGGCCCCACATGGCAATGGCCCTGTAATCAGGCTCGGATTAAGCCTCTTTGGCGCCCTAGTCCAAAGGCGGTGCCCTAGTCCAAAGGCTCCGCCCCGTCCCCGCGGCTCTGCTCCGGCCTGGCCCGCCTGCGGCTTCGCCTCTTCCTCCTCTCTGGCGTGAGGAGGAGGAAGCCCCACCCCTGGAGCCGAGGGCGGGGCTTCCCTTCGCAGCTCCGCCCCTTCCTCCTTGCGCTGGCCTGAGAAATAAAGGGCGCTCTTCGGCCACTTCTCAGGCCGGCATGGTGGCTTTAAGAGGGAGGAGCTGCGAAGGGAAGCCCCCTGGCCGAAGTGTGCCCTTTTTGTCTCAGGCCGGCGTGATGCTTTAGGAGGGAGGGAGGAGCCGCGAAGAGGCTCCCCGTGGCTCTTCCCTCTCTCCTACAGCCACCACACCGGCCTGAGAAGTGGCCGAAGAGAGCCCTTTTTTCTCAGGCCGGCGTGGTTCCTTTTTCTTTGGAGTTTATTGGCCACTATATCCACTATAGGACCAAAGGCCAGGCCGGCGTGGTGGCTTTAGGAGGGAGGGAGGAGTCCCGGGAGGCTCCCCACGGCTCCTCCCTCCTTCCTAAAGCCACCACGCCTGAGAAAAAAGGGCTCTCTTCGGCCACTTCTGCGCCTGTGCGCGGGGTGCCATAGACTCTCAAAGGCCGATAAGGCAAAGGGCTGAGGCACAAACACAAACACCCAATTCACTTCCCACAGAAAATTTACACCCCTACAAATCACAGACCACGCCCAAAAATGACAGTAAGGCTTCATTAACTTAATTTCCCTGACTAGGCCTCACTTAATGGAATGCTGTTTACGCTCTGAATTGACAGTAAGGCTTCATTAACTTGATTCTCCCGACTAGCCCTCAGCTCATTGGACATTGTGTATGGCCTGAATTGACAGTAAGGCTTCATTAACTTGCTGTTCCTGACTAGGCCTCAGCTCATGGGACATTGTGTATGGCCTGAATTTACAGTAACCTACCTTGGCACACAGAGCCCCTATGAACCACGCTACATTCTACTACAGTTTGGAGGAGGGTGGACCATGGATTATGGGACTTGAAGTACCTCCATGGATAATGGGATTTGTAGTACTTCAAAACCCATCATTCCCCACAGACCACTGTGTCCTAGAACCAAGACCAATAAAGACCAAACTTGGCAAACAATGCCCTCCATGACCCACACTCCATCCGACTGCAGATTAGAGGAGGACACACCATGGATAATGGGATTTCAAGTACCTCCACTCACTTCCAAAGTACCCCACCCACACACGCATCAACCTCTACATCAACACAGCAGATGGAAAGACAAAAAACATTGTATATCCACAAGCTATGCAGAACGCCAGCAACACCACACAACGACAACTCCACAGAACTCCAACATCCCACCCACCAAAACAACCCACAACAACACAGCCATGACCCCAACAACACCATAACTAACAACAACTCCAACCCTTACATACTCAGACTTCCTCGCATCTCCAAAATAGGGCACAGCAACGCGTGCCGGGTACAGCTAGTTTACTATATATTACACATCATTAATATTAACATATTAATATATCAAGAAATATTCATATATTATTAGTATTAATATCATAATTATTATAATATATATACATTATAATATATTGAAACTATAATATAATATAACATTATTATATATTATATTATATATTATATTATTATATTATTATAATAATAAAAACCACTAAAATTAAATTAAATTCAAGAAGACAAGGTGCGAACCAAGATGAAGGCTGACATCCTCAAGAGAGTAAGGATCCCAAGATGGAATGGCCCAATGGCCCCAGCCCAGAGGACAGCAAAGCGGACCCAGCCGCCACCGCAGCAGAGGAGAGGAGAGCAGAGCAGTAGATGATCGGAGGCTGCAGGCCTCCGCCCGCTCTCTTCCCCAGCTGATCGCCCTGCCATGGAATGCCTGCCACCCTGGCTTTGGAATGCCTGCCATTCCGTGAGGCGATCCGGGCCTGCAGGGGGAGCAGTCGGCGATCTGAGACTTAATCGCCCTGGTGACCCAAAAGATGATCAAGTCTTCTGGGTCGCCATGGCGATTGGCCCCCGCAGGTCGCCAAGTGCTCCCGCTGCAGGTCCGGATCGCCTTCAAGGATATCAGGCACTCCAAAGCCGCTGCTCCTCCAGCCTGTCTGCCGACACAGGCCCCACAGAGCCTGCGATGGGATGGCGGCAGTGGCACCCCTTCCTCTTGGCCCTGCCCCAGACGCCCTTCTCCCCGGGCCGGACAGAATCGGCTGCCAGGCCAGATCTGGCCCGCGGGCCATAGGTTGCTAGACCAAAAATTTATTTCCTCCACTTCAGACATCACAGCTGGCCGGTTTGAATAAATCGCTGGCATTAGGCACAGATGAGTCATTTTAATCCACTCAAATCTCCCCTTCCTGGTTCATAGTTCTTTGCTCGGACTGCCTCCTTCGCTCCCATTGGACGGTGCTGGCTTCCTGATTGGCTGAGGCGTGGCCAAACCAGAAGCACCTCCCAGCCAGCTGATGACTCCTTCCAATCAGCTGGAAGATAGCAGAGGGGTGGCGGGGGGGGGAGTTTGAACCTTGGCAGTTCTGTTTTTCTATAAAAATGTATGTAGTGCATTGTTCTGTATGTTTGCATCGGCAAATGATTGCAGCTAGACATCCTTTCCAGCTGGATTGGAAAAAAACCCCACAACAACTCAGTGGCATTTTCTTCAACTTGTTGAGATCTTTATTGGGAAATTCAGGGAAATTGGGATTGGTTGCTTCCTATCTCGCCAGGGCTATCTTGAACCCTCTTTGGTGGGTGTAGCTGGTCGGCTTTCATGGCAAGACCCCAAATTCTGTTCAATATCTGTGAAGATGCGCCTGGGGTCTTTGACTTAGAATAGGAACAAGGACGTGACATCTCTTCCCAGGGGACTTCTTCTTGCCTTCCCATAGAGAACTGGAACTCCCAAGGACCAAACCAGTCACTTTAGATAACTCAAACAGGCTTTATTGTTCACAAAAGGAGTTATCTTATTGAGGTACTAAACTTAGTTCTCCAAACAGGGTAAAATAAAATATACATTACAGTTCTTTAGTTGTTTGGGTCCAGGAAGCTTTCAGCCGGATGGCTTTCCAAATTCTCTCTCTCTCAATGGCTTTGAGGTGAGAACTCTCTTAGCCCCAGTCAAATGGCCTATATTGAAGGCACAGAGCCTTCCTCTTGGTGCCAAATGACTAGTTGAAGGCGCTTGAGATTCCACAGTCCCATCCAGGTGTGCTGGATATGCAGAATGAATCCAAGATATGAAGAATTGGTGCTAGAGAATGCCTGACTGAGGCCTGGCTGGCAAACCCTCTAACACGTCCTCTTCTGTAGAGATGCAGGCAAAATCTAAAGAGAAAGCTAGATTTCCAAAGTCTCAAGGGGGAGGAAAAACAAACTTAACGATGATTGACAGCTCTAAAGAACCAATCAATGCAACCAAAACTTAACAACACTAAACAGACTAGCTGAAACATAATCCAATAGTTTAAACCTTGCAACTTAAAGTCTTATACACAGGTGGCATCAGCCACGCCTTCACAATATCACTCTTGTTTTGCCTCCTGAGTGTTTCTTGTTGAGTCTGTTAACAAGAGTTGACCAACACTGATTAGGGTTGCCATATTTTGATAGAAGAAATAAGGGACATTTACGGGTTTTTTCCGCAAAAATAAGGGACACTTAATAAAAACTTGAAAATCAAACGTTAGGCATACTTTTATTATTAATAAGATAATGATTGACATTCAAAAACAAACAATAATATCTAAAAACAAACCATACCAATAACCCGGGAATTGTTATTATAAAAATAAATAATAACATGGGTCTGGGTTGGGGAACGGAGACAGCTTGGCACCAAGCCTAAAATTAACCTAGCACCTTCTTCCTGCCCAGAAAGTGCCTCGTTCTGGAGACACGGGACCTTTTCCTCTCATCCCTTGCTTCCTCTTCTCAGAGACACAAGCCCCTTCCCCACAGCCATATGTCCCAGAATATCAAGGCAGAAAGGCCCACAGTCCCTGCTTTGAACTGGGTGATCTGAGTCCACACTGCCATCTGTTCCAGTTCAAAGCAGATCATGTGGGGTTTGATTCATCTGTGTGGAAGGGGCCCAAGGCGAAGGCCAGTCAGGCGGCTTGCCTGGCTTCCCCCTTGGCCCCACTCCCTGCAGGGCCTCCCGCTTGGAAGCCGCAGAGCCAGTCCTCCCAGTCCTGGGGGGAGCAGGCCTCTTCCAGGGGGCTCTGGGGGGGAGGGGATGTGGGAGGGGGTGTCCCAATTGCCATGGAGAAAGGGGAGGGAGGGAAGGAAGGAAGGGGGGGGCCTCAGCCGCTTCCGTCTGGCTGGCTTGCCCTAGGCCGCAGCTGGAAGGGTCTCCTTCCTTTGGGGAAACCCTGCGTTACCTGGCTGTGCCCCCGAAACCCGAGGGTGACGGGAGGGCGAGCCCGCGGCCGGACATGGCAACGGCCCTCAGGGCAAGTCCATCTCTCTCTCTCTCTCTCTCTCTCCGCCCACCCCGCTTCCTTGGTCTCGCCCGGCTCCTCTGCCCGGCTCAGGCACCCGACTCAACCCACCGCTTCCTGGCATGCAACGCAAGCTCAAGGCTGCCCTCTCCGCCACATCCTCGGCGAGCGGGCGCATGGATGTCGCTTCCAGCAGCGGCGCACGGTCTTGGTCGGCGGAAGGTTCACGCCCTTGCCCAGCTGCTCGCTGCCATGGCGTCAACTTCCGCTTCCGGGATGTTTCCACGTGCGCCCCCCGCCCCCCAGTGGACGGGGAGAGGAACCGCGCGCGCCCTTGCGCATACTCTGAGGTTCCTTTCAGTTGGTGCCATGGGCTGAGCTTTTCTCTCTCTCTCTGTTGCCACTGACACGAACACCTTGATTCAAAAATAAGGGACAGCAGCTGTAAATACGGGACACTCAAAAAAGGGCCAAAATATGGGGCGTCCCGTATAATACAGGACATATGGGAACCCTAACACTGATTTTCTTTAGTTTTTATCCACTCCCAGGTTTTAGTCCCTCCAAAAGGGTGGGGATAGAACACATGGACACCTCTAGAAAACATGGTGGCGAATGCACATACACAAACACTGAGGCACCATGTAGTGTGCAGTCTGCCATTTTAAAGGCAGCAGTTGTTGAGGTTTATTTTGAGCTCTTGTTAACACAGCATAAGCCTGTGTTTCCCTGGGCTATTTCCAAATAAATAAACAGTCTACATAAATAGCCACAATTATCCAGAAGGAAGGATATAAATATGAGAGATAAACAAGATGCAACAGACGCAGTGAAGTCTCTAGCAATGCATGGTGGCGGTGAGGGTGGGCTGCTGGGTATGTTACAAGAGTACACAAATGCTTACATTAGGGTGACCATTGGGTCTGGTGTCCTCTCTAGTGGACTCTCCAGGCAAAACCCAGTTTATAGTAGAGGGGAACCATCCCAAAAGTGGTTTTCTGGAGAATGGAGAATGTCTCTTCCTATTCAGGTGTTGTTTAGTGTAAAGCACTGATTCCCAAAGTGGGTGGTACCACCCCCTGGTGGGCGGTGAGGCGATCCAAGGGGGCGGTGGAAGGCTCAGGGGAATTTGGGGGGCTGTGAACCCCTTTAAGGGGGCGGTGAATGATTGGCCATTTAGGAGGGGTCGTGCAGCCCTCTTCTTTGGCCCCGCCTCCTTCACTTTGACCTCCACATGCAGTGCAATGCAAAGGCTCAGGCCCGGATTACCCATAAGGCCACCCTAGGCCATGGCCTAGGGCGGCAGCCATGGGAAGAGCAGCAGATCCGGAACCCCCAAATTGAAAAAATGTTTAAAACATTTTTAATCTGCCCCTCCTTCCTTCACTGAAGCGGCGCCCACGCGAGCGAGAAGGAGCCAGGGGGAAGTACCACCGCCCCTAGGGTGTCTGACGTGGCTTCCATCCTCCTGTCACCTCCGCGCGCGGGCGCCGCTCCTTCCTTCAGTGAAGGAAGGAGGGGCGCCCGTGTGAGCGAGGAGGCGGCAGGGGGAAGCCACGTCAGACGCCCTAGGGGTGGGACTTCCCCCTGGCTCCTTCTCCCTCACGCTGGCTCTGCCCCTCCTTCCTTCACTGAAGGAAGGAGCGGCCGGCGCCGGTCCGCGTGAGGGAGAAGGAGCCGGGGGAAGTCCCGCCACCCCTAGGACATCTGACATGGCTTCCCCCCACCACCTCCTCGCTTGCGCGGGCAGTCGCCACTCCTTCCTTCAGTGAAGGAAGGAGCGGCGCCCGCGCGTGCGAGCGAGGAGGTGGCGTGGGGAAGCCACATCAGATGCCCTAGGGGCGGGACTTCCCCCCGACTCCTTCTCCCTCACGCTGGCTCTGCTCCGCAAACCCCCGCAAGCCCCCAGGGGCAGCACTTCCACAGTGTGGCTTAGGGCGCCACATAACGTTGATCCGGACTTGCAACGGCTGCACTGCAACTGCCTCCGTGTCCTCCGGTGGAGCCCCCCCGCCACCGCGGAAGAAAGCGCAGCCTTCCCCGGCGGAGGCAATTCATTCCAAAACCCCTCCAGTATTTTCTGTTGGTCATGGGGGTTCTGTGTGCCAAGTTTGGCTCAATTCCATTGTTGGTGGAATTCAAAATGCTCTTTGATTGTAGGTAAACCATAAAACCCACTAACTACAACTCCCAAATGAGAAGGGCTATTTTCTCAAAACTCCACCAGTGTGCAAATTTGGGCATATTGAATATTTGTGCCATGTTTGATCCAGATCCATAGTTGTTTGGGTTCTCAGTTCTCTCCGGATGTTTGTGAACGACAGGACATCTCCCCTAAATCACTGCCAATTCCTCCCAAACCCCTCCAGTATTTTCTGTTGGTCATGTGGGTTCTCTGTGCCAAGTTTTGTCCAGTTCTGTAATTTATGGGGGTCTCAGTGGTCTGTGGAAGTCAGAACTGAATTGATTGAAGGTACTGCAAATCTCATCATCTGTTGTCCATACTCCCCCAAACATATTGTTTTTGTGATTAATCACTATGCTTTAACTATGTTCAATTTGTAACAATGAAAATATATCCTGCATATTAGATATTTGCACTAGAATTCGTAAGAGTAGCAAAATTATTTATGAAGTAGCAATGAAAATATGGTTGGGGGTCACCACAACATGAGGAACCTTGTTTCGGGGTCACGGCATTAGAAAGGTTGAAAACCACTGCATTAATGCATATATCTTTCTGTTTAATTGCTATTAAATTAAACAAAATTAATTTCTAGGGGTGGGGTGAGTAACTTTTTTTCTGGAAAGGGGGCGGTAGGCCAAAAAAGTTTGGAAACCACTGGTGTAAAGTAAGAATGCTGAAGAAATCCATTCTCACACTGAGACTTTCCAAAGCTACTGTTCTGATTGTGGAGCATCCCCATGTAGATCAGGGGTGCTCACACTTTTTCAGCATGGGAGCTACTGATTAGAAAACCAAGTCCCAAAGATCACCTACCCAGAAATGTAAAACGTATAACGATTTTCTTATTTATTTATTTATATTTATTATTCATTTTTATGTACCGCTCCTTCCAGCAGGCTTAGGGCAGCTTACATAAAATGAAGTTATAACACATCAACATTTCAATTTAATAACAACAATATAAAACAGAGCATAAAAATACATCCAACCACCCCATTTCTCCCACACTGCCATTTTACCACACATATTATCAGCCAGAAAGTAAGAAGAGAGGCTTTTGAACTGCAAGGCCATTTAATACTCAGCAAGGTAAACAAAGGGGCATGCAAAAATCCATCCAACCACCCCATTTCTCCCACATTTCCATATTCCCCAACATATATTTCTCAAGGAACAAAGCAAGCAGAGAGGCTTTGGAGCTAAAAGGCCATTTTTAAACATTAAAAATAAACAAACAGACATGCCACAGAACAATCAAGCACCCACCCCAAAGTAAAAAGACCGACCTTTGAGATGCGGTAAGGAAATTACCCCAAAGCATCCTCCTTCTTCTCCTCTGTTGTTGCTCCTATTTCCACACTGCCAGCATGCATGCCACCTCCAAGAGCTCACGAGAAGTCCGAGAGGCAGAATGGGCGCTTGTGCGCAGGTGCGCGGGGCCAGCCATGCATCGCGTCATCCAGGCCCGCTCCCTTTGGTCTCCTACGACTCTGAGTGGCTGGAGAAGGACGGAGGGAGGAGGAGGAATCCAAAAGAGGGGGCCCATTCTGCCTCTTGGACTCTGGAGCTTTTGGGGAGGAACAACGACAGAGGACTTCTTTGCAGCGTGCAGGAGCGCGTGAAGAGGACCAACAGCAAAAAACCTGGTCAGGGGTCTGAAGATCACCAGGATGAGGCCCGAAGATCACCCTGGTGATCGAGATCACCATTCTGAGCACCCCTGATGTAGATGGTATCCATTCCACCAAAATATCCCAGCTATAAATCAGCTTGTTCAGCTACAGAGCTGCCCTAAATTCACATTGAAATTATATTGCCATTCCCACCCCAAATTCAATCCACTACTTTTTAAAATGAGTGTATGCTCTTCCTCTGTCCTTACCAAGGCTAGGTATTTGTCCAGGTTCACACATTTTCTGTGCGTCTTTCTTCCGGCTTCCCAGGTGGCTGGATGGCCACTGGGACAATTTGGAAAATGGTGCTGGGGGAAAGGAATGAGCTTTCACTCGTGTACTTATGAGTCAACTACCCCTCTCTTCTCTGAGCAGGGATTGAAGTGTTCACAAACAATTGAAGGAGTCTGTATGTTACAAAATATATACCCTAGTAAAGCAAAATATTTGGAAATTTATTTCAGTGAGAGCTATATAATATATAAAATATATTTTAAGACTGAATTCAACTAAATGTGAGTATATATGTACATACTATGAGAAAAGGATTTCCCCGGCTGAATGATGGGACATTTCAAACCTGTCTCTGCAAAAGGCATGCACAGGACTCTGGGAAGGAAGAGAAGACGAAAGGAAGGAAGGGGGAAAGAAAGAAAGACAGAGGAAATAAAGGAGGGAGGGGGAGAGGAAGAAAGAAAAGAAGAACAAACTATGGAAAAGGAAGAAAAGAAAAGCAGGAGAGAGACAAGGAGGGGAAAAGAAAGAAGGAAATGGGAAGGGAGGAAAGGAAAGGCTGGGGAAAAGAAGGGAAAGGGAGTGAGGGAAAAGTAAAACAATGAAGGGAAAATAAGAAAAAAAGAAGGTGAGAGAGGGAAATGAAAAGAAAGGAAGGAGAAGGAAAGGAAGGCTTGGGGGAAAGAATACAAGAGGAAGGAAGAGGAAGGGAGGGAAAAGGAAGGCAAGAAGGTGAAGGGGAGAAAGAAAGAAGGAAGACAAAGGAAGGAAGAGGGAGAATGGAGGAAAGAAGGAAGGGGAGAGAGGGAGGGAAAAAGAAGGAGAGAAGGAAAGGGTGAAGGGGTGAAAGAAAGGAAGGAAGAGGGAGAATGGAAGAAAGAAGGGAGGCAGAGGGAGGGAGGGAAAAGGAAGGAGAGGAGGAGAAGGAAAGGGTGAAGGGGGAGAAAGAAAGGAAGGAAGAGGAAGGAAGAGGGAGAAAAGGTTTAAAACCCGTTTCGGAAGTAGAGGGCGCTGGTGGTTCGGCTGCCCCATAGAGGCCATCACATGATGCAAGGCCCCTTCTGGCGGGAAATGGAGTCTGAAGATCGTCGACTCCAAGCAACAGAATGCAGGAGAAACCCGGGAAAATAATAGAATAGACTAGCTTTATTGTCCTTGTACTGTTGCACAACAAAATTAAATGCCTTCCCAGGCACACATCACAAAAACAACACACCCATCCCTCCACACTCCAACCACCACCAAAACAGCCCTCAATGCCACATAAATGTGAAACCATGGAGTTCAATATCGTTATAGCGCTAGGCAGGGGCGGTCCTACAAGATAGGCCAAGTAGGCGGCCGCCTAGGGCGCCATCTGGGAAGGGGGCACCATCCTGGCCACATGGGGCGCCATCCTGGCCCTGCCAATGTTCCTCAGACAGTGCTGCAGCTGCCTGCTTTTCGACCTCGGCCTTGTGTGCTCCGACGCCGCTTCTGGGCACGCGCGGAGGTTTTCACGCAGGCGCAGTTGTTCTGGAGCTGAAGTTGAGCGCAGGAGCAACTGCACATGTATGAAAACCTCCGCGCATGCCCAGTAGCTCCCTTGCACAGAAGCCTGTAAGCAAAGCACTCCCTATCGGGCAGGCAGGGAGTGCTTCCCCTCCCCCTTTGTCTCCGCCGCGCGCACGCGTTTGCAGGGAAGGAGAAAAGAATCAGTGAAGGAAGTGTAAGTGAAGGAATGAATGAAGGGCTTTCCTCCTCCTCCTCCTCTGTGACCTCTTCTCTCCCTCCTTCCTTTCTTCAGCTCTATTTCTATCTGGACCTGAGGGGCCTGAGGCTATGAGGAGTTGTGGGAGTTGGAGGCCAAAACACTTAGAAGGAGGGAGGGAGGGCCCAAGTTTGCCCAGGCCGCGCTGCCTGTATTCGACCTCATTTGAACATTTTGGCTGTTTTTCTATTTACATTTACATTGGGATCCTAATTTTGGACTTATGGGAGACTCCTATGAATTATGAGTCGGGTGGTAGGTAATATATTCTGATTTTGATGCATTTACATTGCATTTCTTGTTGATTATTATACAGTTCTGCTTAATATTGCCATACAATATAATACAAATACAATATAACAATAGAATAATGATATATTTTATATTACATGTAATATTACAAACAATATTGCAGTATAGTGGTATTGTACAAAATAGTAATATATAATATTTTATTTTACTTTATTTTGGGTTATTTGAGTTTTATAGGAGTAATGAAAATATTTAGTAGAGGATAATTTTATTTAAATAAATAATGTTATTATTTTATAATAATAATATAATAGAATGTTACATTATATTATAATGTCAATATATTATAATATAATTATATTGTAATGTAGTATAATATAATTATGATATAATATAGTATGAGTATGGTATAATATATTGTATATACATTGATACAATATAATACTAATGGTATTGTAATATTATAATTGTATATTTGATTTACATGGGGGGCGGCAAAATAATGTTTTTTGGGGGGGGACCAAAATAATGTTCGCCTACCATTTAAAATTACCTTAGACCGCCCCTGGCGCTAGGATAAAACCTTTCTCTCAGTCTGTTTGTCCTTGTCTTTGTCACCCAGGTGACAATAATAATAAAAAAGAATATGCTGGGTGAGATGGATCCCTAAGAATTCTCTGAGCTTTCTTAAGACTGTGAAACCTATAAAGTTCTTCCAAAGAGGGGAGAAAGAGGGCAACCAATGATTCTCTGTGCAGAAGCTTTGGAGCTCCTTCCTATCTGCCACTGTGTAGTTACTAGGGGTGGTTGATCCGCCCCCCCCCAATTGTTTCTAAACTTGTGGAGCGGGGGGCAGGAACCGCTTCTGTTTCGAAAGTAATAACCTTGCGCAGTTTTCCGGCTCTGTTTCGAAATCGAGCCGTATTTAATAATGAAATTCGGTACTATTTCGTTAATGGCGCACACACATGAGCAGTGCACAGGGGATGCCTGCCTCTATGCCCCCTCGCCAGCTCAGAATCAACCTGCGAGTCCAAGCCTTACCCCAGGATCTGAACGGGGCCGTTCTCAGGCGACGGAAGGGAAAGCCAGGGAAGGGAAATGCAGACGTTCCGAAATGCAGACGTCCGAAATGCAGACGTCTTTACGAAAAAATAGTGGCAGTGGCTTCGATTTAGGTAATTTACTTCCGAGTTGCTTACAGTGGGTCGATAATGGTTCAATATTAATTTTTAAACAAATTTATAACAACTTTCAGAGGATAAGCATTTTCACTTGAGTGAAGTATTGTAACAGCTCCAGTTGTTCAAATTTTAACCTGTTGTAATTTTGATTAGTAATATTAGTTTTATATTGCGTTGTTTTATATTATGTAAACCGGCCCAAGCCTGTGGGAAGGAGCGGTATAGAAATTGAAATAATAAATAAAAATTAAATAAATAAATAAATAACAAAAACATAACCAGGCCTAGTAGCTACCAAACCATGTGCAGATGAAGTAGGTCAGGACACTCTCTATAGCAGTGTTTTTCAACCTTTTTTGAGCCGTGGCACATTTTTTACATTTAGAAAATCCTGGGGCACACCACCAACCAAAATGACACAAAATGACACACGAATACAGTAATACATATAGTTAATATGTTTTAAAATGTATTTATACACTCAGTGTGAAACCTGGACCTGTTTTGATGAACACAACATAGATATCCTGGCAGGAATGGCAGAAAGACACAAACTTCCCACACAGAACTCCCATAACCAAGAGAAAATACTATAAGAGTTTGGTGGGCATTGACCTTGGGTTTTGGAGATGTAGTTCACCTATATCCAGAGAGCACTATGGACTCAAACAATGTTGGATCAGGACCAAACTTGGCATGAATACTCAATATGCCCAAATGTGAACACAGATGGAGTTTGGGGAAAATAGACCTTGACATTTGGGAGTTACAGTTTCTGGGATTTATAGTTAACACACAATCAAAGAGCATCCTGAACTCTTGCAACAATGGAATTGAACCAAACTTGGCATATTGAACTCCCATTTCCAACAGAAAGTACTGAAAGGGTTGGCTTGGGAATTGATCTTGAGTTTGGAAGTTGTAGTTCACCTACACCCAGAGAGCACTGTGGACTCAAACGATGTTATGTTATGTTGTTGTTTGTTTTCTATCTAGAATCACAATGTTGGAAGGAGGCTCACGACTTTAAGGTCCCTAAAACAAGCATGAGAAAACTTCGGCCCTCTGGGTGCTTTGGACTTCAACTCCCACCATTCCTAACAGCCCTTTCCTGCTTAAGTGGCTGAGGGGAAAAAAAGGAAAAGAGCCTGAGGCTGCTAGGACCTGGAAGGTCCAAGTTTGCCCATGCCAGCTTTCGACAGAGAACCTCTTCCTCCCCCTTCCCCTTTGTTCCCTTTCTTCCCCTGTCGAACACTTACTTTTTCTTCTACACTGCCGCTTCTGCCACCATTTTGATCAGAGGGGGCAGCGTGAGCGTGTTCAGGAGGGGAGGGGGAAGGGAGGAAGATGTAACCTGTGCGGGCGCTACTGCGCAGACTCGCCCCAGAGCAAAGCGAGGCAAAGCAAGCAAAACGAGGCTGGGAAGAAGGGAGTCCGAGTGGAGAAGAAAAAGTGTTTGGCAGAAGGGGGAAGAAAGGGTATTGTAGGTTCCAATTTCCCACGGCACACCTGATGATCGCTCACGCCACACTAGTGTGCCATGGCACACTGGTTGGGAAACACTGCTCTATAGCACAGCGGGGGGAAAAGCGCAGGAAGCATGTGGGATGGCTGCCCATCAGAGAAGACAGGAGGGAACGATGTAAGACACTTCCCTCTGCCCGTCCCCTTTCTGATGAGATCCCCAGGACAGCAGAAAACAAGCCAGATCCCTCTTCCTTATGATGTCCTTTCAGATATTTAAACATGGTGATCTTGTCTCCGCTCATCAAAGTTGTGGCTGGTTTGCTTCCAAAGCTCGTTTCACAACCTGCAGCCAAACGATAGACAGTAAGCAGAACTGGGCCGTATACTTGAGAGACCTTAAAGCAGTGTTTCTCAACCTGGGGGTCGGGACCCCCAGGGGGTCACGAGAGGGTTTCAGGGGTCGCCAAAGACCATCAGAAAACATGTATTTCTGATGATCTTAGGAAGCCCTTTGGCAAAGGAGGCTGAAGATCTCTCCACTTTTCCTTCTCTTTCTTTTTGGAAACAGCCTGCGAATTCTCCCACCTAAAGCTCTCCTCTGCGGTGATTGGCAGGCCTCCCAGCCAAGGGGAAGGCTGATTCTGAGACTCCAAGCGGGGAGGGGAGAGCAGGCGTGCTCAGCACATGGCAGCATGATGCGCATGTGTGGCTGAGGGAGAGTGTGTGAGGTGGGATGGAGGCTCGCGCCAGCTAGTTCCTTCAAGGCATGAGGGTTCTGTGTAGGAAGTTTGACCCAATTCTATCATTGGTGGGGTGCAAGAGGCTCTTTGATTGTAGATGAACTATACATCCCAGCAACTACAACTCCCAAATGTCAAGATCTATTTTCCCAAAAGTCCACCAGTGTTCACATTTGGGTATATTGAGGATTCGTGTTGAGTGTGGTCCAGATCCATCCTTGTTGAGTCTATAGTGCTCTCTGGATGTAGGTGAACTACAACTCCCAAACTCAAGGTCAATGCCCACCAACCCTTTCCAGTATTTGCTGTTGGTCATGGGAGTTTTGTGTTCCAAATTTGGTTCAATTTCATTGTTGGTGAGTTCAGAATGCTCTTTGATTGTAGGTGAACTATAAATCCCAGCAACTACAACTTCCAAATGACAAAATGAAGCCCCCCCTCCCCACAAAAATACAGTTTTGAAGTAGCAATAAAAATAATGTTATGGTTAGGGGTCACCACAGCATGAGGAACTGTATGAAGGGGTCGCAGCGGAAGGAAGGTTGAGAACCACTGCCTTAAAGACTTTCTCCGCTCACTGCTCTTGCCAACTTGCCAAGGAGTGAGCTACAGGTGTCCAAACTCTCATCATGACCAGAGACAGGGCTCTCATTCTGCAGAAAGGCATGCCTTCCCAGCCAAGCCCCAGTTGAGTTTCCCAGACCCCAACCTGAAATAGTCTTGGATCTCTTCTGATGCTTGGACACTTCTCTTACTGTTTTGCTTTTGCTCGATTCCTTGGTCTGCTTTGTGATTTCGCTGATCTTCCTCTTTGGCTTGTATATGTGTGAGATCTCTCTCTCTCTCTCTCTCTCTCTCTCTCTCTCTCTCTGCTTGTCAGAAATTTCTTTTCCACTGTGTGGGCAGGAATCAGATTTTTACCATCTCGGGTTTGTCATCCCCCTCTCCTTTCCCTGCCGTCTTTCCTTCTGCCCCTTCTCACTTCTCCTTCTGCCTTTCTCTCCATCCTCAATATTGATTTCCCTCCACCTTTTTCCTCATCTCCTCCCTTCTCTCCTCCCTCTTCCAGTCTTCTTTTCTCTTCCACGTAGAAGTAATGCCTCTTCAATGCTTACCACAGTCCAGATCCTTGGAGCTCATGCAAGTGATCCAAGGTAAGTGCTTCTTTTAGCTTTGCCTCTGTTTGCAAGGATGGCTGTCTGGGAGTAGATTGCTAGCTTTCTAAAAGTAGACAATGCCACTTTGATTTTTTAAAACATACTTATTTTTTTTTTTGGCGTCATACGTCTACACCTTGTAAAAGGAATCCTGATCTCAGTGCAATGCTGCTACCTGTTGGGGAGAAATAGATGGCTTCAGGGCTCCCCAGTCTCTTTCCCAGTGGTTACTATTTGCTTCCTATTATTTACACACACAAACACACACATTGTCATCTCAGCTGAATTTTACCTTGCCTCGAATGGATTTTCCTTTTAGCACTGCTGAGAACTCTGGACAGCTACATAGATGATTTTTTGTTCATCTTGAGGATGGTCAGCAGATTTAAGGGCAACCTGGTCAGAGGTAAGAGCATGACACTCTCTTTGCCATCCTTTCCTCTGTTCGCCCAGGAATCGCTTGGTTTGCTATGGTGTAGGTATTAGGTGGGTGAATGGGGTCCTCCCCCATCGATCACATCTCTGTTTACACACCCTCTCCCTCTTTTATGTGTTTTTAAAGAAGTTTTAAAGAGGGACTTTAGTCAGGCAGAGTGATGCTCAATGCTTGTCTTCACTGGGTCTTTGCTGCCTTCTGGCCGGAGAAAGTTTTTATTAAGGTAGCCTTAGCGCATCCAGAGGTTACTCAGTTTTTAAGGTGGATCCCTTTAAGGTGAACCCTCTTCTCTTCTCTCTTGGCATTACTTTGCGAACGAAGATTCAGGAAGGACTCATCCCATGCTTTTTACAAGCGCGTTGATGACTAAAAAGGCCAATCTGAGATAGGCAAGTTCGGTTGCAGAAAGCCCAGCAGAAAGTCTCCTTGGGTGATGTTGTTTCCAAGTTGCGGTTCTTTCTGCGTTGTCGTTTCTCTTCGAGACCCGTTCAGTGTGTCTTCTCGAAAGAGGCCGCAGCATTGTGGATAGTGCATCCCCATGCCTCCCGATGTGAGGCCAGGGTGGACCATTGTTGGTGATCAATCTGGCCGAGCCTGAGATGTTGTTTCAGGGAGTCCTTATATCTCTTTTTGGGGGCACCTCTCTTGCGCTCACCACAGAGTAGTATCTTTGGGAGGCGGTGGTCCTCCATCCTAGACACGTGCCCTGCCCAGCGCAGCTGTGTTCTCAATAGCATGGCCTCAATGCTGGTGATCCCTGCTTGCTCAAGGACAGCAACATTAGTCACATAGTCGGTCCAGTGTATATTTAGTATTGTGCAAAGACAGCGCTGATGAAAGCGTTCGAGGAGTCGTAGGTGTTGGCGATAGGTGACCCATGTTTCAGACCCATAAAGGAGAATAGACAGTATGATAGCTCTGTACACACTGATTTTGGTGCTTTGCCTCAGGTGCTTGTTGCTCCAGACTCTTTTGTGAAGCCTTCCGAATGCACTATATGCCTTTGATAATCTGTGATCTATCTCTTTGTCAATCTTGGCGTCTGAAGAGATGATGAAGGTATTAGGTGGGTAAATGGGGTCCTCCCCCATCCACCACTCCTCTGTTTACAAAGATGCATTTCCGGACACCCCTCTCCCTCCCTTCTTTATGTGTTTTTAAAGAAGTTTTAAAGAGGGACTTTAGTCAGGCAGAGTGATGCTCAATGCTTGTCTTCACTGGGTCTTTGCTGCCTTCTGGCCGGAGAAAGTTCTTATTAAGGTAGCCTTAGCGCATCCAGAGGTTACTCAGTTTTTAAGGTGGATCCCTTTAAGGTGAACGATTGCTAACAAATACAAGGGTAGCACTGGACCGTTCGTGGCTGTTTTAAGCGACTTACGAATGACAAGGAAGTGGCTTTTTGTTGTTTGTTTGACTTCTCTCCTCCTCCTCCTCCAAAATATTGCATTCTTTATTTTGTCAGTTTAATTGTCAACTCGTTAATGTTAAGAGTCATAATCTTGTCTCATTCACAATTTTAGTTTTTCCAGAGAGAGAGTCTTTTCAGCTAATTCGTGTCACATTCTGGCCATGTGCTTAGTACAAGTGTTCCCTGTCGCACCATATGTGATTCATTTCTCCTTTTGAAGGCTGAATCAGAATTCGGGAAAGCATTTTACTGAATCTCTCCCTCCTCCCAGCACAAATGGACTTGAACCTCAGGCTCTTTCTACACTGCCATATTATCCAGATTTTTATACAGCCACACGGCTGTATTTTTTCCATCTCGGTCAGGCGAGGAAGCTGGCTCCCTACCTCTCCCGCCACGACCTAGCCACAGAGGTCCAAGCCAGGCATGTAGCCAGGGGGCTAAGGGGCTTCAGCCCCCCGAAATTCTCAGGGTGGTCAGCGAGAAGGCCTTACTGGTACATTATTTATTTATTTATTTATTTATTATTGAGGCTTTTATGCCGCCGACTCCCAGGGGCTCGCGGCGGCTCACAAGAGCCAATGCATACAACAAAGGGTTAAAACGTAAACAGATTAAAACAGCAGTAATAGCATTAAAACAACAGCATTAAAACTGTAACAGCAGCAAATGCAGCAGCATGATGCAGAAGGACGTACGGGCCTACTCACCGAAGGCCTGCCTAAACAAACGGGAGTAGGTCCCTCAGGGCCCTGGTTTCGGCCGGGAGGGCGTTCCATAGCGTGGGGGCTATAACAGAGAACGCCCTCCGGCGGGTAGATGTCAGATACGCCGACTTTATTGATGGTACTTCCAAAAGGTTGGCATCCTCAGACCGTAGTGATCTCGACGGGCAATATGGAGTGAGACGGTCCCTCAAATACGCTGGCCCCAGGCCGTATAAGGCCTTAAAGGTAAGAACCAACACTTTGAAGGCGATCCGGTGCTCAATAGGCAGCCAGTGCAGGTCCTGCAAGATTGGTGTTATACGGCAGCCTGCTGGAGCCCCAGACAGGAGCCGGGCGGCAGTGTTCTGCACCAGCCTGAGCTTCCGGATCGACGACATAGGAAGGCCAACGTAAAGCGCGTTACAGTAATCTAGCCTCGAGATGACCGTGGCTAAACTGTTATGTTTATTCATATCATGATCTGATCACCATGCTCATTATATCCCACCTTCATGAGGTTATTGGGATATCAATACAAAAGGTTTGCTAGGGTAAACCCTCTTCCACCCAGTCTCAGCCCCCCGAACCAAACTCAGCCCCGAACCAAAATCCTGGCTACGGCCCTGGTCCAGGCCATGGTCATCTCGAGACCGGACTACTGTAATGCTCTCTACGTTGGCCTTCCTTTGTCAGTGATCCGGAGATTGAAGTTGGTCCAGAATGCGGCAGCTAGACTGTTGGCTGGCATCTCGACGACCAGCCACATAACACCGGTCTTGCGAGAGCTGCACTGGTTACCAGTGGAACACCGGATCACCTTCAAAGTGCTGGTACTAACCTTTAAGGCCTTGAACAGTCTGGGGCCAGTGTACCTTAGGGACCGCCTCATCCCATACTGTCCCGCTAGGCCATTACGTTCAGAGGTAGGCCAACTTCTAGAGGTGCCTGGCATCAAAACATACCACCTGATGGCCACAAGACAGAGGGCCTTCTCAGTAATTGCCCCTACCCTCTGGAACACACTGCCTTCCGGAGTCTGTGCCCTCACGGACTTAGTGGCATTACGGAAGGCGTGCAAAACCATCCTGTTCTGGCAGGCCTTTGGGCATTAATGCTGAGATCCGTGGGCTACTCTGCCTCCTTGTATTGATGTAGTATACACACCATTGGCTTTGGCTTGTTGTATTTTTATTGTATTTTACTGTGTTTTATCTGTTTTATGGTGTTTTATATTCTGTTTTTAATCTGAATGTATCGTGTAAGTCGCCCCGAGCCACCCGGGAGTGGTGACTCACAAATTTAAACAATAAAATAAAAAAAATAAAAAATAAATAAATAAAAATCTACACTGAACTGGGTTATATGGCAATGTGGAGTCAGATAATCCAGTTCAAAGCAGATATTGTGAATTATCTGCCTTGATACTCAAAACAGATAATCTGGATTTTATACGGCAGTGTAGAAGGGGCCTTAGTTCAGCACACTTGAGAACAACTGTCTCCATAGTAGCTGTAGCCATAGTAGCACACAACCTTGAAAGTGCTTTAATCTGAATTTTCAGGAACATCTAGACCAGTGTTTCCCAACCAGTGTGCCGTGGCACACTAGTGTGCCATGAGCGCTCATCAGGTGTGCCGTGGGAAATTGGAACCTCCAATACCTTTTCTTCCCCCTCCTGCCGAACACGTTTTCTTCTCCACTCGGGCTCTCTTCTTCCCAGCCTCGCTCTGCTCGCTTTGCCTCGCTTTGCTCCGGGGCGAGTCTGCGCAGTAGCGCCCACATGGGTTACGGCTTCCTCCCTCCCTCTCCCCTCCTGAACACGCTCACACTGCCCCCTCGGATCAAAATGGCGGCAGAAGCGGCAGTGTAGAAGAAAAAGTAAGTGTTCGGCAGGAGGAGGAAGAAAGGGCGCGAAGGGGAAAGGGGAGGAAGAGGTCTCTGTCGAAAGCTGGCATGGGCAAACTTGGATCTCCCAGGTGTTTTGGACTGCAACTCCCACCGTTCCTAGCAGCCTCAGGCTCTTTTCCTTTCCCCCCTCAGCCATTTAAGCAGGAAAGGGCCTCAGGCTGTTAGCAATGGCGGGAGTTGAAGTCCAAAGCACCCAGAGGGCCGAAGTTTTCCCATGCCTGTTTTAGGGACCTTAAAGTGGTGAGCCTCCTTCCAACATTGTGATTCTAGATAGAAAACAAACAACAACATAACATAACATTGTTTGAGTCCACAGTGCTCTCTGGGTGTAGGTGAACTACAACTTCCAAACTCAAGGTGAATTCCCAAGCAAACCCTTTCAGTACTTTCTGTTGGTAAGGAGAGTTCAATATGCCAAGTTTGGTTCAATTCCATTGTTGCAAGAGTTCAGGATGCTCTTTGATTGTGTGTTAACTATAAATCCCAGAAACTGTAACTCCCAAATGTCAAGGTCTATTTTCCCCAAACTCCATCTGTGTTCACATTTGGGCATATTGAGTATTCATGCCAAGTTTGGTCTTGATCTAACATTGTTTGAGTCCACAGTGCTCTCTGGATATAGGTGAACTACAACTCCAAAACCCAAGGTCAATGCCCACCAAACTCTTATAGTATTTTCTCTTGATTATGGGAGTTCTGTGTGAGAAGTTTGTGTCTTTCTGCCATTCCTGCCAGGATATCTATGTTGTGTTCATCGAAACAGGCCCAGGTTTCACACTGAGTGTATAAATACATTTTAAAACATATTAACTATATGTATTACTGTGTTAGAGTGTCATTTTGTGTCATTTTGGTTGGTGGTGTGCCCCAGGATTTTGCAAATGTAAAAAATGTGCCACGGCTCAAAAAAGGTTGAAAAACACTGATCTAGACCACCGATTCTCAAAGTGGGTGGTACCACCCCCTGGTGGTCGGTGAGGCGATCCAAGGGGGCGGTGGGAGGCTCAGGGGAATTTGGGGAGCGGTGAACCCCTTTAATGGGGTGGTGAACAATTGGCTATTTATTATTCAATCTCAAGACATGACTGGTTTGAGAAAAACCCTGGATGTAGTCTATATGAAAGTATTTCGATTTACAGTTCTCCAAAGGTTTACACAAACGTCCTTAAAATTGGTGTAAACAGTCCCGATGTCAAAGCCTGAATGCTTCGTCAGATAAATAGTTCAGGATGCGAACTAAGTGTGGGTGTCTCAAACAGCCAGTCTAGGATTAACACAACAGCAATATAAACCTGGTGAAGGAGTAAAATACTCCAAGGGGGAGATCCCCAGGACGCAGAGAAGAGGACGGCGTGGGCGTCTCCAGCTTTTCCCCAAACTCCATCTGTGTTCACATTTGGGCATATTTAGTATTCATGCCAAGTTTGGTCCTGATCCAACATTGTTTGAGTCCACAGTGCTCTCTGGATATAGCTGAACTACAATTCCAAAACTCAAGGTCAATGCCCACCAAACTCTTATAGTATTTTCTCTTGGTTATGGGAGTTCTGTGTGGGAAGTTTGATTCCATTCCATCATTGGTGGAGTTCAGAATGCTCTTTGATTGCAGGTAAACTATAACTCCCAGCAACTACAACTCCCAAATGAAAAAAAATCAATTTTTTGACTGATGGTCCCTCCTTGGGTTAGTATTAGTATGTTTTGTGGCCAAATTTGGCAGCAATTTGTCTAATGGTTTTTGAGTTATGTTAATCCCACAAATGAACATTACAAATGAACAATATATATATATATATATATATATATAGAGAGAGAGAGAGAGAGAGAGAGAGAGAGAGAGAGAGAGAGAGAGAGCACAACAGCGCAGGCAGAAAAGCAAAACACAGAGAGAGACTGACAGCTGTTGAGCAAGACCTTTGTGTATGTCTTTCTGCCATTCCTTGTAAACACGGAGTAAGGCTATAATACTAGCAATAGTTACAAACACGTAGTAGAAGCTAAACAAGAATCAATAGCAATTCAATTAAGTGTGCAAATCACTTGTTTCTATAAATAGTAATCAATAGGTCATATAAAAGGCATAGTGCAAAGTGCAGGTGAATACATCTGAATATATATAATCACATTACTAATATGCATATAATCACATTGACAAGTTCATCATGTTGCAAGGTACTTAGCATTCATTTAAAGAAACCATAGAAATAACCTGTAGTCCCATCCATCAAACCCAGTTCTTTGTTTTGCTGGTAAACATCAAAACCCAGTTCTTTGTTTTGCTTCATGGATACCAAGGGTATCGGTTAAAGGACATCCACCTAATATTCCCTGTAAATGGATCAGGGTTTTGCTCCCTTCTGCTTCCCCGTCCGAACAACTTGGGGATAAACAAGATGGGCACAGCATGGCTTTCTTATGTTCTTATATCCTAATATGTAAATGGAAAGCTGCGTTTCAAACACTCAAGTCTTCCTCAAAAATACTAGCGTTTGTATTCCACAAGGGCAGCAGAGGGTGGGTAGGTATACAGGCTATGATTCCGTAGATCCAGTGATGTGATGGAAATCTCCACGCGGTTCGCCTTTAGTTTCACACTGAGGCCCAGTTTTCACACGGAGTGTATAAATACATGTAAAGACATATTAACTATATGTATTACTGTGTTAGAGTGTCATTTTGTGTCATTTTGGTTGGTGGTGTGCCCCAGGATTTTGTAAATGCAAATAATGTGCCGCGGCTCAAAAAAGGTTGAAAAACACTGGTATAAGGCAGCTTTATAGCTAACCTAACCACAGGTCTTCAGTTCTTCCCAATCCCTTTCAATCGGATTCCCAAGCATGTTTTAGCTTAGTCTTAGACAAAGTGTACATTTGTCTCTGCTGTGCTTGGTATACTCAGGTAGGAGTAGGAGCTAGACAATTCCCTATTATTTCTTCCTCTAATTTGGCAGCAATTTGTCTAATGGTTTTTGAGTTATGTTAATCCCACAAATGAACATTACATATATATATATATATATATATAGAGAGAGAGAGAGAGAGAGAGAGAGAGAGAGAGAGAGAGAGAGCACAACAGCGCAGGCAGAAAAGCAAAACACAGAGAGAGACTGACAGCTGTTGAGCAAGACCTTTGTGTATGTCTTTCTGCCATTCCTCGTAAACACGGAGTAAGGCTATAATACTAGCAATAGTTACAATCACATAGTAGAAGCTAAACAAGAATCAATAGCAATTCAATTAAGTGTGCAAATCACTTGTTTATATAAATAGTAATCAATAGGTCATATAAAAGGCATAGTGCCTTTCTGCCATTCCTCGTAAACACGGAGTAAGGCTATAATACTAGCAATAGTTACAAACACTGAGGCCCAGGTTTCACACTGAGTGTATAAATACATGTAAAAACATATTAACTATATGTATTACTGTGTTAGAGTGTCATTTTGTGTCATTTTGGTTGGTGGTGTGCCCCAGGATTTTGTAAATGCAAATAATGTGCCGCGGCTCAAAAAATGTTGAAAAACACTGGTATAAGGCAGCTTTATAGCTAACCTAACCACAGGCCTTCAGTTCTTCCCAATCCCTTTCAATCGGATTCCCAAGCATGTTTTAGCTTAGTCTTAGACAAAGTGTACATTTGTCTCTGCTGTGCTTGGTATACTCAGGTAGGAGTAGGAGCTAGACAATTCCCTATTATTTCTTCCTCTAATTAGGTTGTGTCAGCTCTCTAATTAACTCCCTGCTACTTAACAATTGTGGGGCAGGGTAGAGATTTATTTTATTTTGTTTGGGTGACAGGGCTAGGTTACTACTTGAAGGATTACAATTCTGCCATGTTATGTTTGGCTCATGCCTAATTTCTGAACAGTGGCTTTTCCCTTGGTCTGCTTCGAAGGAAGTGTGTATTTGAAACGCTTTCTCAACAGTAGAAGTGACAAGGTATCCCTCCAAGAGCTGAGCCGTTTCAAAATGCGCACAATCTCAACAAAGAGAGAAACAAGATGAAAGCAAAGTATGATTCGGAGAAGGAAAGCAAAAGGTCAAACAAGAGAAGAGAGAAGCAATTTTGTCGCTGTGCAGAGCGAAAATGAATCAATTCATGCTCATTTGTGATGTAATCTTACCATTGTATTCCTTTTGGCTTTGCATAGAATGATGAAATATTATTTCTGAATGTGAAAATGCACAAACTGCAATATATTTTCTTCATGGTACGTGAGTGGGAACTTCATAAATCCAAACACAAAAGAAGGAGGGGGGGGGGGGTTATGGGCTGAGCTAGCCAACAACGGAAAGGAAGGACAAGTCAACAAGCACCAAAACCTAGATACTTTTATGTCTACACAATGATGTATTAGGTCTGCACAAATTTAGGTCTACACAGTGATATATTTGGTCAATACAATTATGCATAGGTCTACACCAAAACGAGGTCCGCACATGAATAGAACTAGGTCAACTCAATAGCAACGATACACTCACTGCGCCCCAAAGTATCCATTTGAAAAGTTCGGTCTGCACAAAGTTATAGAGTAAAAGGGTTCCACGTGGTGGGACTCGCCGGGGAGTGTCCCCGAGCGTTGTAAGTCCCGGCATTTGCGTGTTGTAGCAAGCAGTTCAGCTGTGAGTTGGGAACCAGCCTGAAGAGGCCAAACTCCCCTCTTGTAGATGAATGGAAATCCCGGGTTGTGCACAACTCACAGCTAAACTGCTTGCTACATTACAGCTGTGCTTGCCATTACAGCTGTGGGAGCAGCCAGCCCCACTGCTGGGCTTGTATTGCAATAGAACTGGCACTTATGTATTGGTGCTTGGGCAGTCGATTGTTTACTGCTTGGGCTTCACAGCATCCTGCTGTGGCCCGAATATATACATTTTGATAAGTTTCTACTAATCCGTGTGGAACTGGTACGTTTATTGGATCAGCCCTGGTATCCGCCCACTGCTCCTTGGATGGGCCTGAAGACGTGTGGGGTATCCACATTTCTGCCCACGTTGGGTCATTGGGTCTTACGAGGTACAGGCCAAGCTCTTGATGAGTACATCTGCAGCACTTTCCACCGGCCTGGATCTCAATTGCGGCGTTGGTTTTGGGGCAACTGGGGGCATGTGCATTTGCGCATTCGGCGCTTAGGGGTATCCCCCCGCCCTTCTCCGGCCTCGCTCCAGCCTCGCCTGCCCGTCAGGCGCAAGGAACCTCCTCCCGGCACGCTCGATTGGTGCGGAATCATCAGTGTACGTCATTTGGCTCCTCCCAGGGATTCCCTGACGTCTTCCCTGTATGCTACTTTCCACTTCCGCATTGTCTGATCACGTCATCTCCCAGGGACGCGCCAGTCATTTCACATCGTCATCATTGGACCTTCTACGCAGCAGGAGTCTGGACGGCGCCTTGCTTTGCCCAGCGACAGCAGGGGAGACCGCGGCAACGGCGGAGCTCCATCCCAGCCGCACCGCGCTGCCGTCCCCCTTTCTCCATGCTGGATGGACTCCCTGACGAAGGGTATTTTCACATAGACGCTGGAGGTTCATTGGGGGTTTATATGGCATTGCTGTTTGACTGATTTTTTTTCCCCGCTGGGGGTCTAGACTTGTGTTTGGGATATATCATATATGTATAGTGCTCATTTTGGGGATCATGCTCTATAGCAGTGTTTCTCAACCTGGGGGTCGGGACCCCCAGGGGGGTCGCCAAAGACCATCAGAAAACAAATATTTATGGTGGTCTTTTTGGCAGAGAAAATTGAAGATCTCTCCGCTTGTCCTTCTCTTTCTTTTTGGAAACAGATTGGCAGGGCTCCCAGCCAAGGGGAGGGCTGTTTCTGAGACTCTAAGTGGGGAGAGCAGGCATGCTTGGCGCATGGCAACATGATGCACATGTGTGGGGTGAGGGAGAGTAAGTGAGGTGGGACGGAGGCTCACGCCAGCTAGTCCCTTCAAGGCATGAGGGTTCTGTGTAGGAAGCTTGACCCAATTCTATCATTGATGGGGTGCAAGGGGCTCTTTGATTGTAGGTGAACTATAAATCCCAGCAACTACAACTCCCCAATGTCAAGATCTATTTTCCCCAAACTCCACCAGTGTTCACATTTGGGTATATTGAGGATTAGTGTCAAGTGTGGCCCAGATCCATCATTGTTGAGTCTATAGTGCTCTCCACATGTAGGTGAACTACGACTCCCAAACTCAAGGTCAATGCCCACCAAACACTTCCAGTATTTGCTGTTGGCCATGGGCGTTTTTTGTGCCAAGTTTGGTTCAATTCCATTGTTAGTGAGTTCAGAATGTTCTTTGATTGTGGGTGAACTATAAATCCCAGCAACTACAACTTCCAAATGACAAAATCACCCCCCCCCCTCAAAAATACAGTTATGAAGTAACAATGAAAATAATGGTTAGGGGTCACCACAACATGAGGAACTGTATTAAGGGGTCGCAGCATTAGGAAGGTTGAGAAACACTGCTCTATAGGATTGGATTCTATTGTGGGCATTAATTCTGGTTCCTGCACCACGGAGGCATTGTCCCCCAGGGCAGTCTTTGGTGCCATCTGCACTGACTTGGGCTATATCCAACAGTGTGGGGGACCAGCAGCATTAAGTTTGGATTATTTTGGTATATACATCCTGGCAGGAATGGCAGAAAGACACACACAAAGCTCTTGCTCAACAGCTGGGCCCTCTGGGTGCTTTGGACTTCAACTCCCACCATTCCTAACAGCCTGAGGCCCTTTCCTGCTTAAGTGGCTGAGGGGGGGGGGGAAAGGGGCCTGAGGCTGCTAGGAATGGTGGGAGGTGGAGTCCAAAACACCTGGAAGGTCCAAGTTTGCCCATGCCAGCTTTCGATTCCATCACCACATCTATCTTCAGCCTCTGGCGGTTTGAATATATGTGATTATCTACCTTGTCGCTATGATTATGGTGCTGCTTCTTTAAATTGTCGGCAAACTGACTGTGTTATTGTGCGGATCCCGGAACTGACATTGGATAACATCATGAGGATACACTTTGTTTTTTGCACTCACTTCCGTGATTTCATCAAATATTGTGAGTTTTCCGTAGAGGAGCGCTCAGTGAACTCGCTACTTCCTGGTTCGCAACTCCTCCGCTCTCTGTGGCGACAACGCCGAACTACCTTATGTAAGACTTTTGATTTTCTCCAGCAGGATTGGGTACTTTGAATTTGTTTTTTGCGTATGATTATGTATGATTAATTGTGCATTTTATACTGTGACGTAGTGGCGCTCCTTTAATAAGTCAGGGTATTGGAGGTTCTAATTTCCCGCGGCACACCTGATGACGCTCACAGCACACTAGTGTACCCCGGCACACTGGTTGGGAAACACTGGTGTAGACCTAAAAGTATCTAGGTTTTGGTGCTTGTTGACTTGTCCTTCCTTTCCGTTGTTGGAACTTCATAAATGCCAGCACACGCACTCTCTCTCTGCTAACATGACCACACACAACATCTGACAAAGGAGGCTGTCAACCCCAAGTGCTTATGACATGATAAATGGCCTTTAATTGTCTTTTAGAAGACAGATAATTTTTCTGACAGTGGCAGATTAACATGGCTGCCACCCTGGAATGTGCTGATGTTGAAACCCATTCGACATTGTCTTGACTTCCTTTCCTGTTGCAAACTGCTCAGTTTCTCATCAGTTTGGGGACTCATGTCAGAACATGAGCACATCAATTTGCTCTACCCAAGAGTCTTCCCTATCTGGAATAACATTCATTTATCAACTCATTAAAATTACCGAGACTTTTCTTTCTTTCGCTCTTTGTGGATCAATCTTGAGGTCTCTTTTGAGAAATGTTGATTGGGATATGATGAGTAACTGGTCCCAAGACTGTATCTCGGAGTTGTTTCTTTCTGTTCATTGGCAGTGCCAGCACTTCTTCCTTCCATTATACAATTCTGTAGTGTGTTTTCAATGACAGAAATGATGCTTCCCTTCCCCCCTTCTCTTGTCCCAAATGTAACATGTATAAGATCATCTGGAGAGGCCCTACTCTCGGCCCCGCCTTCTTCGCAGGCGCGACTGGCTGGGACGAGAGGCAGGGCCTTTTCACTGGTGGCTCCTCAGCTTTGGAACGCCCTCCCTAGAGACATCAGATTGGCCCCTTCCCTCCTGACATTTCGTAAGAAAGTCAAGACCTGGCTGTTTGAACAGGCATTTGCTGATGAAATGTAACAGTTTAATGAGATATATGGAATGACGACGATGTGACGGAAACTGATTTCAACATGACGCTGAGACTGCAATTGTATGTTTTTAATGGTTAATTTGTTGTTATATGATTATTTTTTGGTTTGTTTGCTTGTGTTGTATTGAGGGCAGAGACTGCCTTGTGTAAACCGTCCCGAGTCGCCTTCAGGCTGAGAGGGGCGGTATAGAAACGTGACAAATAAATAAATAAATAACATGTAATAACTTTGGTTCTCCTTTCTGCTGATATTGGAATACAGAGATCCCCATTCCCCTAATAATAATAATAATAATAATAATAATAATAATAATAATAATAAAGAAAATAAGAACATAAGAAGAGCCATGCTGAATCGGGCCTCAGCCCATCTAGTCCAGCATTCTGTGTCACACAGTGGCCCACTAGTTGTACACAGGGATCTCTAGCAGACAGGAGGGCAAACCCCTCACCTGCTCCCGACCCCCACAACCAGTACCCGGGAAAATCCTGCCTGCCTCCATCAACACAGAGGTGGCACTTGGATGTCCATTTCAGTAACTACTGATTCCCTTGGTATCCATGAATCTGTCTAATCCTGCCTTGAAGCTGTCCAGGCTGACAGCTGTCACAACCTCCTCTGGAAGTGAGTTCCATAACCCAATGACCCTCTGGGTGAAGAAATATTTCCTTTATTAGTCCTAACTTTCCTACCTTGGAGCTTTAGGGAGTGCCCCCTAGTCCTAGTGTTGTGTGACAGAGAAATTTTTTTTCGTTATTCACCTTTTCTATCCCATGCATGATTTTATACACTTCGATCAAGTCACCTCTTAAACGCCGTCTTTCAAGGCTGAAAAGACCAAGGCGTTGCAACCTGGTTTCATAAGGGAGCCGCTCCATCCCTTGGATCATTCTTGTTGCCCTTCTTTGTACCTTTTCCAGTTCCGTTATATCCTTCTTGAGGTGCGGTGACCAGAATTGTACACAGTACTCCAGATGTGGCCTCACCATAGATTTGTAGAGAGGCAATACAACATTTGCCGACCTATTTTCGATTCCCTTCCTGATCATGCCAAGCATAGAATTTGCTTTTTTCACTGCTGCTGCGCACTGAGCTGTCCACCAAAACCCCAAGATCCCTTTCCTGGTTTGTCTCAGAAAGCTTTGATCCCATCAGTTGATAAGTGTATTTGGGGTTCTTTGCCCCGGTGTGCATGACTTTACACTTGTTTAGGTTAAAATGCATTTGCCACTTTGTTGCCCATTCACTCAATTTCGAGAGATCTTTCTGGAGCTCTTTACAGTCAGTTTCATTTTTAACTACCCTGAACAGTTTAGTGTCGTCTGCAAACTTTGCTACCTCAGAATTTACTCCTACATCCAGATCATTAATGAATAAATTTAAAAGTAACGGACCCAAAACTGAACCTTGGGGTACGCCACTTCTCACCTCTTTCCACCCAGAGAAATGTCCGTTTATTACCACCCTTTGTTTCCTACAGTTTAGCCAGGTTCCAATCCAGGACAAGACCTGTCCTCTGATCCCATGGCTGAAGAGCTTATTTAGGAGCCTTTGGTGAGGGACTTTGTCAAAAGCCTTTTGAACGTCAAGGTAAACAATTCCTATAGGAGTGTGGATCATAGAATCCTAGAGTTGGAAGAGACCTCATGGACCATCCAATCCAATCCCCTGACTTACCGGCCGAGCGGGTTTGGGCGGAGGGATGCCCTCACCGCCATCTTGTGAAGAGATGCAGGGGCTTCTCCTTCCCAGAAGCCCCTGGGGTGGTGGGAAGGTTTCCCGCCACCAAATGCCAGCCGGCCAATGACGGGGCTGACCCCGCCCCGCCCCCTCTGTGCGCCGGCTGGCTGGCACTCCCGCCTGGGCAGCCTATTTAAGGCCGCCTGGGGCTGCCCAGGTTGCACGTGGGGGCCAGCTCTGTTTTTCCTCCCACCCTACTTATTGCATTGCTTGTTGGTGTCCATTTTATTCTTTCCTCATGTCATTGTTGCATTGTTCATGGTAATGCGTTATTATTTTCTTTGTCACAACTCCGTGTTTGGCGTGTGGCATGGCCCCTGGATCAGGCTGGCTTATTGCCCCTTGGTTGTAAGGGGGATAATGCCCAGGCCTCCTGGGGTGCCGAGTTTCCGTGGAAAGGCATTGGGCCGCTCGCACCCCAGGCTTGCATACGCCTTTGGACATTTGTGGGGGCTGTACGACCCTGATCCAGGACCCATGCATGGCCGCCAACCCTTTGTTCCTGTTTTCAATAAATGAGTTGTGGCCATTTTCATCCAACCACTTGTGTCTGTGTTATTGTTCTTGGCGCGAGGTGTGTCACCCTTGCACACGCAATAAAAAGAATAATTCCTATAGGAGTGTGGATCATAGAACCATAGAGTTGGAAGAGACCTCATGGGCCATCCAATCCAACCCCCTGCCAAGAAGCAGGGCAATCATATTCAAAGCACCCCCAACAGATGGCCATCCAGCCTCTGTTTAAAAGCCTCCATAGAAGGAGCCTCCACCACACTTCGGGGTTCCGCTGCTGAACGGCTCACACAGTTAGGAAGTTCTTCCTAATGTTCAGGTGGAATCTCCTTTCCTGTAGTTTGAAGCCATTGCTCTGCGTCCTAGTCTCCAGGGCAGCAGAAAACAAGCTTGCTCCCTCCTCCCTATGACTTCCCCTCACATATTTAGACATGACTATCATGTCTCCTCTCAGTCTTCTCTTTTGGGGGGGGGGGGGATTTTTATTTTCATACAAATATATAAAACAGTTAAAGAGGGGAAACAATAAAGAGATTATAGAAAAGTAGGGAAAAAAGAGCATCAGATAAGTTAAGGTAAGAACCTCTATGGCAGTCTTTCTCAACCAGTGTGCCGTGGCACACTAGTGTGCCGTGACGGACCTCCTGCTGTGCCGCGAGAAAAGCTCTCTGCCCCCCTTCCTCCCCCTCCTGCCGAACTCCTGCTGCTTGGGGAGGAGGAAGGGCCGGGCAGTGGCGAAGAAAAGAAGGGACCGGGGCGCCGCCTCCTTCGGCCGTTTCCCCAGCCAGCCTCCAATCCGCCATGACTCCCACCATGACTCTCGCCCCTCGCTCGCTGAAGCCGCGTGGAGGAGGAGCCCGTCCACCACTCATGCTCCTCCTCTGTAGGAGAGCTGAAGCTGGGGGGAGGGGCGGCATGGCGCGGCCTGTAGGAGAGCTGAAGCTGGGGGGAGGGGCGGGGCATGGCGTGGCCTGGCTCTGCCCCCTCCCCCGGCTTCGGCACTCCCAGCAGCTGCTCCAGCCTTGAGGGGACAGTGCCAAGCCAGCATTGTGCTGGCTCTGGCACCGCTGGCTTGGCACTGCCCCTCAAGGCTGGAGCAGCTGCTGGGAGAGGTGAAGCCGGGGGTAGGGGTGGGGCATGGTGCAGCCTGGCTCCGCCCCCTCCCCGGCCAGCTTCGGCACTCCCAGCAGCTGCTCCCAGCAAGCCACCATCCCCCAGCCGTTCTTTACTGTGTTAGAGTGTCATTTTGTGTCATTTTGGTTGGTGGTGTGCCCCCGGATTTTTTTATTGTTAAAAGTGTGCCGCGGCTCAAAAAAGGTTGGGAAACACTGCTCTATGGAGTCCATGACTCCAGGGAGGGAAAAAGGAAAAAAGGAAAAGAGAAAAAGGGGAAAAAAGGGGGGGGGAAGGGGAAAAAAGGAAAAAAATTAATAATAAGGAAAAAATAGGTTGAAAAAGTTCTATGACTTCCTTTCTTCTTCGATTCGTCTTAGTTTCTATGTTGTACTGGTACCATATTACTCCTTTAGTTTTTTTTTTTAAAAAAAAACTTCATTTATCATTCCAAATATGGTACTCCTTCTTTTATACTTTAGGTTCATCCTCCATCCTTACTGGCCATTGTCCATCTCTATTTCATTTTTCTCTAGGGAAGTGGCATTTATATTTCCTTATTTATTTATTCTTGTAATGCTTCCCAATTTGTTCTATTCACTCCTTTCCCATTATTCAGTTTCAGCCAAAAGGTTAGTTCGTCCATATCTTTTATGTCCATAATTTTTATAGCCATTGGATTCTTGTTGGAATTAAGTCTTCCTTCCAATATCTTGCAAAAACCATTCTCGCTGCTGTGGTAAAAAATATAAATAGTTTTTGTGTATTTTCCTGTCCAATTTTTTTTTCATCCAACAGACCTAATAAGTAGAATTCTGATTTCATTGGAAAAGCCAAACCTATAATTTGTTTACATTCTTTATGTATCATTTGCCAGAATTGTTTCGTTTTAGAACATGTCCAACACACATGATAGAACAGTGATTCTCAACGTTCCTAGTGCCACGACCCCTTAATACAGTTCCTCATGTTGTGGTGACCCCCAACCATAAAATAATTTTGTTGATACTTCATAACTGTAATTTTGCTACTGTTATGAGTCATAATGTAAATATCTGATAGGCAGGATGCATTTTCATTCACTGGACCAAATTTGGCACAAATACCCAATATGCCCAAATTTGAATACTGGTGAGGTTGGGGTGTAAGTGGATCGATTTTGTTATTTGGGAGTTGTAGTTGCTGGGATTTACCTACAATCAAAGAGCATTCTGAACTCCACTAATGATGGAGTTGACCCAAACTTGGCACACAGATCTCCCATGACCAACAGAAAATACTGGAAAGATTTGATGGGCATTGACCTTGAATTTTGGAGTTGTAGTTCACCTACATCCAGAAAGCACTGTGGACTCAAACAATGATGGATCTGGACCAAGCTTTGCATGAAGACTCAAGATGCCCAAATGTAAACACTGGTGGAGTTTGGGGAAAATATACTTGACTTGGGAACTGTAGCTGCTGGAATTTATAGTTCACCTACAACCAAAGAGCATTCTGAAACCCACCAACGATGGAATTGGACCTAACTTCCAACACAGAACCCCCCATGGCCAACAGAAAATACTGTGTTTTCTGATGGTCTTTGGCGACCCCTCTGACACCCTCTTGCGACCCCTCCAGGGGTCCCGACCCCCAGGTTGAGAAACACTGTGATAGAAGGATCCTTCATCAGTCTTCTCCTCTGCAGGCTAAACGTGCCCAACTCTTTAAGCTGCTCCTCATAGGGCTTGGTTTCTAGACCCTTTATCATTTTAATTACTCTCCTCTGGGACACATTCCAGCTTGTCAATATCTCTCCTCAATTGCAGTGCCCAGAATTGGACACAGTGTGATTCCAGGTGTGGTCTGACCAAGGCAGAATAGAGGGGTAGCATGACTTCCCTGGATCTAGACCAGGGGTGGGCAACCTACGGCCCATGGGTTGGATCTGGCCCAGCAGCCGATGCTGTCCAGCCCTTGGCTCCCTCAAGGCTTCGTCCTGAAGAGAGAGAGGCGAACTCCCATTGGGGTGGCTACAAACCGGTTAGGAAAGTAGACTAACTGCATAATCTTATGATATTCTAAGGAAGAAACTAACTGCATAACTTTGTAACATTTTAAAGAAGGAACCTCTATGAAAGAATAACAGCCAAGCATCGTATCCCTAAGATCTGAGAAGTATTATAACATTGAAACCATCACGCTAATGCTCTCATCCTTAAAATAAACCAGTTACAGTTTCTTTGTTCAGAAGTCTCTTGGTGTCAGTATTTCCAAAGTCATGCCTCACTTTGAAAACCCAGCAGGGGTCGGATGAACGCAACATTATTTGGTTGTTATTAATCTCTCGCCTCTATATCAATTGGTGGCCGAAAGGTTACCTCAGAATATTTGGTGGCAGCATCATTAGAACTAGATGTCAGTAAAATATATACATTATTGACATACTAAACAATTAAAGACCGTTAATAATCACCTTGTTACAATATCCAAATGGCCAAGCTGACAAAAAGCAGCAGAGGAAGAAATAATGAACAATTTGCAAACAAATGGAGGCTGACACTTGGGTATCTGGAAAAGAAGACAAAGATAAACTTGAAGATTGACATAAAGGGGATTTAGAGAATGAAGGCATATGGGTAGTGGCTGGTTAGTTGTGTGATCCTTTTTTGAGGGGCTTTGAAGGTGATGGGTGTTGGGTTCACGGGTGTGGGGATAGAGCAGGGGTGAGTCAATACACAGGGTAAGAGGTAAGTAGTTCCAGGATAAACGTGAAGTCAAGTAGACGGGTTCAGAGGAAGACGCAAGGGTCCAATATGAGGTTGAAAATAATATTTATCTTGTAAAGTCAATTTCCAAAATTAAAGGCAGTATTCTGCATTCATCGTTGTGAAACAAGCGTATATATATATCAGAGTTAATTGTCTATATTAGACGTAAGATTCAAAGCAAAAAAAGTCTTGAGAAGCCACGAATTCTAATAGCAATATAAGGGTCCACAATGGGTTAATTAATTCTGGCGTGGTTCTCAGAAGGGTCGACAGTCATGGTCCAAGCCGTTTCGCCAATCCTGGCTTCATCGGGACCCCAGACTTAATGCTATATATAAGTTTCACAGGTCCGGATTTCTGTTAATATAACATATACAAGAAGCGAATCAATACATAACATCCATAATTATACAATGCCCGTACATGGAACTACAATATGGCTGGAAGTTAAAATCAAAAATACATACCAATCTAATTATTCTTAAGCATTTTGGTGTGGGCGCAGCCACCGACGCGATGTTAAATGGATGTTATGTATTGATTCGCTTCTTGTATATGTTATATTAACAGAAATCCGGACCTGTGAAACTTATATATAGCATTAAGTCTGGGGTCCCGATGAAGCCAGGATTGGCGAAACGGCTTGAACCATGACTGTCGACCCTTCTGAGAACCACGCCAGAATTAATTAACCCATTGTGGACCCTTATATTGCTATTAGAATTCGTGGCTTCTCAAGACTTTTTTTTGCTTTGAATCTTACGTCTAATATAGACAATTAACTCTGATACATATACGTTTGTTTCACAACGACGAATGCAGAATACTGCCTTTAATTTTGGAAATTGACTTTACAAGATAAATATTATTTTCAACCTCATATTGGACCCTTGCGTCTTCCTCTGAACCCGTCTACTTGACTTCACGATAGAGCAGGGGTGGGCAAACTACGGCCCGGGGGCCGGATGCGGCCCTTTGGCTGATTCTATCCAGCCCTCCTAAGGGCCCTGGCAGGCAGGCAGGCTCATTCGCCACTCGCCTCGCCCCGCCTGCTCACCCCGCCCACCGCTCGCCTCACCTCGCCCGCGCCCCTGCGCGCCCACTTGCCCTCTTGCCCACTCCGGCTCTCACAGTGCCAGCAACAGCAAGGCCAGGCAGGGGAGCCGGAGCGGGTGAGAGGGCACATGGGCAAGGTGAGTGGTGAGCAGGCAGGGCGAGGCGAGCGGCATGCGGGGCGGGTGGCGAGCAGGCGGGGTAAGGCGAGTGAGCGGCGAGCGAGCAGCGAGCGGGCGGGGCGAGAGGGGGAGACAGGCAGGCAAGCAGAGCGACCGACAGGGAGGGATGGAGGGGGGAGAAGAGGAGGAGGCCAGGGAGGGAGCGAGCAAGCGCCGCTGCCGCCGCCAAGCATCCTTAATAAGTGAACTATACATCCCAGCAACTCCAACTCCCAAATGTCTATTTTCCCCAAATTTCCCCAGTGTTCACATTCGGGCATATTGAGGATCCGTGCCAAGTTTGGTCCTGAGTTTACCATCCTTTCAATGGGGTTTGATCTCTTCCTTTTCCGTCACAAATCTCAAAGGCTCGCTGTCAGGAGGTTTTTAGAAAGGTGGGAACAGGAAGTCATCGAGAGGGAAGGGACCCCAGGGCCATCCAGCCCAACCCCCAGGGATACACAATCAAAGCACCCCCGACTGATGGCCAACAAGCCTCTGCATAAAACTCTCCAGAGAAGGGGACGACAAGGAAGCATTTTATTTTAGTGGTTTTTATTATTATTGTATAATAATTTTATTATAATAATATAATAATATAATACATAATATAATATGTTATATTATATTATATTATAATTTCAATATATTATAATGTCTCTCTCTATATAATATAATAATTATGATATTAATACTAATAATATATGACTATTTCTTCATATATTACTATGTTAATATTAATGATGTGTAATATATAGTAAATATAGTAAGTGAATAAATAAATAAATTATGTAGATTAGCATGTAGTTCCGCCTTTAGGTGCGGCCCTCCATAATATTTTTTGGCTCTCATGTGGCCCCTTGGAAAAAATAATTGCCCACCCCTGGGATAGAGGGATAAGAAATGTTAAAGTATAATTAATAGGGGTGGTTGAGCCCCAAAAAAGTTTCTAAACTCATTGGGGGGGACGGACGGACGGACCGCTTCCATTTCGAAAGTGATACTCTTGTGCAATTTTCTGGCTCTGTTTTGGAATCGAGCCGTATTTAATAATAAAATTCATTACTATTTTGTTAGTGGTGCCACGCATGCGCAGTGTGCAGGGGATGCCCGTCTACACCCCCTCTTGCCAGCTCAGAATCAACCCATGATATCTCTAACGCGGGTTGATTCTCAGCTGGTGAGGAGGGATGGAGTGCATGCCCTCTACGCCCTCTCGCCAGGGGAGAGTGGAGGGCATTGCTTCCACTCTCCCGCGCCAGCTGAGAATCAAAGCGGGTTAAAGATAACCCGCGTTGGTTGTCAGCTGGCAGGGGAGAGTGGAGGGCACCGCCTCCACCCCCCCTCGCCACTTGAGAACTAATGCGGGTTATCTTTAACCCACGTTGGTTGCCAGCTGGCAGGGGAGAGTGGAGGGCATCGCCTCCACCCCCCCGCCACTTGACAACTAACGCGGGTTATCTTTAACCCACGTTGGTTGCCAGCTGGCAGGGAGAGTGGAGGGCATCGCCCACCCCCTCGCCACTTGAGAACTAACGCGGGTTATCTTTAACCCACGTTGGTTGCCAGCTGGCAGGGGAGAGTGGAGGGCATCACCTCCACCCCCCCTCGCCACTTGAGAACTAACGCGAGTTATCTTTAACCCATGTTGGTTGCCAGCTGGCAGGGGAGAGTGGAGGGCATCGCCTCCACCCCCCAGGCCACTTGAGAACTAACGCGGGTTATCTTTAACCCACGTTGGTTGTCAGCTGGCAGGGAGAGTGGAGGGCATCGCCTCCACCCCTTCTCCACTTGAGAACTAACGCGGGTTATCTTTAACCCATGTTGGTTGCCAGCTGGCAGGGGAGAGTGGAGGCATCGCCTCCCCCCCCTCGCCACTTGAGAACTAACGCGGGTTATCTTTAACCCACGTTGGTTGCCAGCTGGCAGGGGAGAGTGGAGGGCATCGCCTCCACCCCCCCCTCGCCACTTGAGAACTAACGCGGTTATCTTTAACCCACGTTGGTTGCCAGCTGGCAGGGAGAGTGGAGGCATCGCTCCACCCCCCGCCACCTGAGAACTAACGCGGGTTATCTTTAACCCACGTTGGTTGCCAGCTGGCAGGGGAGAGTGGAGGGCATCGCCTCACCCCCGCCACTTGACAACTAACGCGGGTTATCTTTAACCCACGTTGGTTGCCAGCTGGCAGGGGAGAGTGGAGGGCATCGCCTCCACCCCCTCGCCACCTTGAGAATTAACGCGGGTTATCTTTAACCCGCATTGGTTGTCAGCTGGCAGGGGGAGAGTGGGGGGCATCACCTCCAACCCCCTCGCCACCTGAGAACTAACGCGGGTTATCTTTAACCCACGTTGGTTGCCAGCTGGCAGGGGAGAGTGGAGGGCATCTCCTCCACCCCCCCCCTCGCCACTTGAGAACTAACGCGGATTATCTTTAACCCACGTTGGTTGCCAGCTGGCAGGGGAGAGTGGAGGCATCGCCTCCACCCCCCTCGCCACTTGAGAACTAACGCGGGTTATCTTTAACCCACGTTGGTTGCCAGCTGGCAGGGGAGAGTGGAGGCATCGCCTCCACCCCCGCCACTTGACAACTAACGCGGGTTATCTTTAACCCACGTTGGTTGCCAGCTGGCAGGGGAGAGTGGAGGGCATCGCCTCCACCCCCCCCACGCCCCGTGAGAACAAACGCGGGTTATCTTTAACCCGCGGTGGTTGCCAGCTGGCAGGGGAGAGTGGAGGGCATCGCCTCCACCTCCCGCCACTTGAGAACTAACGGGTTATCTTTAACCCACGTTGGTTGCCAGCTGGCAGGGGAGAGTGGAGGGCATCGCCTCCACCCCCCCCTCGCCACTTGAGAACTAACGCGGGTTATCTTTAACCCACGTTGGTTGCCAGCTGGCAGGGGAGAGTGGAGGGCATCGCCTCCACCTCCCCCCCGGCCACTTGAGAACTAACGCGGGTTATCTTTAACCCACGTTGGTTGCCAGCTGGCAGGGGAGAGTGGAGGGCATCGCCTCCACCCCCCCCCTCGCCACTTGAGAACTAACGCGGGTTATCTTTAACCCACGTTGGTTGCCAGCTGGCAGGGGAGAGTGGAGGGCATCGCCTCCACTCTCCCCCGCCAGCTGAGAACCAACGTGGGTTAAAGATAAGAAAGGGCGGAAATAAAAACCACATAATAATGCGCCCTTTACGGAAATGGTGGACCTGGTTTTGATTTAGGAACGTCACTTCCGGGTTGCTGGTCGCGGATCGAATTAGGGTCTATATTTATTTTAATACGAAATAATAACGGTTTTCTAAGGATAACGACCGGAGATCCACCCCTAATAATTAACTGTACAACCAATTCTGATTTTTCATATGTTTAACGAGCACTGACAGTACAGCATTTTATAAACCTTTTGCATATTTTTTATTTATTTTCTTTTAAAATGGATTTAAGAGAGAGAGGGGGAGAGAGAGAAGGATTGTAGCTAGCATGTTTGGGCTAATGTGCCAAGTTCTAAGATATTGCTACCGTGTTTCCCGAAAGTAAGACAGCGTCTTACTTTCTTTCCCCCCCCAAAAAGTCCCCCTACGGCTTACTTTCGGGGTACGTCTTATATAACCCAAGACGTACCCCGTCGCCACGCTGCCGCTGCCGCCGCCACGCCGCCACGCCGCCACGCCGCCACGCCGCCACAACCGGAGGTGTGCGCACACCTGCAGCACACCTCCGGCACACCTTTCGCCAGGCCTCCAAGCAAGGGAGGGGAAGGAGCCAGGGCGGGACGAGCGGCGACGCGTCACTGTGACGCGGCGATCCTCACCACGCCCTGGCTCCTTTCCCTCCCTTCTTTCGTCCAAGCAAGGGAGGGGAAAGGAGCCAGGGGCGTGGTGAGGGATCGCCAGCGTCACAGTGACGCGTCGCCGCTCGTCCCGCCCCTGGCTTCTTTCCCCCCTTGCTTGGAGGCCTGGCGAAAAGGTGTGCCGCGGAGGTGTGCCGCAGGTGTGCCGTGGCACACCTCTCCGATGGCGGCAGCGGCGGGACGAGGCACGGCTTACATACGGGTGCGGCTTATAAACCGACCCCCGACACCCCCGATACGTCTTACAATCGGGGGTGTCTTATTTTCGGGGAAACACGGTAGATAATGAGAATTCTCCATGGTGCTCCACTGATATTTTTTAAAATACAAGAGGTAATTGCTAATGTATAGTTGTGTTCCATACCCCCGGAAATGCATTTTTGCTTAAGAACATAGGAACATTTGAGGATCATGACCAGGGCCACCTCATCTAGTAGTCTTTGAAAGAATCTCAGCAAGTAGAGGAAAATTATAGGTACCGGTAGTTGCTTACAAAGGCTCATTTCTTTCCCAAATATCCCACTGAATAGCTCTTACAGGTGTCGCTGGCCACTTTGAACCAATATTTCAACATTTGTTTTGTTCCCCGCTGTGTACTAGAAGCCGGAACAAGTTGGGAAAAGAGAGACTTCTGGACAAACTGCCAATGGCCAGGGCATCATGGAACGTACCATTTTCCTAGTAACTGATCCATTGTTCCAGTGTATGCTAGATGGCATCGTGCTGTTCAATGAGATGTGAAATTGCAGCTTGTAGTCTAGGAATTGGGCCAGCTGAAATAATTATACTGTTTCTTAACAAATACCCCTCTACTTCGAAGCTGCATTGTCTAAAGAAATGTCTTTTATACACCCCCTGCTCGAAACATCTGTGTAGTTGTTGCTGAATAGCTTCTATGCCTGGTGCATGCCAGGGCATATTTTACCTGAACTTCATCTCAGATGCCAGATCAGCTTCAGGACTAGTATCTAGCTTAGAGTTCCCTCCAGTGGTTAGTAGAGCATCTCCTGGCCACTCTGTGCCATGTCTTTCTTGGCACAAACAATACTCTTTGCTTGTACAGCCAAAAGTTTCACAAACAATTCCCTTTGTTGCTTTATTTTGCCTCCTAGGGACCTTCATGTAAAGAATTTCTCATACTGCGGATCGAAGCTGCAATCATGGCTGTTCCCTCTTTCGAAAGAACTAATTGTAGTTCCTATGGGACACCAGGGATGCTCACAATGCCAATAAGGAAGGGACCACGAGGATCATCTAGTTCAGGGCAGTCCAACTTCTGCCGGCTCAGGGGCTGGACTTCTGGTGAGTGATCACCTGGGGGGCCACCCGGCCATGCCGCCGGCCATGCCCCCGGCCATGCGGCTCCACCCCCTCTCCCAAAACGTCAGAACAGTTGTTCTGACGCTTTGGGAGAGAGGGAGACGCCGCAGGGATGGGCGCCTCTCTTCCCGCTTCTCTTCGTGATCACGGAGAGAAGCAAGAAGGGGGGCGCACAGCCCGGGGATGGGCGCCTCTCTTCCTGCCCATCTCCGCCGCGGCTGCGCCATCTCCGCCTCGCAAAGTCGGAGCGCGCCGATTGGTGGGGGGAGGGGGAGGAGAGTAGGAGGAGGAGGGAGCCTGCTCCTCCTCCCTGCCCCGCCCCTCCCCTCCCCGCCGCGAAAAAATATATTAAAAAATAACAATAAAAAATAATAAAAAAATAAAAATATATTTTTTTACTTTAAACAGCCGATTTCTTTTTTTAAAGGGTAAGGGGCCATAGGGAAGGGGCTGGGGGCCGTATACGGCCCCCGGGCCGCCAGTTGGGCAGCCCTGATCTAGTTTAACTCTGTGCCATCGCACCCGGTCTGTATATACTCAGGACGGGCGAGGACATAGACTCTCTCTATCGGGGGATTGCTTCTTTCCTTCCTTTAGAGCAGTGGTTCCCAAACATTTTTGGCCTATCGCCTCCTTTCCAGAAAAAAATTTACTCACCATCCCCCTAGAAATTATTCATTTTTAATTTTAATAGCAATTAAACAGAAAGATATACTGTATGTATTAATGTTTCTACCTTTTTTGTAAAATTAAATGTTTTAATGTGTTTGGATTTTAATTTTAATGTTATTTTAATTGCATGTTGTTTTTATGGCATTGAAAAAAGAACGGGCCAGCACTGGACAAGCGAGGCCCACCTTGAAATGCGCCTCCCGCTCGCCCCGCGCCAGGCCCAGCAAGGCGCGCTTGCGAGGACGTCCCCATTGGAAGAAAGAGGCAATACACAGGACTGCGCCGTGGGCAGGATTGACAAAAAGAAGGAGGTGCGTGCTGTGGTTTCCATGGCAACGCCTGCCCGGGGATCATGCGCTTGCAACTGTGTCCCTGCGAGTTGAAATCTCCGGGCAGACGTTGCTATGGAAACTGCAGCACGTGCCTCCTTCCTCTCATCAACCCTTTACAGGGGTTCAGCGCCCTCAAATTATCCTGAGCCTTCCAGCGCCATCTTGGATCGCCCCACCACCGACCAGGGGGCGGTACCGCCCACTTTGGGAACTACTGCTTTAGAGGCTTGGGGCTCCCAAGGACCAAGCTGGACACTACAGCTAACTCAAAACAGGCGTTATTGCTTAAAATGTGAGTTATCTGCACTCAGGCACTTTACTTTATTCCCTAAAAGGATAAAGAAAAATACTTTACAGTCTCTTAGTTGCTTGGGTCCTGGAAGCTTCAGCCGGATGGCTCCTCAAGTCCTCTCTGTCTTTATGGTCTTGAGGTAAGGACACTCGAGACCCCAGCCAGCTGGCCTATACTGAAGGTATGGGACCTTTCTCTGGATGCCAGCTGACTAGTTTGAAGGTGCCTGGGTCTCCTCAGATCTACCCAACCGTCCGGTATGTTGGGCTTTCTGTATGAGACCCAGGGAGAGTCTTTGTCTTGTGTTGAGAGATGACTTGACCAAGGCCGGCCCTGGCAAACCTTCAGATATGTCCTCTTCTGGAGAGATCCAGGAAAACTCTGTAAACAAAAAAGCTAGATTGCCAAGTCCCTTGAAAAGGGGCGGGACAAACTTAATTGGGCTCTGTTAACAATGATTGACAGGTGTAACGAACCAATCAATGCAACCAAACCTTTGCAAAACTAAACAGGTTTGCAGAAACACAATACAACAGTGCAAACCTTTGCAACTTAAAGTTTAACATACAAGTGGCGCTTGCTGAGCCGTCACAAATTCACTGCCCTGCTGGAAAGCACAATTACAGCCCCATCCTTACTGCTCAAGTTACATAAAACAGATAAAGATATTTGTAGCAACGTATCCCTGTGAGACTCTTCAGATGGCACTGATGCTATTTGCAGTCATAAGAGTTCTGAGCCGAGTTGTAGGTCACACAGGGGGCAATGGCAAGGTGCTCCACTCTTCAGGAACACCCCACCAACTGTACTTGGGCACCATGTCTCTTAATTTTCCCCTTCTCCTTCATTTTCCGACAGATAAATTCCAGGCACAATTTTAGCAATAACTTTATTTTTACGACATTTTTGTGTGTGACTGTTTTGGTGATTTGTACACTTCTCCAAAATCTCTATGCAATGGTTTATTAAGAAAACAGTGGTTTGTACACTTCTCCAAAAAACTCTGCAGATAGACAAGATTTTCAAAATTATTCCTGATGGTAGCAAAGCTTTCTGGGTTTTCTAAACCACTGAGCTCTTTATGTATTAAACAAAGCACAATTTGGGTTTTTTTCTCTTTTGGCTGGATGGTATAGGGCAGTGTTTCACAAACTGTGCTCCTCCAAATGTTTTGGACTTCAGCTCCCACAATCCTAACAGCTGGTAAACTGGCTGGGATTTCCGGGAGCTGAAGTCCAAAACACCTGGAGGACCACAGTTTGAGGACCACTGGTATCGATTACTGCAACGCTCTCTATTACATCCCGTATAGATTACTGCAATGCTCTCTACGTGGGGTTGCCTTTGAAGACTGTTTGGAAGCTGCAACTAGTCCAACGGACAGCAGCCGGGTTGATAACAGGAGCGGCATTCAGAGAGCGTACAACTCCCCTGTTGTGCCAGCTCCACTGGCTGCCAGTTTGCTACCGGGCACAATTCAAAGTGCTGGCGTTAGCCTTTAAAGCCCTAAATGGTTCGGGTCCAAACGCATCTCTCTCTATGAACCATTGAGATGTTTAAGATCATCTGGAGAGGCCCTGCTCTCGGTCCCGCCTTCTTCGCAGGCGCGACTGGCAGGGACGAGAGACAGGGCCTTTTCAGTGGTGGCTCCTTGGCTTTGGAATGCCCTCCCTAGAGACATCAGATCGACCTGCTCCCTCCTGACATTTCGCAAGAAAGTCAAGACCTGGCTGTTTGAGCAGGCATTTGCTGACGAAATGTAACGGTTTAATTAGATATATGGAATGACAACGATGTGACGGAAACTGATTTCAACATGATGCTGAGACGGCAATTGTATGTTTTTAATTGTTAATTTGTTGTTATATGAATTTTTTTTGGTTTGTTTGCTTGTGTTGTATTGAGGGCAGAGACTGCCTTGTGTAAACCCTCCCGGGTCGTCTTTGCGCTGAGAGGGGCGGTATAGAAATGTGACAAATAAATAAATAAATAAATATAGAGTCAGAGTGTGGTGTTCCAGCCTAGTGGGCATAGACAGACACTGGGGGCTCCTGCTGACCAGGGTCAGATCGGGGATTATGGGTGGCCAGATGGTTACAAGACTGCAGATGAAGAATTAGCCTGGGATGATGGATGGTTACATGGATATGGGCCTGAAGGTGAGGATGATGACGACTCCATGGAACTTAGTTCTGAATTAGACAGTGAGAGTCCTAGTGACCTTGATTCTCACGAGAACTTTTCCACTCCCTTGCCAGGCGAGCATTCCGAAGATAGGGAGGATCGAGTTTCCCAGCATGAAAGCTTTGCACCTGGGGTTGCTAATGAGCAAGAATTTGGCAGGAGAGCTAGCATCTTATCTTCCAGGAAAGATTGGAATTTGAGAAAGGGGATGTGTTGGTCACATAGAAATTAGTTCTCTTTATTAGATTGTGCCATGGGGATTTTAGTCAGACCTGAAGCTACGTTCAGCTTGGAAGGTTCAAGATCCAGGACTCTAAGTTCACGTTGACCGCAGGAGCGCTTTGCCTTGTCTCTAGGGCTCTAAGTTCACGCTGATCTCAGGAGCGGTTTGCCTTGCCTTCATACTCTCGTTTTGTTTTGATGCAAGTCGGTTTGACTTGCCAGTTTTTAGGACTATTTTGGATTTACTTTTGGGACTATTGAATCACCTTTTCATCTTTCCATTTTGGACTATTCTTTATTCTAAATAAAAGTACATTTATTGCATCTGCCTGGTGTGTGTGATCTAGGGGGGGCTGCCCGGGGTCTGAGGTGCAACACAGAGTGTGCCTCTGTTCGTCTATATGTGTGTATGTGGAAAACGGCAGGGATTGTCTGCTAAGTATGTGTACCTGTAATCTGCTCTGAGTCCCCATTGGGGTGAGAAGAGCGGAATATAAATAAAGTGTATTATTAATTTATTTATTTATTCGATTTCTACACTGCCACTCCAGGGGGCTCGGGGCGGTTTACAGAAAAATCAGGCATAACACAATACACAATAAAGCAATACAAAATACACAATAAAACAGTGCAGATTAAAATTCAATATCATTCAAAGGCTTGCCTGAACTGATGGGTCTTACAGGCTCTACCGAAGGCAACCAAATTTCGCAGAGTCCGAGTCTCAGGTGGCAAAGCATTCCATAATGCCGGGGCGATGATGGAGAAAGCCCACAAGTGTATTATATAATAACTAGCTGTACCCGGCACGCGTTGCTGTGCCCTATTTAGGAGATGCGAGAAAGTCTGAGTATGTAAGGGTTGGAAATGATGTTACTTACGGTCTTGGTGGGGTCATGTAGGCATGAATTGCGCACTTTCTATGTGTGCTCCAAATGATGTCATCTGGAAGCATGAGTTGTATTGTCTTATATAGCGGAGGAAGTGTTTTGATTCTGGAGTGTGTCCACTCAGCAAAGTCTGTAGTGGTTGTGGAGGAGTGGCAAGTGGTGGTAGAGAGACTTTACCGGCTAGGCAGCACATTCCTGGTGTTTCTGCTGGGTATTTCAGGGCTTTGCAGTGTGTGCAGATGTGCGTTAGGGTGCCAATGTCGGCCTCTGGCACCATGCTGTAGTCTTCTGCAGCGTTGTATCTGAAGGCTAGGCTGTGGAAGTGGTTGTGGTGTTTTTGAAGTTTGTTTTCTGTGTTGCGACGTCGTGTTTCTGCGCTCCTTGCGCGCTGCTGTTGTGTTGCATTTCTGCGTCTTTGTTGTTCCTGGCTGCGCGCTTCTTCTTGTCGTGCAGTTCTTTGCATTTGGTTCTCAGCTGTGTGTTGTGCAGTGACCTGTTGTCTGTGTCCCTGCTGCGCAGTGTGTTTCTGTTCTGGCATTTGTTCTGCCCTTTTTTGTTTGATGTATGTAGCGTTGTGAGTGTGTCGTCCGATGCTGTTATTTGTATAAGGCATGGCTTGTCTTTTGGGTCAGTTCATGTCTGTGTGGAAGGAAGGAATGGTTTTAGTTTGTGGTGTTTGTAGGTGTTGTGTGTACGGGGTCCCGTAAGGTTGGTGGGATGGGTTGTGATTGGAAGTTGTGTTGTGTTGTGTGGAATTTGCTGGAGAATTGCTCCCTCAGAGTTTGGTTTTGGCAGTTTAACCCTCAAACGCCAACTGAAATCTCTCAGCATTCTATCCTAGCCTTGGATGGCTCTTGCCAGCGTTGCTATGGTTACAGCAGTTATGCAAATCCACCCTTTTTGGCAGCCAATCATGTTGTTGAGAATGTAGAGGCTGGGTGAGTCTTTGGCTGCCCCGGAGGATGCTGGTAAATGTAGTTTTATTTTTATTCGTTGTTTTGGGGGCCTTTTAGGTTTTGGGGGGAGTTTCTTTGCTACAAACGTACCTTGCTTGAGGCCTATTTCTGTTGGCAAGTATTGTTTTTCTGCGTTGTATGGTTTCTTTGTTTGAGGTGTACATCACATGACGTGAACCCATTTATATAATAGATAATAAATAATAAACTTTATTTATAACCCGCCACCATCTCCCCAATGGAGATTCGGGGTGGTTCACATGGGGCCAAGCCCAAACAACAAATTACAATAAAAACAAAATCAATACATCAACAACACAGCAACCTACATATATCTAAGTAAAAGAACAATATACAAACAATATCTAAAATCACACATAACAGGGCGAGCCGCATGTACAAATATGAAATGTTAAAAACTCGGGTGAGATAAACGGGGTAGCTTTCTTTGTAAAGGAGAACACATGTAAACATGGGGGGGGGGGGGGGATTAATGGACTCCGAAACAGAGCATTGAGGAGAGCGAGAATATCAAACTAAATGTCTACTCTCCAAAGGCACAGTGGAAAAACCAAGTTTTAAGGTGTTTTTCTATGACTCCATTCCACTCCGTAGGCAAATGAGTTAGGTTTTCCTTTTTAAAAAAATGATCTGCAACTTCTTTCTCTTCTCTTAAATCTTCAAAACCCAATTTCAATGAAGAATTTTACAATCCTCGGAGCATGCTATATATGTGCTGTTATGACTGTACCTTAAGGAACTGGCATTCTGTCTTTGCAAGGGATTGTAAACTAATGTCTCGTCTCTCCCCTTGCAGTTCTATAAAACGGATTGCATTTAATCTCACTGTGCTCCTGTGTGAGAGCAAGAGGCTTTAGCAGCACAAGGTATTTGGATATATGAAGATATTTTACAGGGCTATAAACTATCGGTCTGTTTCAATTAGTATGGTTTTTTTCGAGTCTCTCCCAATATGCATGGGACTACAACTGCATCATTCTCATCCAGCCTGGCCAATGTAACTAAGGTGGTTCCACGTTGTGGAAGCTTGGTTAGTTCCAGGTGATAACCATTTTTCCTGATCTCAAATGGAAAAGCTTCTGGCTGCAAAGGAGGCACTGTCCTCATGAACCGTGGGCCATAGCCTTGTGAAAGCATGCCTGCAGGGGTTACGAGACCCTCTGTTGAGACTAATTAACACCTCCCTTGAGCAAGGAGTGTTTCCAGAGGGTTTGAAAGAAGCTGTGGTCACTAGGCATGGTTCCGAATCCAAAAATGGCGATTCTAAAATCAAATTGGGGGATTTTTTGATTAGTATATCACAGACTTACAAAAAAATTTCCAAAAATTTCTACAATGTAACTTAAGTACTAACGAAATTCGTTAGTAATTCGTATGCCAGCGCATGCGCATTCCAGATGGTTTTGGCCTACAACTCCCAGAAATCCTAACAGCTGGTAAATTGGCTGGGATTTCTGGGAGTTGTAGGCCAAAACTTGAATAAACCACACTGAATTCTAGATGGGACTCTCCAAATAGGAAGGAGGGAGGGAAGGAGGAAGGGAGGGAGGGGGGTATTCTATTCTTGGAAGCAGCAAAAAAAGGAGGAGGAGGCCCCCCCTCGCTCCTCGCTGCCTCTCTCTCACCCTGATCCTGAGGGAGCGAGGGCCCAAGTTTGCCCAGGCTGAGAGGAAAAGGAAGAGGCCTGAGGCTGTGAGGAATGGTGGGGGTTGAAGTCCAAAACACGTACCTGGAGGGCTGAAGTTGGCCCCTGCAATGGGGCAAGGCAGAGCAACGGGGAAGAGAAGCATCTGAGAGAGCACAGGGAGAGAGAGGAGGAGAAGCGCATGCGTGTGTGTGTGTGAAGCTGGCCCCTGCGATCGGGCAAGGCAGAGCAACAGGGAAGAGAAGCATCTGAGAGAGCGCAGGGAGAGAGAGGAGGAGAAGCGCGCGCGTGTGTGCATGTGAAGCTGGCCCCTGCGATGGGGCATGGCAGCAGAGCAACGGGGAAGAGAAGGGAGGGGAGCGTGGAGGACTACACTTTCCAGAATGCATTGCCTACCTAGCAGCAGCGTCACTTCCAGTTCCCCATAGAAATGCGGGAAAAAGAAGAAGCTGAATGAAGGCAGGAAGGAAATGAGGGGGAGAAGACAGGGAGAAGTGAGTATGTAGTACAATAATTAATTAATTAATAATTAAGAATTTATTACGATCATAACGCAAATTGTTGGCCTCAAGGACCGTAAAAGGAAGTCTACTTCCGGGTTCGCGGCAGCGATCTGTAAAAGCTCAAAAGTCCTATTACATACGAATCTCTTACGAATCCTTTTAATTTCTGTTTCATTTTTCTCATGCCTAGTGGTCACTCCATTGCTGAAGAAGCCGGGATTAGATCCTACGGTCCCCTCCAATTACCACCCAGTTTCGAACCTACCGTTTCTGGGCAAGGTAATTGAGAGGGCAGCAATGGAGCAGTTGCAGTCCTTCCTAGAGGACGCTACTTGGTTAGACCCCTTCCAGTCCAGCTTCCGCTCAGGGCACGGGACGGAGACGGTCCTGGTCTCCATCACAGATAAGCTGTGGTGCCAGCTCGATCAGGGCGGATCGGCACTGCTCGTGCTATTGGACCTCACGGCAGCGTTCGATACTGTCGATTATGATCTTTTGACTCACCGCCTTGCCGGAGCCGGAGTGAGGGGGACAGTCCTAGATTGGCTGTCCTCCTTCCTCTGGAACCGCTCGCAGCGAGTGAAGAGGGGTAAGGACGTCTCCGGGGGTTCCCCACTTCATTGTGGGGTTCCCCAGGGGGGAAATCCTCTCCCCTCTATTATTTAACATCTATGTCTGACCACTTGCTCGGCTGGTCCATAGCTTTGGGCTGGTGTGTCACCAATACGCGGATGACACCCAGCTCGTTCTGGGGATGGAGGGCAGGCCTGAAACCGTACTCGATAATTGCCATCAGTGCCTTGAAGCTGTAACTGGATGACTGCGAGCCAGTAGGTTGAAGGTGAATCCAGCTAAGACAGAGATCCTGTGGCTGGGTCGCCCGGGCGGGGTGGAGATCCAACTTCCTTCCCTGGACGGCGCGACACTACGTCCGTCGTCAACAGTAAAAAGTCTGGGCGTCATTCTGGACTCTCAACTGACAATGGAGGCGCACATCTCCGTCGTCAGTAGAGTTGCTTTTTTCCATCTCCGGCAGGCAAGGAAGTTGGCTTCCTACCTTTCCCGTCGCGATCTAGCCACAGTGGTCCAAGCCACGGTCATCTCAAGACTGGACTACTGTAATGCTCTCTACGTTGGCCTTCCTCTGCTGGTGATCCAGAAATTTAAACTGGTACAGAATGCAGCAGCTCGACTGCTGGCTGGCGTCCCCATGGCCAGCCACATAACACCCATTTTGCGCGAGCTGCATTGGTTGCCAGTGGAAGGCCGGATCACCTTCAAAGTGTTGGTACTGACCTTTAAGGCCTTGAACGGTCTGGGGCCAGTGTACCTTAGGGACCGCCTCATCTCATACTGTCCCACTAGGCCATTACATTCTGAGTCGTGCCAACTTTTGGAGGTTCCCAGCTTCAAAACGTACCACCTTACGGCCATAAGACAAAGGGCCTTCTCGGTAATTGCCCCTATACTATGGAATGCACTGCCTTCCGATGTTCGTGCCCTTACAGATCTGCTGGCATTCCGGAAGGCATGCAAAACCCTCCTGTTCCGGCAGGCTTTTGGGGATTAAGGCTGCAATTCCCTGATTACCCGTCCTCGTGCTATATATAACCCTGATGAATTGTACCTTCATCTGTTGTTATTCACTGTGCATTTTATCGTGCTTTTATAGTGTTTTACTGTGTATACTGTGTTTTAAACTGCTTTTAAACTGTTAATCCACTGTTGTAAGTCGCCCCAAGCCACACTGGGAGTGGCGACTAACAAGCGCGAATAATAAATAAAACGATAAAATAGCAGTAAAGCAGGGGTAGGGAACCTATGGCTCGGGAGCCAGATGTGGCTCTTTTCATGATTGCATCTGGTTCTCCAGAGCAGCCTGGGCCTCGGTTTCCCAGCATGCAGTGGGGAGGAGCGACACAAATGTGCCGCAACTGTCGCTTCCGCGCTGCCATCACTGCCTCTTCCTCATTCCCCGCTGCTCTCGGGGCCCTGTGCCCCCTTCGCCGGGGATGGCGGAGCCCGGCGGTGGCACCTCATCCTCTTCGATGCCTTCCGGAGGGACTGCCTCGCTGACGTCGATACAGAGCTCTCTGTATGTGTGGTGGGATGGGTTTATCATATATCAGGGGTCAAGAACCTTTTTGTCTCAGAGAGCTATGAAAGCAAAACATTTGGAAATTTATTTCAGTGAGAGCCATATAATATATAAAATATATTTTAAGACTGAATTCAACTAAATGTGAGTATATACGTACATACTATGCGGAAAGGATTCCCCCGGCAGAATGACAGGACACTTCAGACCTGGCTCTGCAAAAGGCATGCTGAGGACTCTGGGAAGGAAGAGAAGACGGAAGGAACGGGGAAAGAAAGAAAAAAAGAAGGAAGGAGAGAAGGAAAGGGTGAAGGGGGAGAAAGGAAGGAAGGAAGAGGGAAAATGGAGGAAAGAAGGAAGGGGAGAGAGGGAGCGAAAAGGAATGAGAGGATAGAATGGTAGAGGAAGGAAGGAATGAAGAGCGAGGGAGGAAAGAAAGTCGGGAGAGAGGAAGGAAAAAGAATGAAAGAAAAAGAGAGGGGAAAGGGAAAGGAAGAGAATGGAAGGAAGGCAGACCTTGGTGTCGACGTCAGCAAGGCAGTCCCTCGGGAAGGCGTCGAAGAGGCAGTGGCTCTTGAGCTGCCCGACGATGAGGATGATGAGCTGGGCGTCCCCCGGGGGCAGTGAGGCCGGGTCCACGGTGCCAGGGCCAGCTGCCTTCCCCGAGGCCCATGGCGGAGGACGAAGAGGACGAGAATGAGGCGCCTCCGCAGCCAGGCTCCGCCATCCCCGGTGAAGAGGACGCAGGGCCCTGAGAGCAGCAGGAGATGAGGAAGAGGCGGCGATGGCAGCGTGGAAGCGGCAGTCGCGGTGCATTTGCGTCACTCCTCCCCGCTGCATGCTGGGAAACCGAGGCCCGGGCTGCTCTGGAGAGCCAGATGCAATCATGAAAAGAGCCACACCTGGCTCCCGAGCCATAGGTTCCCTACCCCTGTCTTAAAGGTAAGGCCAGGAAATGGCATAACAGTGCATAGGGCCTTTCTGCTAATCTGGATCCAAGCCATTATTGTATGGGCAAGCTAATATTATTAGAACAAAAGAAGGACAAGCGCAAGGCAATCACTTTAGTGAAATGGAGATTATTTATTATTTACTGGAATAAGGAAGTACAAATTACAGCTCAGCCATTTGCTTCATTGAGAACGCTATCATTATCAAACATGTCTATCAAAATTTAATGGTCAATAAAATGTATAAAGTTCAATTGCTGTTATTTCATGCCAATCAGCTCTGACTGATGGAGACCCCGTCTCAATGTTTTTATTAGTAAGGTTTATTATCCAGAAGTAAATTGCCATTTCTGTTCCCTTAAGTGGGGAGAGTGACTTGCCGAAGGTCATCTATTCGCATGGCATGGCATGGTTGAACAGACATTCAAACCCTGGTCTCTCCGAGTCCCAGTCCAACCTTCTAGCTGCGACACCATGTTGGCTCTTTGAATGTTCAATAGTCTGGGAATATTATATAGGTTATAGTTTGGGAATATTATATAGATTTGAAGATGGCTCGGAAATTACAGCTGGTCCAATGGGCGGCAGCCAGAATGTTAACTGGGGCGAAATACAGGGAACATACCACCCCCTGTTGTGTCAGCTCCATTGGCTGCTTGTCCATCTCTGAGCCCAATTCAAATTGCTGGTATTGACCTAAAAAGTGTATACCACTGATTCTCAAAGTGGGAGGTACCGCCCCCTAGTGGGCGGTGAGGCAATCCAAGGGGACCGTGTGTGGCTCAGAGGAATTTGGGAGGTAGTGAACCTCTTTAAGGGGGCAGTGAACGATTGGGGGTTTTGTGTGCCAAGTTTGGCTCAATTCCATTGTTAGTGGAGTTCAAAATGCTCTTTGATTGTAGGTGAACTATAAATCCCAGCATCTACAACTCCCAAATGAGAGGGGCTATTTTCTCAAAACCCCACCAGTGTTCAAATTTGGGCATATTGAGTATTTGTGCCAAATTTCATCCAATCCATTGTTGTTTGGGTTCATAGTGCTCTCCAAATGTAGGTGAACTACATGTCCCCAAAACCACTGCCAATTCCTCCCAAACCCCTCCATTATTTTCTGTTGGTCATGTGCGTTCTCTGTGCGAAGTTTGGCCCAGTTCCGTAATTTGTGGGGGTCTCAGTGGTCTGTGGAAGTCAGAGCTGAATCGATTGAAGGTACTGCGAATCCCATCATACATTGTCCATACTCCTCCAAACATATTGTTTTTGTGATTAATCACTATGCTTTAATTATGTTCAATTTGTAACAATGAAAATACATCCTGCATATTAGATATTTGCATTGGAATTTGTAAGAGTAGCAAAATTATTTATGAAGTAGCAACGAAAATATGGTTGGGGGTCAGCACAACATGAGGAACCTTATTTAGGGGTCACGGCATTAGAATGGTTGAGAACCACTGCATTAATACATATATCTTTCTGTTTAATTGCTATTAAATTTTTTAAAAAAATAATTTTTAGGGGGGCGGTGAGTAATTTTTTTTTCTGGAAAGGGGGTGGTAGGCCAAAAACGTTTGGGAACCACTGGTTTAGATTTTGCATTTGCTTTCAAATAATTTCTGACTTCTGGAGACCCTGAAGTGACCCTATCATGGGGTTTTTTGGCAATTTTTTTTCAGGGGCGGAGGAAATATGACTTGCCAAATCTGTTCATTGAGCTTCCATGGTCAAGTGGGAAATTTAACTCTGCTCTCCAGAGTCATCGTTCAGTGTTCAAACCATTCAAACATTCTGGATCATGTACATCATGAGCTATGACAGTGTTTCCCAACCACTGTGCCGTGGCACACTAGTGTGCCATGAGCGATCACCTGGTGTGCCGTGGGAAAACCTCTCTTCCCCCCTTTCTTCCCCCTTCTGCCGAACTCCTGCTGCTGCTGCTTGGGGGGGGGGGGGGGAAAGGCCGGGTGGCGGCGAAGAAGAAGGGGCTGGGGCACCGCCTCCTTCGGCCGTTTTCGTGTTTATGTGTACCAACTATTACTACATTTGGCATTGGCTGGACGATACAGTCTTTCTAGTGACTGTGTAACAACTCTCCTGTTCACTAGTTATACACGAGGGACTTGTCTAATGCCCACCTGGCATGATACAGGAGCATATATATTGAAGGTGGAAGCCTCATTATTGTTCCATGAGGTGTATTGATGCATGAGAACAGTTCTAGTGGACTGCTTTGAAGCTATATGGACACATTTTTTCTAAACACAGACACTGACAACTGTTGAGCAAGACCTTCGTGTGTGTCTTTCTGCCATTCCTGCAAGGATATCTATGTTGTGTTCATCAAAACAGGCCCAGGTTTCACACTGAATGTATAAATACATTTAAAAACATATTAACTATATGTATTACTGTGTTAGAGTGTCATTTTGGTTGGTGGTGTGCCCCAGAATTTTGCAAATGCAAAAAGTGTGCCACGGCTCAAAAAAAGTTGGGAAACACTGAGCTATGAGATGGGAGCCAAATGTAATCGCGAAATTCATTTGTGTTTTATATGTAAGTTATACCCTTCCCCCGAAGGTAATATTATACATTCTTTTTTGTGTGCATTAAACAACGTTTGTGTACGTTGAATTATCAGAAAGCAACACTGTCACTATCTCAGCCACCCATGCAGAATTCAGAGTTCTGGATGCTCAACCTGTACTACCATATTAATAATTGTGTTGCTTATTAAAGTTACTGTGGACAATACTAGGGCTTTTCTTGGTGTACTGTAAATCAAAAAAGTACAACAGTATAAGGGTGTGCGACGCAGCACGGAATCCATTCTCTTTTTGTTCTGTTTGCTCGCATCCTAATTCAGTTTTTGGGAAGATTCTTTCTGAAATGGAAATGGAACTAAGGATTCAGAATTACAAATCCACAACCAACCAACCCCCAACCCCCAAATCTCCCAGAATCTTCTGGAAAACAGAAGGAGAGTAGGGCTGGTTGATCCAAGAAAAAAAAATGTTTCGAAACTCGTTTCGGATCTAATTGTTGCTGTCATTTCGGATTATATGGACTTCCGAAAAATTTCTGAAGAATTTCAAAATTGATTCGGAAGTATTTCCGAATTTCGGAGGTCTTCGGAAATGGTGTCCACTTTCAAAATTGGGCAAAAAAAAAATCAGCAGAAGGGAGAGTCAGCTGTTAGCCATCAGCCAATGAGAAATCAGCAAGAAAATTTGGAAATGACATCCAAAATTCCGAATTCGGAATTCCAAAATTCGGAATTTCAGAATTCAGAATTCCAAAATTCAGGATTTCAGAATTCCTGTTGGGAGGGCTGCCTCGAAATTGCTAAAAAAAAGTCAGAAGTATCCGAAAAACTTCTGAAATTTGGGCATATCTGAAATTGTAGAACAGCCCTAAAGGAGAGAGGGAAGGCACCCGAAATTCAAAACGAGTACAGAACGAAAACAGAACATATTTGCACACCCCTAGATTTATTGATAAGGGGTCAGGCACTGTGGAGAGGGGTTTGAAGTGACAGAAAGGAAAGAACATCTCTGGAAGAGCATTTGGATCTTTTGCAGAGGTGACTAGAATCGGATGAATTCTGTTTCTCAGTACTGCTATCTTTCTACTTGTGGCCTTGTGGCCCCAGCAGTGCTTTGAGCTGGAAAAAAAAGTAGGGATGAAGTGGAAAAAAGTGGAGAGCAGGACCAAAATTGGAATATTGTTCAATGGGATGACAACCATATTTGCTGAATGTAAATAGAACTCTCTACACTGATAGTTCTCCCCCCTCCCTCCACTCCATGATTAAGTCAAGGCAGCCCACCCACTAAATCCAGCACAGTGACTCAGAGACTTTTCATACATGGGTATGAATCACTCACTCAGTGCGACATTGATGACTTTTTAGTGACAGCTGAATAATTTTTTTTGTTTTTTTTTTTTAAAAAGCTCATCTTCCTTTTCCTTTCAGAGCCCAACCTATTCCTGCTTAAACAAGCTCCTTGGTTTAAAATTGGGGAAGTAAGCTATGGTTGGGTAAGATTTGCTACTCATAAAACACAGAAGTAGTGAACTTCACTATAATAAATTATGTTGGAACTTTCTAGTGCGGTAGCTAACTGCATGCCCGGATTACCCATAAGGCCAACGAGGCCATGGCCTAGGGGCGCAAGCCGGGGGTGTGTGCAGATCACGGACCAAAAAACCCCCCAGTCCATGCCCCTCTTTCCCCCTTTCTCATGCCCCTCCTCGCTCCTTCTACCGGCAAAGTCTCTTCTCTGTCTCACTCTCGCTCGCTCGCTCGTGATCGATCTCTCTCGCGCGCTCTCTCTCTCACACACACACACTCTCTCTTGCTCTCTCTCGCGCTCTCTCGCTCTCTCACACGCTCTCTCCCCCTCGCTCGCGTGCACTCTCTCTCGCACTCTCTCTCTCACGCACACACACACTCTCTCTCTCGCACGTGCTCTCTCTTGCTCTCTCTCTTGCTTGCTCTCCCTCTCCCGCGCTCTCTCTCTCTCTCTCGCTCTCTCTCTCTCTCGCGTGCTCTCTCTCTCTCTCTCGCATGAGCTCTCTCTCTTGTGGTCGCCTTTGGAGCGGGTTTGCACCCGCTGCGCTCTCCCCAAGCCTCCCGACTCCCGAGGAGACCTTCAGAGCACAGCCGAGTTTTCCAGACTGTGGGAATGCATGGGGACCTTGGAGGTGGCGGAATGGTTCCTACTCTCCTTTCTCTTCTGCTCCGGAGGCACTATGGTGAAAGCCAGCCAAGTGTGGGTCTGAGTGGTGTATGCGTATGTGTGTGGGGGGGCGTAATTCCAAAGTGTGGCCTAGGGTCCAAAAAAGTGTTAATCCGGGCCTGGCTAACTGCTTGCATTGTGTTTCAATGTCATGGTAAGATTAGCTGTTTGGACTGTGGCAAAACTGTTGTTTTGCTATCATATGTGGGGAAGAAAAGAACTGGAGTGATGATACATGAACAGTCAATGTATAAGCTAGGTGACATGTTACTGCCTCGCTGTTACAGGTCATGTAGGAATCTGACGAGTTGCCAGATTTCAAGTCTGGACAGCACTTTGCTACAACTGAATAGTTATGCAGGAGAAGAGAAAGAAAGACGTAGAGTTCTGCTAAATTCCTTTGTTGTTGTTCATTCGCTCAGTCGCTTCTGACGCTTTGTGACCTCATGGACCATCCCATGCCAGAGCTCCCTGTCGGCTGTCACCTCCCCCAGCTCCTTCAGAGTCAAGCCGGTCACTTCAAGGATACCATCCATCCATCTTGCCCTTGGTCGGTCCCTCTTCCCTTTTCCTTCCATTTCCCCAACATAATTGTCTTCTCTAAGACAGTGTTTTTCAACCTTTTTTGAGCCGCGGCACATTTTTTACATTTACAAATTTCTGGGGCACACCACCAACCAAAATGTAATACATATAGTTAATATGTTTTTAGATGTTTTTATACACTCAATGTGAAACCTGGACCTGTTTCAATGAACACAACATAGAAATCCTGGCAGGAATGGCAGAAAGACACAAACTTCCCACACAGAACTCCCATAACCAAGAGAAAATACTATAAGAGTTTGGTGGGCATTGACCTTGGGTTTTGGAGTTGTAGTTCACCTATATCCAGAGAGCACTCTGCACTCTAACAATGTTGGATCAGAACCAAACTTGGCATGAATATTCAATATGCCCAAATGTGAACACAGATGGAGTTAGGGGAAAATAGACCTTATTTATTTTATTTATTGTTTCAATTTATATACGACCCTTTCCAAATTGGCTGAATTTCCTGCTTAAATGGCTGAGGGGAAAAAAGGATAAGGGCCTGAGGCTGCTAGGAATGGTGGGAGTTGGAGTCCAAAACACCTGGAAGGTCCAAGTTTGCCCATGCCAGCTTTCGACAGAGACCCCTTCCTCCCCCTTCCCCTTCGTGACCTTTCTTCCCCTTCCTGCCGAACACTTACTTTTTCTTCAACAGTGCTGCTTCTGCCACCATTTTGATCCAAGGTGACAGCTTGAGCATGTTCAGGAGGTGAGTGGGGAGGGAGGAAGGCGTGACCCATGCAGGCGCTACTGCGCAGACTTGCCCCAGAGTAAAGCGAGGCAAAGCGAGCAGAGCGAGGCTGGGAAGAAGAAAGTGGAGAAGAAAAGGTGTTCGGCAGGAGGGGGAAGAAAGGGTATTGGAGGTTCCAATTTCCCACGGCACACCTGATGATCGCTCACGGCACACTCGTTGGGAAACACTTCTCTAAGCTTTCCTGTCTTCTCATTATGTGGCCAAAGTACTTCATATTTGCCTCTAATATCCTTCTCTCCAATGAGCAGTCGGACTTTCTTTCCTGAAGTATGGACTGGTTGGATCTTCCAAGGCACTCTCAGAACTTTCCTCCAACACCACAGTTCAAGAGCATCTATTTTCCTTCGCTCAGCCTTGCCTAAGGTCCAGCTCTTACACCCATAGGTTACTACAGGGGATACCATTGTTTTGACTATGCAGATCTTGGTTGCCAGTGTGATGTCTCTACACTTCACTATTTTATCAAGATTGGTCATTGCTCTCCTCCCAAGAAGCAAACGTCTTCGGATTTCCTGGCTGCAGTCTGCATCTGCAGTAATCTTTGCGCCTAGAAATACCAAGTCTGTCACTCCTTCCAAGTCTTCTCCCTCTATTTGCCAGTTATCAATCAGTCCGGTTGCCATAATCTTGGGTTTTTTTATGTTTAACCCAGCTTTCGGGCTTTCTTCTTTCACCTTGATTAGGAGGCTCCTCAGCTCCTCCTTTTGGCCATCAAAGTGGTATCATCTGCATATCTAAGGTTGTTAATGTTTCTTCTAGCAATGTTAACCCCAGCCTTGCATTCGTCAAGCCCCACACATTGCATGATGTGTTCTGCATACAAGTTGAATAGGTTGGGTGATTGTATACAACCCTGTCATACGCCTTTCCCAGTCTTGAACCAGTCTGTTGTTCCATGTTCAGTTCTTACTGTCGCTACTGGGTCCTAATACAGATTCCTCAAGAGAGAGACAAGGTGATTTGGGACTCACATACCACCAAGAACTTGCCACAATTTATTATGATCCACACAGTCAAAAGCTTTAGAATAGTCAAAAAAGCAGAAATAGATGTTTTTTTCTGAAACTCCCTGCCTTTCTATTATCCAGCAGACATTGGCAATTTGGTCTCTCGTTCCTTTGCCTTTTCTAAACCCAGCTTGTACATCTGGCGACTCTGCCCCCCTGCCCCCCCCCTGTCTGTCTTGGTGCAGTCTTCCTGGCAGGATGCTGTTTAGTTGCTGGAGCCAGCATCTGTTTGGAGGAGACGCTTAAGCTGCCTCTCCCCAACGCGTCCTGGAATTTTCCTACATGAGCATTTGCTCTCCATCCAGGTTTCGGTGCTTGTATTGGAGGATCTTACCCTTCCCGTTTGAGTACCTCACACCCCACCCGGGCTTACTCCAATCAAGATACAGCATTGATTCGAAGGAGGCGCCCACACTGCTTTTTTCCTTTGTGGATTGGAGCCGCTTGTCTCTTGCAGGCCCGGATTAGCAGACTGTGCCGCCCAAGGCTGCCTGTCTAAATGCGGGGCCTCTTGCGGGGGGCGGGGCCGGTGAGAGGGAGAAGGCGCCGCCAGAAGTCCCGCCCCTAGGGTGACTCACGCGGCTTCCCCTGCTGCCGCCGCGCTCGCACCGGCACCCCTCCTCCCTTCAGGGACTCATGCAGTTTTCGCCACCGCCACCCTGCTCGTGTTTGGGGCACGGGCGAGCGGGGGCGGGCAGCGAAAGCCGTGTGAGTCGCCCTAGGGCGGCGGGACTTCCAGCGGCGCCTTCTCCCCTCATGCCGGTTCTGCCTCTTCCCTTCACTGAAGGGAGGAGGGGCGGAGCCGCTGCCGGCGAGAAAGAGAAGGCGCCACCGGAAGTCCCGCCCCTAGGGCGACTCGCGCGGCTTCCCCTGCCGCCGTGCTCGCACCGGCGCCCCTCCTCCCTTCACTGAAGGAAGAAGTGGCGCCCACCCGCGCGAGCAGGGCGGCGGCGGGGGAGGCCGCGTTAATCACCCTAGGGGTGGTGGGACTTCCCCTCACCCCTTCCTTCAGGCCCGGAAATGCCCCACCCCAAAATCTGCCACCCGAGGCCATGGCCTCGGATGGCCTTATGGGTAATCCGGGCCTGGTCTCTTGTGTGCATTCAAACCATTTCCATTAAGAACATAAGAACATAAGAAGAGCCATGCTGAATCGGGCCTCAGCCCATCTAGTCCAGCATTCTGTGTCACACAGTGGCCCACTAGTTGTACACAGGGATCTCTAGCAGAAAGGAGGGCAGAACCCTCACCTGCTCCCGACCCCCCACAACCAGTACCCGGGAAAATCCTGCCTGCCTCCATCAACACAGAGGTGGCACTTGGATGTCCATTTCAGTAGCTACTGATTCCCTTGGTATCCATGAATCTGTCTAATCCTGCCTTGAAGCTGTCCAGGCTGACAGCTGTCACAACCTCCTCTGGAAGTGAGTTCCATAACCCAATGACCCTCTGGGTGAAGAAATATTTCCCTTTATTAGTCCTAACTTTCCTACCTTGGAGCTTTAGGGAGTGCCTCCTAGTCCTAGTGTTGTGTGACAGAGAAAATATTTTTTCTTTATTCACCTTTTCTATCCCATGCATGATTTTATACACTTCGATCAAGTCACCTCTTAGACGCCGTCTTTCAAGGCTGAAAAGACCAAGGCGTTGCAACCTGGTTTCATAAGGGAGCCGCTCCATCCCTTGGATCATTCTTGTTGCCCTTTTCTGTACCTTTTCCAGTTCCGTTATATCCTTCTTGAGGTGCGGAGACCAGAATTGTACACAGTACTCCAAATGTGGCCTTACCATAGATTTGTAGAGAGGCAATACAACATTTGCCAACCTATTTTTCGATTCCCTTTCTGATCATGCCAAGCATAGAATTTGCTTTTTCACTGCTGCAGCGCACTCGGAAGACATCTTCATTGAGCTGTCCACAAAACCCCAAGATCCCTTTCCTGGTTTGTCTCGAAAGCTTTGACCCCATCAATTTGTAGGTGTAGTTGGGGTTCTTTGCCCCGATGTGCATGACTTTACACTTGTTTAGGTTAAAATGCATTTGCCACTTCACTCAATTTCAAGAGATCTTTCTGGAGCTCTTTACAATCAGTTTCATTTTTAACTACCCTGAACAATTTAGTGTCGTCTGCAAACTTTGCTACCTCAGAATTCACTCCTACATCCAGGTCATTAATGAATAGCAATATGCTTCTTTTCCAGACCGCAACGCTGGTCTACATGGATTCACCCCACCCACTTGAGTACCTCACACCCCACCCTTTAATGACTTTCCCTATTTGGAACTTGCCTGAGGAATAATATACTAACTGGGACCTTGTTGGGTTGCTCTGACGGACAATCGCGGACTTTGTGTGGGTTTTATACCGAAATCTTGATATATGTCTACATTTTGTTCTTCACTGAGTTTCCTCGAACGCAACGGAATTACTGTGATAATATACACTTTTGATACCAACAAACCATATGTATGATCCTTATATCCATACAACCACTGTGATATTAATTACCTGTGCATGTTATAGTATTTACACAGTTGTTTTCTTGGAAACGTCCACTGCCCAGCTTCCTGGATCGGAAAAAAATGGCGGTGGAGGCTTCGAAATGGCAAATTTACTTCTGGGTTGCTTACATCGCTTCGATACCGCTTCGAAAGTGGATTTAATCCGAATTCATTCCAATTTTATGAGCATCCCGATGAACCTATTAGTCAGCTTCCTTTGAAGTACTTTAAACACTCTAATACTGTAATTGCAATTGTCATCATGTTAGTTACAACTAATATAACAGTGATTATTTGCACATTACCACATGGGTGAATGAGCACTCAAAATCCTAAATAGCTTCTTTGGTGGTGTGTCATCTGACCTCTGCTGTTATACCCAATGGTTACAATGCTTACTTTTTATCTTGAAAAACTGTGCTTGCTGAATAGGGTACTCTGAAAAGTGCACAGTGATAGTGGTTTTTTGCTCAGTTGGCAACAATGCAACTCATGCCCTCTTGTTTTATGTGAAAATTGCACTGAATGCTGGGTCTAAGACTATTAAAAATGCTAGAGGAGAACCATTGGGCCATCTAATCCTGACCTCTTCCCCACCCACCATGGTGGGTGAGATGCCTGTCTCTGGTGTTAGGAAGCTCATAAGTAGAACATGATGGAAAGATCTTTCTGTTGCTGTTGTTGTTTGTCATCAGCTTCAGCCAGATCACAGTTTCTCAGTGTTATGCAATCATCATTGTGGGTTAATCCAACAAATATTAATTTACAAATTCTGTGCAGGCAGCCATTATCAGAGGGGTTTTTTTTTGCAATGATTCCAATAATGAAATTATGCATTGCATGAATTAAACACTTCAAATTTTTCCCTTGGGTCTGCCAATGACATGAACTAGATCAGTGTTTTTCAACCTTTTTTGAGCCGCGGCACATTTTTTACATTTGCAAAATCCTGGGGCACACCACCAACCAAAATGACACAACATGACACTCTAACACAGTCATACATATAGTTAATATGTTTTCAAATGTATTTATACACTCAGTGTGAAACCTGGGCCTGTTTTGATGAACTCAACATAGACATCCTGGCAGGAATGGCAGAAAGACACAAACTTCCCACACAGAACTCCCATAACCAAGAGAAAATACTATAAGAATTTGGTAGGCATTGACCTTGAGTTTTGGAGTTGTAGTTCACCTATATCCAGAGAGCATTGTGGACTCAAACAATGTTGGATCAGGATCAAACTTGGCATGAATAATCACTATGCCCAAATGTGAACACAGATGGAGTTTGGGGAAAATAAACCTTGACATTTGGGAGTTACAGTTTCTGGGATTTCTAGTTAACACACAATCAAAGAGCATCCTGAACTCTTGCAACAATGGAATTGAATAAACTTGTTTGAACTGGGGCACACCAATGACAAAAATGACACTCTAACACAGTAATACATATAGTTAATATGTTTTAAAATATATTTATACACTCAGTGTGAAACCTGGGCCTGATTCGATAAACACAACAAAAATATCCTGGCAGGAACAGCAGAAAGACAAAGTTTCTGGGATTTATAGTTAACACACAATCAAAGAGCATCCTGAACTCTTGCAACAATGGAATTGAACCAAACTTGGCATGTTGAACTCTCATTACCAACAGAAAGTACTGAAAGGGTTTGCTTGGGAATTGACATTGAGTTTGGAAGTTGTAGTTCACCTACACCCAGAGAGCACTGTGGACTCAAACAATGTTATGTTATGTTGTTGTTTGTTTTCTATCCAGAATCACAATGTTGGGAGGAGGCTCACAACTTTAAGGTCCCTAAAACAGGCATGGGAAAACTTCAGCCCTCTGGGTGCTTTGGACTTCAACTCCCACCATTCCTAACAGCCTGAGGCCCTTTCCTGCTTAAGTGGCTGAGGGGGGAAAGGAAAAGGGCCTGAGGCTGCTGGGAATGGTGGGAGTTGGAGTCCAAAACACCTGGAAGGTCCAAGTTTGCCCATGCCAGCTTTCGACAGAGACCTCTTCCTCCCCCTTCCCTTTCGTGCCCTTTCTTCCCCCTCCTGCCGAACACTTACTTTTTCTTCTCCACTTAGGCTCCCTTCTTCCCAGCCTCACTCTGCTCGAACTGAGGGGGCAGCATGAGGGGAGGGAGGAAGACGTGACCCGTGCGAGTGCTACTGCGCAGACTCGCCCCACGTCTTCCTGCCTCCCCCAACCCAACCTGAACACGCTCATGGCAGCGTGACCAAAGCGAGGCAAAGTGAGCAGAGCGAGGCTGGGAAGAAGGGAGCCCAAGTGGAGAAGAAAAAGTGTTCGGCAGGAGGGGAAGGGTATTGGAGGTTCCAATTTCCCACGGCACACCTGATGATCGCTCACGGCACACTGGTTGGGAAACACTGCACTAGATGACTTGGAGTTTTAGCATTCACAAAGAGAAAAAAGATCTTTTTTTCACACTCTTAATATCATTCATGTTTTTGAGCTAAATTTACCTAAGCCATGTGTTCTATGTAAAATTATATTTCTCCACTATTTTCTTTAGACAAAATCTCATGCGCTATTCTGTTGCCTAGTTGAATTTTGAAACATTGTTTTCACAAATTCATTCTGAACTGCAATGTCCAGGAACCTAGAATAGGAAACAGTGGTAAAACATAGGTGCGGAATGAGAGAAGGTAAGCCATACGATTATGGAGAGAGTAATCAGAGGTAATGGAAGATGAAGTGTTTTTGTTTTTGATCAACACCGACAGTATAAGTACAACACAAAGGACTTGGGTGGAAAGTGGGTGGAAAGCCCAAATGCCTGCCGAAATGAAAGCAGATAATGGGGCTTATTACGCCCCTACGGGGCTTGTTTGGTACTGCATCATAGACTTGGCCAACCTTTACTTGCATTCCTTTGTCCTCTACCATGCGGACTTGGTGGGATGGACTGTGTTGGGTGCCAAGAAGATGTCACCACCCTTACTCCACCCCCTTCTGAGGTCATCTGAGGGGCCAGACGTCCTCTCTTTGGCCATTCCAAGCATAGCACACGGATGAAGCAAGCTGAAATCAGGAGCTAAGGCTCAGACAAGCACCTTCGTTCACATATAGCCTACCCAACACTCTTAAGCCGAAGAATTCAGTAATAGGAAGGGCCAGCCCTTCAACAGAGACTGCATTTCTTTGGGGACCCAAGGACTTTGCGAGCCAAAGGACCATTTGAGGAGCATCAGAGGTACCTGGAACTTTAAGAGAGGCACCTTCGCTTTGCAAAGGCAAGAAAGGACCCTTTCTAATGACCAACTGCAAGCTTTTGGACCACCAGTTGTTTTTCACTGGTTGTTTTTCAACAAACCTGTTTTGAGTTCACCTTTTCTGAGTCCCGAACTCATTGCCTAGAGCAGTGGTTCTCAACCTTCCTAATGCCACGACCCCTCAATATAGTTCCTCATGTTGTGGTGACCCCCGACCATAAAATTATTTTCGTTGCTACTTCATAACTGTAATTTTGCTACTGTTATGAATCCCAATGTAAATATCTAATATGCAAGATGTATTTTCATTCATTGGACCAAATTTGGCACAAATACCTGATACACCCACATTTGAATACCGGTGGGGTTGGGAATTGATTTTGTCATTTGGGAGTTGCAGTTGCTGGGATTTATAGTTAACCTACAATCAAAGAGCATCCTGAACTCCACCAACGATGGAATTGAACGAAACTTGGCACACAGATACTCAACACGGATACTTGTCACGGGTACTCAATATGCCCAAATGTGAACCTTGGTGGAGTTTGGGGGAAGTAGAGCTTGTCATTTGGGGGTTGTAGTTACTGGGATTTTATAATTCACCTACAAAGAGCATTCTGAACCCCACCAGGGATGGAATTGGGCCAAACTTCCCATACAGAACCCATGACCAACAGAAAATACTGTGTTTTCTGGTGGTCTTTGGTGACCCCTCTGACACACTCTTGCGACACCCCCAGGGGTCCCGACCCCCAAGTTGAGAAACACTGGCCTAGAGACTCTCCAGGGTTTTTTCTACAGTATATGGGAAGGCTGTAAGGCGAACCCCAGGGCCTATAGACTTTTCCCCTTCTTTTAAAGCCCCCCTTTTTGGCCCTGGCGGGGCGCCACAGGGCTGAGAGACAGTGGAGAGGTGTTTATTTATAAAAAACTTTAAAAAACTTTAAAATGTTACCTGTGGACTCAGTATCAAAGAAGCAGAAACAAAATTTTATATTATTCCTGATGCCATGACGGTGCTAAGGTTTGGCATGTTTCAAAGACAAAACTGGGTATATTCAGAATGTTTTCTTTTTTTAAAAAAATAATCAAGGGATCAATAATAATAATAAACAGAACCTTTGTGTATTTCCTTAATGTAGCATGAATGCAAAACAAGTAATAAAGCATGAATGAGAAAAGAGAGGACAGAAACGTTAGTACAAAGTACAATAGTAAAACAGTGCTGACTCAGTTCCCACTGCCACCCCCTACAGGACCATAAAGTTCCCAGAAACGAAAATTATGTATCTGCACTACCATTTAGAAAGCACTTCAGTGCTCAAAGCAATTTAGATGCATTGCGTTAGTAGTTATTATCACCCTATTACTCAGGAGTCGTATCCTGTTTTCAGAGCTCTCTGTATGTGTGGTGGGATGGGTTTATCATATATCAGGGGTCGGGAACCTTTTTGTCTCAAAGAGCCATGAAAGCAAAATATTTGGAAATTTATTTCAGTGAGAGCCATATAATATATACTGTATAATGTATTCTAAGACTGAATTCAACGAAATGTGAGTATATACGTACATACTATGAGAAAAGGATTCCCCCGGCAGGATGATGGGACACTCCAGACCTGGCTCTGCAAAAGGCATGCTCAGGACTTTGGGAAGGAAGAGAAGACGGAAGGAAGAAGGAAAGAAGGAAAGAAAGAGAAAATAAAGGAGGGAGGGGGAGAGGAAGAAAGAAAAGAAGAACGAACTATGGAAAAGGAAGAAAAGAAAAGCAGGAGAGAGACAAGGAGGGGGAAAGAAAGAAGGAAATGGGAAGAAAGGAAAGGAAAGGATAGGGAAAAGAAAGGAAAGGGAGTGAGGAAAAAGTAAAATAATGAAGGGAAAAGAAGAAAAGAAAGAAGGGGAGAGGGAGGGAAGTGAAAAGAAAGACAGGAGAAAGAAAAGAAGACTTAGGGATAAAGAATAGAAGAAGAAGGAAGTACAAGTAAAAGAAAAACAAAGCAATTCTCTACACTCAGGTTTGCAGTCTACTGTTTTTACTCATGTATAAGTTGACCACATTTAAAAATTGAGGGCAAGTTTGGGGGTCAAAATTATGGATTTTGGAATGACCCGTAGATATGTTGAAGGTGTTTCCCTGGACATGTCACACCTCAAGGGCCTCAGGCATCAGTTTTGCTTGAGCAAGACCACAGCCATGCCGGCTGCAGAGAACTTTCCAAGCCAGCTTGTTTCACTCCAGAGATTCCCTCTGGGCCCCTTTGTCTTTCCCGGGAGAAACAGGTACCGAATGCACAACATGGATAGACCAAGGTTACTCAAACGGGCCTCCCCTGATAAGCGAAGCGCCTCAGAGATTCTTCGAGTACAGCTCCCTTCGCCAGCTGCGAGCTGCTAACGAGTTGTGCATTCCGGAGAGACTGAGGTAGCTAAACATATATAGACAGTCATCAATCATGGAACTTTGACACTCGACACACCCAGATCAAAGCCACTGGACACTATAACTGCCTAGGGATGCCCAATGGAGGTATCTCGTACCAACTTCGCATTTGAAGGATGCTTCTGTGAGAGAGGCCGCTTTCGGGCCTTCCAGAAGCCTGTCCCAGCCAGCATCCGGCTGACTTGATCCTGCCCCAGTGCCACGTTCCTGTGTTGGTCCTGCAAAGACTTTACAAGCTACTGAACTCTATTGCTTCCAAGAAAACCTTCCTTGCCATCTTAAACCGGCTGGGAACCTTTAAGAGACTTCCATTGCATCCGGCTTGTTTCCTGAACCCATCCGCTTGGATTCCTGTTGCTGCGGGATTATTTACTCACCACTGACTCCTGTTATTTGCTGCTAATTGGAGGCCTTATAGAATTGCCTCCAAACACTTTCCTATACCTTTTATTCAATAAACCTGTTGTACCACAGCTGCTGTGTGGTTTATCCAGGGAGGTCAAGTCCAAGGGCCTAGAGGGCGACAGGACATGAGAAAGCCCCAATACTAATTCAGAGGCCCATGTGCTGCCATTTCACTGTCTAGACTTGTCTATTGCCGCTCTTCACAGAGAAAGGTATGTTTCCTGTTTTGATAGGAGTTAAGGTATATTGATCTGTGGATAGGCTGCCCCTGGATTTTTTGGGATACTTTTTAAACTAAATTCTCTAGACTTATACATAAATATCTAGGACAGTGTTTCCCAACCAGTGTGCCGCGGCACACTGGTGTGCCGTGAGAGATCATCAGGTGTGCCGTGGGAAATTACAGTGTAGAGAGAGCGCCTAGCAGGAAACTTCAGGCAGCGGAAATGAGGCTTTCTTGGCCGAAGCAGCAATGCCAGCCAGCCTGGCTGCAGTCAGGGAAAGCCCTCGGCGTCTAGAACTTTCCTCCCTCCCTCCTCTCTCTCTCCTTCCCTTCTTTCCTTTCCTCCCTCTGCGCGCCAAGAGCTACCTGGCCGGGCTGAGGCTCCTCCTGCTTCCTGGCTCCTGGGCGCTCCTCTGCCCTCCTCCCCTCCAGCAGCAAGGAGGAGGAGAGGGAGGAGGAGTCCGCGGGAGCTGCCCCCGTCCGACCCTGCTCCCGGAGGCTCAAGGCAAGGCTTTCTGCCCTCTAGCCCTTCCGCACCGGGGAAAGGGAGCAACCCCTCATCTCCTGGCCTCTCCTGGCTGGGCTCTGGGTTCACTGCAGAGCCTGAGCCAGAGGCCGGGATGCACAGCTCCACAGCCCAGCTTGGTTCCTTCCCGATCTGGCCCCAAGATGACAGCAGGGAAGCCAAAGGGACACGAGGTGGGGGGAGGCACTCCGGGGGGGGATGAGCCCCTTCGAGAAGAAGAGCTGTGGGTGGCGATGGCTGCGAGCCTCCGCCGCAGTTTGTTCCAAGGCCCAGAGCCACCCTGTGTGCTCAATTACTATTCGGCTTGTTCAGCCAAGCCCATGTGCGCTTCGGCCACTCAGCGCAGCCCTCCCCCATGGGACGGTGACGGGCCTACTGCGCATGGGCCTCCCGGGAGGAGGGAGGTTTGGCGGAAGCAGCGGCGTCACGAGGCAGGAGGGTGACAGTTAGTAAAATGACAGAGTGTCATTTTGTGTCATTTTGGTTGGTGGTGTCCCCCAGGATTTTGTAAATGTAAACAAAAAAGGTTGAAAATCACTGATCTAGGGTAATTAATACATGAACTAAAAGAAAAGAGGATGGCAGTTGTTGGAGGGGATTAAGTCTGGGAGATACTGCCTTTTCTTCTCTCCCTCCAAGACCAGAGCAATTGCAGTTGGGGTGGGAGGAAGGTCTTCCATCTATGGTGGGCATCACAGAGCCATGCAAAACTATTCCTTCTTTCCTTTCAGCACCTCCTAGCAATCCACACTCACTTCTCAGGCTGATGCGCAGCTCCACAGCCGTTCCCTGGGCAGAGGGCCTCACAGATCCAACTAATGGAATGTTTTGACATCTCTGACTTATTCCGGCACTTATTTCCAGCAGTAGGGAATAAGAAAAGAAGATAGAAAATGTGGCATTGGGGCTCTCAATTGCTTTTGTAGCAGACATGACAGGGAGACACTTCTTCCTTTGCAAGAACTCAAACAGGCGCACCCCCCCAAATAATGTTTTTTTAAACATGTAAATAAGCAATGGCAGTGCCCTTCTTAAGGACTGCCTTGTTATCTGACATGAATTCATATATATTCAGATAATACATTTGAAGCCGTTGGGGGGGGGGGGGTCATCCGGAGTTTCGGGGTGCGGTGTCATCTGTACGCAGATGATGTCCAACTCTGCCACTCCTTCCCACCTGCTACTAAGGAGGCTGTTCAAGTCCTGAACCGGTGCTTGGCAGCTGTAACGGACTGGATGAGGGCTAGCAAATTAAAACTTAATCCAGACAAGACAGAGGTCCTCCTGGTCAGTCGCAAGGCCGAACAGGGCATAGGGTTACAGCCTGTGTTGGATGGGGTTACACTCCCCCTGAAGACGCAGGTTCGCAACTTGGGAGTGATCCTGGACTCATCGCTGAGCCTGGAGCCCCAGGTCTCGGCGGTGGCCGGGAGAGCTTTTGCACAGTTAAAACCCGTGCGCCAGCTGCGCCTGTACCTTGGGAAGTCTGATCTGGCTACGGTCGTCCACGCTCTGGTCACATCCTGACTAGATTACCGCAACACACTCTACGTGGGGCTGCCTTTGAAGACAGTTCGGAAACTGCAATTAGTACAGCGGGTGGCAGCCAGACTACTAACGGGAGCTACATACAGGGAGCATACCACCCACCCCCCTGTTGTGTCAGCTCCACTGGCAGCCTGTCCAATTCCAAACTCAATTCAAAGCACTGGTTTTGACCTTTAAAGCTCTATACGGTTCTGGCCCAGCTTACTTGTCCGAACGCATCAGCCTCTACGTCCCACCTCGTAATTTAAGATCATCCAGAGAGGCCCTGCTCTCGCTCCCGCCTACTTCTCAAAAACGGTTGGTGGGGATGAGAGATAGGGCCTTCTCGGTGGTGGCTCCCTGTCTGTGGAACGCACTCCCTATTGATATACGATCAACCCCATCCCTCCTGGTATTCAGGAAAAAAGTCAAATCCTGGTTATGGGACCAGGCATTTGCACATTAGCACGATACAGCACTTTAGATTGGATTGAAATGGCAAACTGGTGGACATGACCCAATGCTTCTATTATGGACGGAATACTGTTTTTAACTTATGTGAATGTATATGATGTATTTTAATGCTAATTGTATTTTAATGTATTTTAGTGTATTTTAATGCTAACTGTATTTTAATGTATTTTAATTTTGACTGTTTTTGGTTTTCTATTATATGTGTACTGTGTTTTTGGCATCGAATTGCTGCTGTTGTTAGGCCGCTCTGAGTCTCCCCTCGGGGGTTGAGAAGAAGCGGGGTAGAAATGGTGGAAATAAATAAATTAGGCTTGGTTTACACCTTAGGGATGGCACCTAGACCTGGGTGTTTTTTTTGTTGCAAGACGTATGTGGAGACAGAAATGTATGCCAAAGCAGGTTTAAAAAACCCACTTTGGTGCACATTTCTGTCATGTGTGGAAGCGCTCTTAGATATTTCCAAAGTTTGTCTTAGTCTTGATTGCGTCCCTATAACAGTTGCTACATGAGATATTTTCCAGTGCAGAAATGTATAAATCCCAGATTCAGATAGGATGGAATTAACTGTGTAGTGTAGATACTTATTTATTTCATGGTGTTTTGAAGGAATCATACTTATAGCAATGGATAATAAAAGTAATCTTATATTCACATTTTTTTTTCCATTGAGGCAGTCAGCTGTTGCATAGATCCAATAAGGCTGATGTGTCTTCCAATTGGCTTTCCCTGGGGAATCTGTTTTGTGTGGATCTGGGCTTACCATGGCCAATCTTCTTTGCCGGTAAATGTGTGAGACTCACAACCTGCATCCAGAGATGTTTCACACATTAAAAAGTTTGAATGGGAAGCTGGGTACTGCTCATTTGATTACAAGTCAAAATATTCCCTCTGCTTGGTTTATCATCATCATTATCAATGTATTATTCCATTAGTTACTTTGTGGCGTCCCGCCAGGGCCAAAAAAAGGGCTTTAAAAGGATGGACGAGCTCTATGGGCCCCGGGGTTCGCGTTCTAGTTCTCCCATGTACTGGAGACCTGGAGTAGCTTTGAAGAATGAGTGCTAGACTCAAAATAGTGAACCAAAACCAAGATTTATTCAGTAACAACCAGTAAAGGTACTGGTGCCCCAAAAGCTTGAGGTTGGTTGCTAGCAAAGGACCTTTGAGAACAGGGATTGCATTCACTTCTGTTGCAGAGTGAAGGTACCTTTCACGATTCCAGGTTTCCTTTGTTGCTCCAAATGGTCCCCCGACACACGAAGTTCTGAAGTCCCCAGAGATTACAGTCTTTGGGTGAAGGCCTTCCTATCACTGCAATCCTGTCTTGAGAGCGTTGGGAGAAAGCTATACATCAGGGGTGCTCAGAACGGTGATCGCGATCACCAGGGTGATCTTCGGGCCTCATCCTGGTGATCTTCAGGCCCCTGACCAGGTTTTTTGCTGTTGGTCCTCTTCACGCGCCCCTGCACGCTGCAAAGAAGTCCTCCGTCGTTGCTCCTCCCCGCTCGCACGCCGCCTCCAAAAGCTCCAGAGTCCAAGAGGCAGAATGGGCCCCCTCTTTTGGATTCCTCCTCCTCCCTCCATCCTTCTCCAGCCACTCAGAGTCGTAGCAGACCAAAGGGGGCGGGCCTGGATGACGCGATGCATGGCTGGCCCCAGGCGCATGCGCAGAAGTGCCCATTCTGCCTCTCGGACTTCTCGTGAGCTCTTGGAGGCGGCATGCATGCTGGCGGCATGAAAATAGGAGCAACGACGGAGGAGAAGAAGAAGGACGCTTTGGGGTCATTTCCTTACCGCATCTCAAAGGTCGGTCTTTTTACTTTGGGGTGGGTGCTTGATTGTTCTGTGGCATGTCTCTTTGTTTATTTTTACTGTTTAAAAATGGCCTTTTAGCTCCAAAGCCTCTCTGCTTGCTTTGTTCCTTGAGAAATATATGTTGGGGAATATGGAAATATGGGAGAAATGGGGTGGTTGCATGTATTTTTGCATGCCCCTTTGTTTACCTTGCTGAGTATTAAATGGCCTTGCAGTTCAAAAGCCTCTCTTCTTACTTTCTGGCTGATATTTTATGTAAACTGCCCCGAGCCTGCTGGAAGGAGCGGTACATAAAAATGAATAATAAATATAAATAAATAAATAAATAAATAAATAAATAAGAAAATAGTTATACGTTTTACATTTCTGGGTAGGTGATCTTTGGGACTTGGCTTTTTAATCAGTAGCTCCCATGCTGAAAAGGTTTGAGCACCCCTGCTATACATGAATGAAGGTGCTTTGTCTGAGCGTTGACTCCAGATTTCCGCCTGCTTCGTCCATGTGCTCTTTGCTGGAATGGCCAAAGAGAGGAAGTCCTGCCCCTCAGATGACCTCAGAAAGGGGAGGAGTTAGGGTGAAGGCATCACCTTGGCACCGACCACAGTCCCTCCCACCAAGTCTGCATGGTTGAGGACAAAGGAATGCAAGTAAGGTTAACCAAGTCCATGATACAGTACCAAATAAACCCCTTAGGGGCGTAATACGCCCTCCATCTGAAGTGCTCTGGGCGACTTACATAAAACAGAGTAGACTTACATAAACAAGTAAAACAATTTAAAATTTTAATTACAACTCAAATGCATCCAGTGCATTAGTGGAACTGCTGACGTAAACTCCATTGACACATGGTACTTTGTGACTTGATGGCAGCCAGTTTTACTGTTGCTTTAAACATTTATTATTTTGATTTTATGTGACTTGTTTTATACTTATGTACCGTTTTCACCTGTTGTATGTTATATATCGGGCCTGCCCAACAGGCGCCCCGAGGGCCGCACACGGCCCGCCAACCCCTTGGATCCGGCACTCCTACCCTGCTGCAAGAAATCAGCTGCTTAATTTTTTTTTAAAAAAAATTGTTTAAAAAAATTCCATTTATCTAAAAAAAATTTCCAAAAAAATTCCAAAAAAGTGCGCCTGCGCGCGGCGGCGCAAGTTCCATCCACAGACACTGCCCCCTTTGCTCTGCTCCCCATGGCTCTGCCCTCCCTCCTAAAGCGACATGCCGGGCGGTCTCAGAAGCAGGCGAAAACGCCACTTCTGAGGCTGGCGTGATGCTTTAGGAGGAAGGAGAGCAAGGGAGCCCCCGTGCTCCTCCCTCCCTCCTAAAGTGTCACGCCAGCCTCAGAAGCGGCGAATTCACCCGCTTCTGAGGCTGGCGTGACGCTTTAGGAGGAGGGCGGAGCCATGGGCGGCTCCCTGAAATCGCCACATCTGAGGCTGGCATGACGCATTTAGGGCATGAGGGAGGGAGGAGCCAAGGAGGCCCCACCCTTCGTGCCACTGTTGCGCGTGCGCGGCATCAGCTCCAGGGGTGGGGTTTTCCTTCCTCCTCGTGCTGGCGGCCCCCCAGGTGATCAGTGACTGGAATTCCGGCCCTTGGGCCAGTAGAAGTTGGACAGCCCTGTTATATATGCACCATAGAGTACCTTTGTAAGCCATCCAAGTCCCTTCAGGGAGATGGTGGCAGGCTATAAATAAAGTTTATCATCATCATCATCTTCTTCTAGATATTGCAGAGAACCACAAACCAGTCAAATTATTTTGATATACGAAGCCTAAAATCTCAAAAGACCTTTTCTTATCCCCAAGAGGCTGCCCGACTCGTGGCTATATTTATATTTATTACATGGTGAGTTGGTTTTGATTGTATTTTAATGTTTTATCCATGTATTTTATTCATGTATTTTAATATGTATGTTTGCATTTAATTTTGCTGTAAGGCTGGTCTGAGTCCCTCTTTGAGATGACAAGATCGGGATAGAAAAGTTTTAAATAAATAAATAAATAATAAATATAAAGATGTTCGTACTAGGCATGGTTTAGAACCCAAAAATAGCAAATCAAAAAAATCTAATGGGGGGATTTTTTATTAGTAATAGGAAGACTTACAAAAAAATTTCCAAAAGTTCTAAATGTAACTTAATTACTAACGAAATTTCGTTAGTAGTTCGTATGCCAGAGCATGCGCATTCAGATGGTTTTTGTTTCAACTCCCAGAAATCCTAACAGCTGGTAAATTGGCTGGGATTTCTGGGAGTTGTAAACAAAACTTGAATAAATCACACTGAATTCTAGATGGGACTCTCCAAATAGGAAGGAGGGAGGGAAGGAGGGAGGGAGGGAGGGGAAGGAGGGAGGGAGGGAGGGGTATTCTATTCTTGGAAGCAGCAAAAGAAAAGGAGGAGGAGCCCCCCTCGCTCCTCGCTGCCTCTCTCTCACCCTGATCCTGAGGAGCGAGGGCCCAAGTTTGCCCAGGCTGGTCATATACCTACATTCTATGCACATGCAATAATACAGCAGTAATAACAATGGGTATAAGAAGAGGTGAAATTCAAACCGGTATTCTGACTGGTCCCTCCTCATGCGGTGCAAACGGGCTCTTCTCTGTGAGCCCGGGAAAAGCCAGCGTTTTCTGCTTGGGTGCACACATACATATTCTTTGGGGGATTTGCTGCAGAATCTTCTCTATGAGGCCGGATTCTGCAGCAAATCCCTCCCAAGAATATGTATGTGTGTGCTCCCAAGCAGCAAACGCTGGCTTTTCCCGGGCTAATTTCCCGGGCTAATAAGATAAGAGCCTGTTTGCACCGCATGAGGAGAGACCAGTCAGAATACTTCGGTTTGAATTTTACTTCTTGTTATTGTTATTACTGCTGTATTATTGCATGTGCATGGAATAGGTAGTATGACCAGTTGGATTACTTATAATATTAGGCAGTGGCACTTACAGTAGCATTCATTCTATTATACATTAGGTTGGTTTCTCACCCCAATACTCTTTGATGCTTTAGATCCTGGCAGGCAGGAGAGGCAGGAAGCCTGGAAAAATGTAAACAGAGAGGTTTACTCAGTAAATCCACAAAGGAGGGCCCTTCATCCAAAGTGCCCTCCTTTGCAGATTTACTTCTGAGTAATCCTCTCTGTTTACATTTTTTCCAGGCTTCCTTCCAGCCGAAAGAAGGAGCGAGTTTAGGGCTTGCCTTGCCATAATATTGGCAAGGGAGGTGGGAGGGTGGTGAGAGGGTGTCCCCCTTATGCCCCCCCCTTATGACCTAATAACGACACTTAAGAAAATACGGGCCCCCAAAGTTCGAAAAATAAAGTCCACTTCCTGGTTGGCGTTCCAGGTGCGAAATGCTCGAAAGTAGCATTTCTTACGAATTTCTTACGAAACGATTCATTTTCATAACTTTTTTCTCATGCCTAGTTCGTACTACTCCTGTAATTTCCACACTGGGACCTGCTGCATCTATTAGTATAACTGAAATGTCAAAAGATTACCTTTTCCAATCTGAATCTTGGCATTTTGTGTGGTATGCGCCCCTGTTGATCCTGTTCAGTGAACTTTAGATTATAATCACTGGCTAGGCTTCATACGGCAAAAAACCAAAAATATTATTTTCAGACCTTACATTGCATTCTGTTTAGAGCTCACATAGCTGAATCTTTTTCCTCCTGGCACCCCAGCGCCCCAGAGACAGATTTGCTACATATGTTTTAGACTTGTAAAACAATTTAGTTAGTGCAAGAAGATATGATTAGACAAATAAATGTTGTATTTTGTACGACATGCTTTATGGTTCTGTATCTTATATGATGGTGATAATTTCCAGCCATTTAGATTCTGAGTGTTAATCAGAAAGCCTAGATTGCCAGATCTGTCTTAATTCCAAACAAATTATCTTAAAGGCTTGGAAATCAGCTGAGTTAAGAAACTCTGCTTTGCAGCTGTCACTTGTATAGCTGTCAATGGGGTGAGGAAAAGGTATTCAGAGAAAGATTGGTGTGTGTGGGGGGTGGGGTGGGAGGAGAGACATGCTTTTGTGAAGCAAGAATGCCTCTAAATTACTTTACTAGGCAAAGTCAGATCAGTATTCCTTGGCTGTTCACACTTTTCTTTCCATGGGCACCTTTTGTTCATTCTCATCTGCTCCAGAATAACAGATCATTAATTGTCAGAGCTTGATAAAACCGATTTTCAATATTTGATGTTTTCTAAGGGGCTGATTTGTGTGGTTCATTTCTTGTCTGGAACATTAGTAAGATGCATAAAGCATCTTGATAAAACTTCTGGTAATGATTTTTTGAAACTAATAATCTCTATCTCTATATATATAATAAAAAAAGGATGTTTGCATGCGTGCGAGCGTGCGTGCGGGGGGAGGGAAATGTGGCAGCGTTCCGATTGGTTGCCACTGTGAGATTATTTGCATAAGCCTCTGATTGGCCAGCACCACCAACATTCCGCCACTCTAAAGTGCCAGAGAGGGGTAATGAAAAGGCCTGAGGCAGTCAGGCATGGTGGGAGTTTAAGGCGGATATGTGGCAGCTTTCGGCCTTTTAAAGTTACCAAACACCAGCAGGGCAGGCCAGCACTTTGAACTGGGATTTCTGAGTCCACACTCATATAATCTGGTTCAAAGCAGATAGCATGGGATTTTATTCAGGTGTGTGCAAAGGAACTCACATAACCATGGGCCCTTCCTCACAGGCCTATAACCCTGAATGTTAAGGCAGAAAATTATCTGCTTTGAACTGGGTTTTCTGAGTCCACACTCATAATCTGGTTCAAAGCACATAGCATGGGATTCTATTCAGATGTGTGCAAAGGAACTCACATAACCCAGGGCCCTTCCACACAGCCTATAACCCTGAATATTAAGGCAGAACTTTGCACACAGAGGCCCAATGGCCAACTTTACAACCTGGTGCGGTTAAGGGCAGGATTGGCCACAAATGATGGGATTTGCAGTACCTTCACCTGATTCATTTCCCACAGAACATTGTAGCCCCTACAAATCTCGTGACAACGCCCAAACTTGGCACACAGAGTACCCATGACCAGAGCCGGCCTTTGCAATTCCGCAATGTAAGCGGCAGCGTAGGGCGCGACCGGCTGGGCGGGGCGTCACTGGCTGGGAGGGGCGCCACCGCGCCACCCTGCCTCCGCCGCCACCTTGCCTCCGCCTCTGCCGCTGCACAGCCACCCCACGCGCTGGGCGGCGCGCCTCCCAGCACGGATTCTTTCTGCGCATGCGCGAATGTCCTGGTCCCGAGCGCCTGTGTGCTGGCTTCAAAGCCGCAGGCGCGCTGACCCAGCGGACATTCGCACATGCGCAGAAATGTCCATGCTTTGGGAGGCACGGCGCAGCCGGCGCATGGGGCCGGCTGTGCAGCGGCGGCGGCGGAGGCGGGACCGAGTGACATGGCGGCCGGGGCGCCAAAATTTTCTTTGCCTACCCCCCTGGAAAAGGTCAGGCCGGCCCTGCCCATGACCCACTCTACATCCTACTGTAGTTTGGAGGAGGGAAGACCATGGATGATGGGACTTGAAGTACCTCCAATCACTTCCCGAGACCGCTGCAACCCTCATCCAATGACTGATCAAGACCAAACTTGGCACACAGAGCCCTCATGACCCACTCTACATCCTGGTGCAGTTTGAAGGATGGACCATGGATGATGGCACTTGAAGTACCTTCACTCACTTCCCGAGACCACTGCGAGCCAAATAAACATAAGGACCAACCTTGGCACACAATGCCTTTCTCAAATAACCCGGGCAGGGCCGGTCCCAAAGCTAGTTTATTATAAATCTGAAGAACTGGAAGCGGGTGGATGAAGGCCTAGTAGCCTGGATGAGTGGAAGACCCTATGTCCAATCCCACTCAACATCTCTTTTTGGAGGGCTTTTTGGGTTGTCAAGAGTAGGATCTAGGCCAGGGGTGGGCAATTATTTTTTTTCCAAGGGGCCACACGAGAGCCAAAAAATATTATGGAGGGCTGCACCTAAAGGCTGAACTACATTCTAATCTAAATTATTTATTTACTATATTTACTATATATTACACATCATTAATATTAACATATTAATATATCAAGAAATATTCATATATTATTAGTATTAATATCATAATTATTATATTATAGAATATATATAGACATTATAATATATTGAAATTATAATATAATATAACATTATATTACATTATTTATTATATTATTATAATAAAATTATTATAAAATAATAATAAAACCATTAAAATAAAATAAAATAGAATTCAAGAAGACAAGGTGCGAACCAAGATGGAATGGCCCAGTGAACCCAGCCTAGAGGATGGCAAAACGGGCCCAGCTGCCGCCGCAGCAGAGGGGAGCAGAGCAGCAGGTGATCGGAGGGCGCAGGCCTCCACCCGCTCTCGCCCCCAGACGTTCCCCAGCTGATCGCCCTGCTATGGAGTGCCTGCCATCCCTGGAGGCAATCCGGGCCTGCAGGGGGAGCAGTCGGTGATCTGAGGTGGCTGATCACCTTTGCAACCCGGAAGACGATCAAGTCTTCTGGGTTGCCAGGGCGATCAGCTGCCATAGGTTGCCAAATGCTCCCGCTGCAGGCCCAGATTGCCTCCAGGGATGGCAGGCACTCCAAAGCCGCCACTCCTCTGGCCTGTCTGCCGACACAGGCCCCACAGAGCCCGCAATGGGATGGCGGCAGTGGCACCCCTTCCTCTTGGCCCCGCTCCCTACGCCCTTCTCCCCGGGCTGGACAGAATCGGCTGCCGGGCAATGCATCAATAGAGTCAAAACTTATATAGAAACAAGACATCAACTTAGTTACAGGTTAAATGCTCTGCTGAAGAGCCATGTCTTGAGAGCTTGCACAAAAGATCAAAAGTCATGCATAGCTCTCATATAGGGTGGCAACGAGTTCCATAGCACTGAGCTGAGACTGAGAAGGCCCTACGTCTTGTACCTTCTAGACGCATTCCTTAGGACCCGGTAGGTACAGAAGGTTTTCTTGAAATCTGAACAGGAGATTTACTTTCTTATATTATACTAGCTGTACCCGGCACGCGTTGCTGTGCCCTATTTAGGAGATGCGGGAAAGTCTGAGTATGTAAGGGTTTGAAATGATGCTACTTATGGTCTTGGTGGGTGTGTGCATGTGTATATGTGTGTATGTAGTGTATATATATGTGTGTGTATATGTATATATGTGTATGTATGTTTATATATGTATACATGTGTATGGTACTGTATATGTGTGTGCATGTGTACATACACATGAGGGGGGGAAGGGGGGGAAGAAGGGGTCTGAGGCTGAGAGAGGAAAAGAAGGGGGCTGAGGGAGAGGGGGAGAAGAGAAGGAGCCTGGGGCTGACGTAGGGGGTTGGGGCCGTAGGCTGAGGGGGAGAAGGAAAGGTCCTGAGGCTGATGGAGGAAAAGAAGGCGGCAGCAGCGACCCCCGGTCCTTCCTCTTCACCCTCTGCCATCCGGAGGGCAGTAGCGGCGAGGGCAGCGCCCCCACGCTCGTCCTTCTTCACCCCTCCGTCTCCGGAGGGCAGGCTCAGGGTGCGGAAGCTTCGGAGTAACCAGGAGGTCTCCGTGTGGTAGCCGCTGCTCCGTGGCGGCCGCCATCTTTCCTGGTGGCACTTTGGGCCAGGAGGGTGCGGGACCTCCGGTTTGCATTGTCAGTTCGGCCGGACCCTTTTCCTGACGGATTGACTTCCGTCGGAGCCTTTTCGGCCGGGACCGAAGCGGTTCGGCCGCCATGTTTTTTTGTAGTTTTTGGGGTATTTTCAGTGTGGCTTCCCGAGAGCCCCAGAAGCGACCGATGCGGCGGAGAGCGGCTGCGGGTCTCCTCTGTGAGGCGGCGGAGGAGGCGGGTTGGCGCCGCCGGTGTGGCGGTGAAGTTGGTGTGTGGGGAGAGAGGGGGACAGGATGGGTTGGGGGAGTCAGAGTGCGTAGTGTGTTTGCTCTCCCTCTGTCCTGCGTTGTGGTGGTGGTGGGGGGTTTGGAGTGCGCCTGCACGATGGCTCTCCCTCTGTTCTGCGCTCGTGGCCAGCGCAGAACAGGAGCCTATGGGCGGTTTTTGGGGGCTGATTTTGGGGGGGTTAGAAGGTAGGAAGGTGGGTTTTTTTTGTGTGATGGTAATACCTCGTGGTCTGTGGGAATGTGTCTCGTTGGATTGGTGTTTCTGGGGGGCGTAGTTTGGCCGTGCATAACGTCCTTTGCACGACCACTCGATTTTTATATATATAGATTTCTGTGGATACTGATGCCTGCTCAGACTCATCACTTTATTATTTCATGAAGAATTGCAAACAATCAATAAAACATCCAAGCACTCTGTTGGCATAGAAACCTTGGATTTGTGCAAAGCCCAAGCATGTCCACAGGAAGCACAATATTTTGCACAAATGCATAAAATGTTGGGGTTTGCACACCAAAAAATCATATTTCACAACCCCACCCCACCCCCCAAAATATCCAAATGCTGTACCTCCAAATGTGCAAAAGCTCTTGCAGTTTGGCCCAGTTGGGATAACATTTTTAAACATTATCTTTTCCTAATTGCAAAAGTGAAATCTGCAAATATTAACATATTTGCACATTATTGTGACAATTGCCTTGACAGATTCTGCTAACATGTCCTCCTCAGTTTCAGGTTACAACTGTTTCTGCATTGGAGAAAACCTAACTCAAAATAAATTATCCCAATCTGGATTATTTGAATTGTACGTCACAGAAAATGAGGGACAAGACAAAGAAACCTTTGTCTGCATCCAGTGAGGAGGCAAGCAGAGCAATGCCGGAACTTTTGCAAAAAAAACCCAGCATGTAGAGACCTCAACTGGGTGTCCAGAACGTTCGGCATCTTCCGTGCTTGTGCGGCCACAACAAAATTCAGTATACCACTTTTTTACCATTGAAATTGGTGGTGCAGAGTCCCCATAGTATTTATCAAACTGAGCCTTGGTTTGAGTAATTTTTTCCCCGCAAAAAATAGTGCTTAATGAGCACACAAAATGCACTTTTTTCCATTTTCTACTCAAATCACATGGTAGTCTGCTATCAATGGCTGTCAAACACAAACTAAATGACGCAGCTTGTTCAAATTTTGACAGGAGTCAATTGACAGATGCCTGTTGACAGGAGCAGTGTTGCCCTTTCAGTTCAGAGGCGGGGAAATTCAAAAGTCACGGACTTATTGACCCGCCCTCGTACCTTGCAAGCAGTACAGAACTAGACAGGATTGCAGAAACACAATACAACAGTGCAAAAACCTTGCAAACTTAAGATTATTTATGCAGGGACACTTGCAAAACACATTTTAAGCAAAACACATTTATGCTTGCTACGCCGTCACAGAAAATGTAACTTGCCAAGGTCACCCAGTGGGTTTCCATGACAATGTGGGGTTCAAACCATACTCTCAAGAGTCATAGTTCAAAGTGCCACTATACTATGCTTGTTTTGTACAACTTATCCTGAATTTACAATGGTCTGGGAATCCTCAAAACATGGGGAAAATACCCCCATACCAGAAAGCACTTGGGCGCAAAGTTATATTGGTGTGACTGTGACCCTCAAGAGGAAATCCAGTGGTGAAATCCCCAACATGACTGGATCAGCTTCTTGCTGTCCTAGCAAGTTTCTGTTTGGACTGAGGCTATCTATCTATCTATCTATCTATCTATCTATCTATATAATAAAAGTCAGTGTTTGCGGCGGTGCGGAGGTGCGGAGGGAGGAATATGTGCTAGCGTTTCGATTGGTTGCCACTGTGGGATTATTTGCATAAAGGACTCTGATTGGCCAGCCTCAGAACTCCAACACTCTAAGGCACCAGACAGAAGGCATTGGTTGCCACGGAGAGAAAATTTGCATAAAGGACTCTGATTGGCCAGCAAAACAGAATGCAACTGAATGCTTGAGTTAGCCAAAAGACAGTTTTTTTTCCATTGGAAATGAAATGTTCATTTTCTGGGAGGTGCAGAGGTGCCAAGGAATATGTGACAGCGTTTCGATAGGTTGCCACTATGGGATTATTTGCATAAAAGACTGATTGGCCAGCCTTAGAATTCCAACATTCTACCTCCCCAGACAGAGGGGATTGGTTGCTACTGAAATGGTATTTGCATAAAGGACTCTGATTGGCCATCCACATTCCAACATTCTAAGGTGACTCAGAGGAAAAAGGAAAGGCCTCAGGCAGTCAGACACTGCAGCCCACAGCAGTGACGGATCAGGACCAAACTTGGCACACAGGGGCCCAATGGCCCACTTCACAATGCGACCCTCACTCAATAACCAATACAGACCAAAATTAGCACACAGAGCCCCCTTGACCCACTCAATACCCTGGTGCTGTTTCAAGGAGGATGGATCACAGATGATGGGACTTGAAATACCTTCACTCACCTTCCGAGACCGCTGCAACGCTCATCCAAAGAATGATCAAGACCAAATGTGACACACAGAGCCCCCATGACCCACTCTACATCCTGGTGCTGTCTGGAGGGGGGTGGACCACGGCCAATGGGACTTGCAGTACCTTCACTAAGTTCCTGAGACCACTGCAAGCCACATAAACATCTAATAGGAACCAACCTTGGCACGCAATGCCTTCCTCAAATAACCCGGGCACCGCTGGGTCACCAAGCTAGTATTCAAATAAAACTGTTGGAACATCGTCATTAATTGCTTCAGAATGTCAGTGACTTAGAAGCGAGAATGCCATTTTGAAGAGGTCCTTACAGCTAATAGGCAAAAACTAATCACTTCCTTTCATGTCTGTTTTGGCTTTTTTATAATGGAGTTTTGTCATCTTTTCCCCACTCATACGGAAAAGTGTTAATCTCATTTGGTTGAATGGTGTTTAAAACCAAAGCTTTGTGCTCTTAGATCATTCATTTAAAAGGACACCTCTGCTATGTAACTCCATCAGTGACAGGTAGGAGCGGTTCTTCTAAGAGGTCAGTGTTGGAAATAGCAACCTTCTACAAGCCTCCTATACTAGTTATTTGTTATGTATATAATTGAGAGTACTTACTATATTATATGTAGGTAGCTATCTGGATTATTATGAAATATAAGTATCTACCTACCGTATTTTTCGCACCATAAGACGCAGTTTTTTTCCTCCCAAAGTAGGAAGAAAAATCAGCTGTCTTATGGAGCGAATACACTAACATGGAGGGGGGAGGCGCTGGAGCAGAGGGGGGCCGGCGATGTACTTTACGCTTATATTTCCCCGGCGGCTCCCGGCGGCTCCTGATGCCCATACATACCTGCCCGCAGCCAGCCGGGGCGGCGGGAGGAACGAGGAGGGAGACGTGGGGCGGGCTGCCGCCACGGACCCGGGAGGAGGAGGCCACGAGGCGGCCCCCACGGCGACATAGCGGCAGCCGCAGCAGCAGCAACGAAAGGCCCGAAGCCAGAGGCGCATCTCGTGACGTCAGGAAGATGCGCCTCTGCTGGAGGAAGGGGAGGCGGCAGCGCTGTAAGGAGGCCCGAAAGAGAGGCCGCAGGGAGGGAGGGAAGGAGGAAGAGTTCCCTCCCTCCCTCCGGCCTCTTTTTCCGGGCGTTCTTACAGCGCGCCGCCTCCCCCTCCTCGGCAGAGGCGCAACGAGTGACGTCAGGAAGATGCGCCTGCCGAGGAGGCCTCGCCGTCGCGCGCTTAGAGCGTTCTTACAGCGCGCGGCCGGCGAGGCCCCTCGGCAGAGGCGCATCTTCCTGACATCACTTCATCGCGCCTCTGCCGAGGAGGAGGGAGGGCGCCGCGCTGTAAGAACGCCCGGAAAGAGGGCCGGAGGGAGGGAGGGAACTCTTCCTCCTTCCCTCCCTCCCTGCGGCCTCTCTTCGACCTCCTTACAGCCCGCGGCCGCCTCCTCGACTCCTCGAGAGGCGCATCTTCCTGACATCACGAAGATGCGCCTCTGGCTTTGGGCCCTTCCGCTGCTGCTGCTGCTGCGGCTGCCGCTGCGCCGCCATGGGGCCGCCCTCGGCCTCCCTCCTCCTCGGGTCCGTGAGCGGCAGCTCGCCCCACGAGTCCCTCTACCGCCTCCGTTCCTCCACGCCGCCGGCTGGCTGCGGCGACACGGCGGCGAGAGTATGGGCATGCGCAGGAGCCGCTGGAGCCGCCGGGGAGCCGCGGGAGCCGCCGGGGCGCGAATATAGCGTAAGTACATCGCCGCCCCCCCCTCTGCTCCAGCGCCCCCCCTCCATGTTAGTGTCTCCCCCCTCCATATTAGTGTAGCCAGCCCCCAATTCTTTTTCCAATTTTCCTCCCCAAAAAAGGTGCGTCTTATCAGCAGGTGCGCCTTATGGTGCGAAAAATACGGTATTCCTTCCCCCCTTTTGCTTCCCCGTCCCCTTTCTATCCTTTCTTCCTTCTTTACTTCTTTCTTTCCTTACTTCTTTCACTCTTTGGGTTCACCCTTCCTTCTTTCTTTCCTTCTTTCCCTCCCCCTTCTCTACTTCTTCCTTTGTCTCCTTTCTCCCCCCCCCGGTTTCCTTCCTTCTTTCACTTTTTATTTCCTTTTCTCCTTCCTTCCTTATTTCTTTCCAGCCTTTCCTTGCTTTTTTCTTTCCTTTCTATTTTCTCGTTCAAGGATTCGTAGGTGTTGGCGATAGAACTATATGGGTTTCAGACCCATATAGGAGAATAGACAGTACGATAGGTGCCTCAGGTGCTTGTTGCTCCAGACACTTTTGTGAGGCCTTCCGAATGCAGACTATGCCTTTTCTAATCTGTGATCTATCTCTTTATCAATCTTGGCATCTGAAGAGATGATGCTTCCCAGGTAGGTGAACTGCTGAACAGACTTAAGCACAGATTCGCCTATGCTGACATAGGGATGATGGTGTTCTTCCTGTGGTGCGGGCTGGTAGAGAACTTCCGTTTTCTTCAGGCTGACTTCCCGCCCAAACAGCTCTGCAGCTGCTGCAAAGCAGGATGTTAGGCGCTGCAGGGCTGCTTCTGAATGGGCGACAAGGGCAGCATCGTCAGCAAAAAGCAGTTCACGGACTAGATAGTTTAGAGCAGGGGTGCTCACACTTTTTCAGCATGTGAGCTACTTATAAAACAACCAAGTCAAAATGATCTACTTACCCACTACAAAAATGTGAAACATATAACATAATATCTGCTTTGAAATGGGTTTTCTGAGTCCATATTGCCATATAATCTGATTCAAAGCCGATAACATGGGATTTCATTCAACTGTGTGGAAAGGACCTCAGATAACCCAGGGCCGGCAGCACTTGGGCGGCGTCAGGAGCCTGTGGGGGCGGGACTGAGCCTTTCTCCCGCCCTGCCTGCGATCTACCAGGACTCCCTACACGATCTGCCAGTAGATTGCAATCTACCTAATGAGCACCTCCGGTTTAGAGTCTTAGTGCGGACTCTCAGATGGCTTAAGTTGAACAAGCTACTGAAGCAGGAGAGGAAAAGACCCCTCCTGAGGTAGTTCGGCGGGCGCAGTAACACAGGAGACGGACAACAGAGTTACCTCAAGAAAGCAGTTTACTAATTCCACAGCTGCGGAGGCCTCACTCAGGCACAACGTGGCACCTCATGAGCAAGACCCTGATCACTCAAAATTACACATATATATACACACAGGGTTCGGCGTAAGGCCGCCCATGATCTTACTTATTGGTTGAAACCGATGATGCAGTTGTAATTCCATCCAATCAGCATTCAACACATCCCTTATATGGGCAACAGCTTGTTTAGCTGACTCGGGCATGCCTGGGCCTGTCCTGAAATTCCTTATCTGGGCAACAGCTTGTTTAGCTGACTCGGGCATGCCTGGGCCTGTCCTGAATTCATTCTCTCTCATTCCCAACTCTTTTTCTTGAAAATATGTAGCAAAGCAATATTTACAAAAGCAAAATGCGAAATTATGGCTTTCTCAATCTGGCTTGATTAGGTTTATGTATTCACCACGTCCAACTTGGCAACATCTCATCATCAGTGGAAAACAGCAAAACATTATTCCTACAAGGCACAGTATCAACAAGCCAATTACAAATACTGATTTCAGCCACCCAAAATTTGGTAACCAGCCGGTGAGCCAGTCCCACCAGTCACTCCCGTGTGATAGGTGGCCTGTACTTTTTGGCTACTTCTTGTATCTTTCAATATGTAACTCTATATCTCCACTATTGTTGATGTAGTGACAACACGTTGTATTTAACCACACACAAAGCCCTCCTTAGTTAACAAATAATCCAGGGCTAACTGATGTTGTAACATTGTTCGTGCTAATGATTCAGTTTCTACCTGTAGTGCCCTTAAACGCAGCACTGTTTCATTTGCCAATTTTTCTAATTCATAGGACAAAATGCGAATTTGTTTTACATTGTTTGCCACCCCAAGTCCTGGCAACAAAATCCCTGCAAATCTTTCCCCTTCAGACAGGTACGTATTATCTGGGTCATAGCCATAGGTGGTTATCTGGTCCACCGACCTTCTATGCCTGTGGACATGATTGTGGAGATTAGTCACTTTGGTGCTTCTGGGATAGGCTATCAGTCCCCCCATCCCTACTGTACCTATGGTGCACATCCCATGCCACGCTGGGGTAACAATCTTCCGGCCCATTTCCCACACACCCAAAGCAGCCCCTCGGGTAACCCCACCTATGTGTGCTCCTACATGTAGAGCTGCTTGGTCTTGGACCAGTTGTATTACCATGTTCCCTTCTTATTACCATACAGCACCCACCAACACTGTGTTCCTAGCGTGAGTCCTCCTGAGACGTATTGGTCCATTCCTCCCCCACCATGATGCATGAGGACTGGTTTTGTTCCCTTAATCTAAGGGTCTGATTACAGTTGGGATAATGCCCTAAACTTAATCTTCGCAGGGGGCGGTCGTCGGTGATATCATACAGCTCACTCTGGTTAGCCCTTTGAAGCACAAGGGGCGCGCAATCCCCTCCCGGTGGATTATTAATTACTGTGCCCTATCCTTATTCCTTCCCGTGTAATTGTTAGATCCCTTTGTTCTATTCAGGCCTTGTAGAGTGAGAGTTGCCGTAGGGAATTATGGGCCACCCTGTGCATGGTGAGAGGGTCCATGTGAGCATATCCAACAGTCTGTAACATTTATTTCTTGGGCCAAATTTGTAATCAGTTGATGGAACAAGTTGTTTTCCCATCCTGCCTGTGTTGGGGTTCCTATACCTAGCAGGGTAATAGTCATTATTACCAGTGTGGGGGGTATCTTTCTGGGACCTGGGTTGTGTGCTCTCCCCATTAAGATATCTAGAAACCATCTTAAAGATAGTGCTTTAGCAGGCCTTCGGCGAGGTGGGCCATCCAGCAACCGTGTTGACTGCAGGTCATTTGTTCCCGCAGGGATCAGCTTCATGGCCTTGTTGACCCTTTTCAGGGGGTTGCTTGGAGATTCTCACCTTAAGGGGCTGGTCCGGATTGGTGAACACTTCCCACGATCTGGAAACTGGTGCCCTTTTCAGCCTGGTATAATGGATCCACGGTTTAACCTCCTTCACTTTTACCGCCGTTGGTGTGGACAGCAGTACGGTGTATGGTCCTCTCCACTTGGGGCCCAGCGGATCGATCTTCCACTCCTTCACGAGCACCTCATCTCTTGGGTATAACCTTGATGGGGTGCTGCTTTCGTAGGATGGTGGGGGATTTACTAATATATTCTGGCCGGTCGTCGACGCCATCGATTGCCACAGCTCTAGGTCGCGGGCATTAGATGGGACACAAATGTCCTCTGCCGGAACCTGGTATACTACCTTTCCTCCCTTTCGCTGCTTCACTGTCATACATTTGCCCTGTTGGCACCTCAATACCCACCAAACTTTTTCCTCTACCACTCTCTGCCATGTGGCGGCATACACCCATTGGTCTGGGTGGATGTCGGCACAGTATTGCTCTAACCTATTACACTTTGCCAAATCAAATGACCCTTCCTCTGGCCATCCTACCTCCTCAAATGTGGGCCACTCATTTCTACATAAATTCCTGAGTCTAAAATCCTTTAAGTCCTTTGCGTCTCCCTCTACTGCAAACTGTTGAAACTTCTTAAAATTATCTAGCAAACACTGTAAGGGCGTCCCCTTTGAACCTCCCCCCCTCCCATTATGGGGGTCCTTAGTGTATTCCTCCCTTCGGTACCGATGTATGTTTCTACTGTCTAACTTGACCAGTATACTTGCCGGATTGCTGTAGACATTGGATCACCCTTCGCCCCTCGACTCTCCTCCTCGTGCACGCCCCTGACTGGTTTCCTGGTAACTCTTACGGTGTTGCGACTATCCGGTCACTCGGCGGCGCCGCGGAGGGGAGGCTCGCAACCGGTCGAGTGGGGGCCCCCTTCTCAGTCCACGATCGCCGCCTCCCGCCGCCGCCGGTGAATGAATGTCGCCCTGCCAACGGGATTGCGTGCCTCCGGTATAAGGCCCGCCACCGGAATCACGTCGCGTCACCAGGAAAATGAAGCAGGAGAGGAAAAGACCCTCCTGAGGTAGTTCAAGGGCGCAGTAACACAGGAGACGGACAACAGAGTTACCTCAAGAAAGCAGTTTACTAATTCCACAGCTGCGGAGGCCTCACTCAGGCACAACGTGGCACCTCATGAGCAAGACCCTGATCACTCAAAATTACACATATTTATACACACAGGGTTCGCTTAAGGCCCCCATGATCTTACTTATTGGTTGAAACCGATGATGCAGTTGTAATTCCATCCAATCAGCATTCAACACATCCCTTTATATGGGCAACAGCTTGTTTAGCTGACTCGGGCATGCCTGGGCCTGTCCTGAAATTCCTTATCTGGGCAACAGCTTGTTTAGCTGACTCGGCATGCCTGGGCCTGTCCTGAATTCATTCTCTCTCACTACCACCAGTGCGATAGCGATATATATATATATATATATATATATATATATATATATATATGCCGCCTTATAAAATAATTTTCTGGTTAACAATGCTCATTGTCAGAGTCTAGAAATAAGTGCTTCAGATTACTAGTTAAATTTCTCTTGTGCTAATAATAATAATACAACTTTATTTATACCCCACCACCATGTCCCCAAGGGGACTCGGGGCGGCTCACATGAAGCCAAGCCTGACAGTACAATACATCAGCAAAACAACACAGCAATAAAATGAGAATAAAATAAAATACATTATAAATAACATATAAGCAATAAAACAAGATATTTAAAACACAGTGATCCAACTACAAAGTATATTCTCATTCCCTCATGTCCCCACGTCAGCATAGGCAAACCCTCATGTCCCCAAAAGAGGCTTAACTAACAGGACTCATTGTTGTCACACATGTCAGTAATGTAGAAACTCCGAACAACTGGCCTAGACTATATTTGAGACAGAGATGGAAGTAAAGAGAAGATCCTTCAGTTTTCCCTCAAATTTTTCTACCTACCCCTGCCCTTACCCTGAGTTGGCTAGTCTCCTCGGCCTCTCCTGCCTCTATCCTAAAATTTGTTAAATAAAACACTTTAAATAAATTCGAAAACATGGGACATTGGGTAAGACACTTTAATAGCTTCTACTGAAAAATATACTGTATTTGGAGGAGCCCGCAATGAAACGAGAACAATCATGATAAAAATACATGACATTTTCTGTTAATTCTGTAATTTCTTTTAATAATGAAAGATTTAACTATTAGTTAATGAGTAATGCAATGAATTAATTTTCCAACTTCTAACATCAATCATAAGAAATTATTAACTTTTTAAAACCATTGTTGCAAACTCTGGAATAGCACTGAGGAAATACCTGAAAAGACACAAGTTGCCAATCTCTGCACTCTCTGTACGCACCTGAGAAGCAGTAGTAGCTTTATGGTCAGGGGTCAGCATATCTCAGAGACCGCCTCTCCCCTCTTCGCCGCCAGTGGTCGCCACGACTCCTCCAGCTAAACTTACTGTATGTTCCAGGCCCCAGGGAAGTATGTCTCGAGAGCACAAGACGTTCAGGGCCTTCTCCATCTTTGCTGCCCTCTTCTTGTCTCAGGGACTCCTTGCCTCCCCACTTGAGGGCCATGCGTGACCTGCGACCCTTTAGTCAGGCACTCAAGACCTGGCTTTTTAGCAGAGCTTTTAATGTTTAATGCACTCTATTCAGTATTGTTGTAATGTTTTTATGCAATTTGTTTTATGTAAATCGCCTGTAGCATTTTAATGGAGGGCGATTAACAAGTGAGAAACTGATGATGATAATATTAAATAGGCAATTGGGGAAAGTGGGAAATCTGGTAGCATTTTTTAAAATCCCCGCTGTTATGCACTGATGTGTAAATGCACACATAGGAATCCCTATTTTTGTATTAGGGTATTTGCATGTATGCATATAAATATTAGCATATAATTGAGTGATTTTTTTAAAAAAAAAAGTCTGGAAGATGTTCCCTGCCCATCCTTCATGTTATCCTGAGACACAGAAGGGCTGTGAGGATGTCGGGTCTGTGTGGGGATCTGTTCTGAGGTCCCAGATTTGTTTATCCCACATATTATTCCCACTTTTTGGTGCAGTCTGGAAGTGGAGGAGAAATATAATACGGTTCAAGTGCTGGGTCCTACTTTATACGGTGTCTGTTGTGGGTGTTGAAGCAATAACAAGTTGAATTGGATGAAGATTATATATGTATTGCAGACAGCAAATTAACCAATCCTCAAACGTAATAATAGTCTTTATATCCCAATCTGACCTCTGACTGATAGGAAAAGTCAAGAGGGTTTGTGTATATTTTTAGTTATTTTATGTTCTGGCAAGGAATGCTTGCCATGTATATGTTGTGCTCTGCCCTGAGTCTCCTTCAGGGTGAGAAGGGTGGAATATAAATGTTTCAAATAAATAAATAAGAGATATTCAACTGTAATCAGGCAAAATACTGATGTTAGGTTGCAACTGGTGTAACTGTTATGTTGGCTGGTAACGTGTAATTTTCTTCTTCATCACTGTAGTGTTTTCTACCATTCTGATTACATGTTACGATAAGTCTTGAACTCTGGCTTAATCTAGCGTGTGAACCCACTTCTGCTAACAAGTCATGAAGTGCCACCCATGGTATTATCCGAACCCATGGTTTGTGTTGTTGCCTAACAACTCTGACTTGTTTAAGCCATTGCTTGTCAGCAGTTCTTGGAGGACACAGCCGTATTAGATCTCTTCCAGTCCGGCTTCCGTTCAGGGCATGAGACGGAGACCGTCTTGGTCGCCATCTCGGATCAGCTTCAATGCCAGCTGGACAAGGATGGATCAGCGCTGCTTGTGTTATTGGACCACACAGCAGCATTTGATATGGCCGATTACAATCTTTTGGCCCACCCCCTTGCCGTTGTTGGAGTTAGGGGAACAGCCTTAAAATGGTTGTTGTCCTTTCTGCACAACCGAGGACAGCGAGTGGAAAGGGGAGGTCTGGTCTCCGAGAGGGCCCCTTTAACTTGTGGTGTCCCTCAAGGGGCTATACTCTCCCCTCTGTTATTTAACATCTACCGTGTTTCCCCGAAAGTAAGACAGCGTCTTACTTTTTTTTGACCCCCAAAATCCCCACTACGGCTTACTTTCGGGTACGACTTACATTAGCCGACGGTACCCGAAAGTAAGGCGAAAGTAAGACGTACCTCGGGCGGCATGGCGTGGCTGGCTTGGCTGGCCCCGGAATCCTCCTCCTCTTCCTCCTCTTCTTTCCAGCGGCGCCTTCCATCCTCCTCTTCCTCCCAGCAGCGCCTTCTCCCTCTCGCGGATCCGCCCCCCTTCACTGAAGGGAAGAGGGGCGGAGCGCCGGCGAGAGGGAAGAAAGCGCCGCCGGAAGTCCCGCCGCGGCGGCTCAGGCGTCTTTCCCCGCCACCGCCCTGCTCGTCCGCCTCAAACGGAGCCGGGCGGTGGCGAGCGCCTGAGTCGCCCTGGGGCGGATTCGCCGGGCGCCCTCTCGCTGATCCGCCCCCTCCCTTCACTGAAGGGACGGGGCGGATCCGCGAGAGGAAGAAGGCGCCGCGGAAGTCCCGCCCGCACGGGCGGCCAGGTGCTTTTCGCCGCCGCCCGGCTCGCCCCGCCGCCCGCCGCGTTCAGTGAAGGAGGGGGCGGATCCGCGAGAGGGAGAGAAGCGCTGGCGGAAGTCCCGCCCAGGCGACTCAGGCGCTGCCACCGCCCGGCTCCCGTTGGAGCGCGGACGAGCGGGGCGGTGGCGGGAAAGACGCCTGAGCCGCCGTGGCGGCGGGACTCCGGCGGCGCTTCCTTCCCTCTCGCCGGCGGCAGCTCCGCCCCTCTTCCCTTCAGTGAAGGGAGGGGGCGGATCCGGCGAGAGGGAGAAGGCGCTGCTGGGAGGAAGAGGAGGGGGATGGAAGGCGCCGCTGGAAAGAAGAGGAGGAAGAGGAGGAGGATTCCGGCCCAGCCAAGCCAGCCACGCCATGCCGCCCGAGGTACGCCTTACTTTCGGGTACGGCTTATATAAGCCGACCCCTCTGACACCTCCGATACGTCTTACAATCGGGGGTGTCATACTTTCGGGGAAACACTGTATATGCGTTCACTTGCTAGACTGGTTCAAAGTTTCGGGCTGGAATGTTATCAGTACGCTGATGACACCCAGCTTGTTCTGAAGATGGAAGCCCGACCGGACTCTGTACCCTCTTTTTTCCATCAGTGCCTTGAGATCCATCCTTGTGCCAGCAGATTAAGGGTGAATCTAGCAAAGACGGAGATACTGTGGCTGGGGCCTTAGAAAATTTTCAGGCCTCTGAAAATGCGAGCCACAGATGCAAGCAAAACATTAGGAGAGAATGCTACTGGAACATGGCCATACAACCCAAAGAAACATCAACCCATTTATCTCTTTGTTTTTAAGATTAATGTAGAGCTCTGTTGCAATCCTTAAAATCCTAAATAGTTTTTAACCTGCTTATTCTCAATGACTAACTGCTCTAATTTCTGTCCGGAATGGAAGTGGTATCACCATTTCGGACTATTGGACAGGAGGGCACGAGATGCAGAGTTTTCTTGGTGATGGCACCGCAACTTTGAAGTTTGACAGGCTTCTTTTTCTCGTCTTTGTGGCAGAAACTCTAATCACGTTTGTTTTGACAGGTTTTTAATGTGCAAAGTGTTTTAAAAGTGTTTGTTTTTGAGATGCAATTTTGTCTTCAGATTAAATTGTTTTGTCTTGAAATAACAGTACCGTGCTTCCTTGATGTGAGCTACTCTGGGTTACTTTGTAAGCAACACAACAGAGAGAATGGTGTTGTCAGCAAGAATGTTGTCACCCATTTGAGCCTTCCAGCGAGTGAGGGAATTTTGTGATGCTGAGATTTCGTACTGTATCACTGTGTGTATGCGTACATCTGCATGAGTGCAAGTGGCAAGGCATTTTAGAGGAGAAACCCATCAGAAGCCCACAAACTGTGTCTAGGGAACCGGCCTTGAAGTTATGAATATGTTGGTCTGTAATGAATCTTGTGCAAGAAATGGCCAACCACAAATTAATCCAGGATGAAAGGCTGGCAACTGACTAGTTCTTGTTGCTATGGGAACTAACAATATCAAAGAGGTAGAGGTCAACTGGGAGAGACCTTGGAGAGGGAAAGTGAACCATCGTTGTAGCTGAAAACAGCTCTGTTGGAAACCTGTTGAGGTTCTGTGAGAATTCCTTGCTAGAATGCCAAGGAGAGTTTTACTTTTTAGATCAGGGGTGCTCATTAGGTAGATCGTGATCTACTGGTAGATCGCGTAGGGCGTCCTGGTAGATTGCAGGCAGGGCAGGAGGAAGGCTCAGTCCCGCCCCGCAGGCTCCCGACACCGCCCAGGTGCAAAAGGAGGTTGGACTGGGTGGCCCTTGGAGGCCTCCTCCTATTCTAAGATAATAATAATTGTTTTTATTGTTATCAGAGGCTGAATGGCCATCTGTGAGGAATGCTTTGATTGTGTTTTTCCCTTATGGCAGAAGGAGGTTGGACTGGATGGCCCTTGGAGGTCTCCTTCTACTCTAGGAACCTATTGTTGTTGTCGTTACTACTACTACTATTATTATTATTAGTAGTAGTAGTACTATTAGCAGAGGCTGAATGAATATTATAATCATCATTATTATTATGAACTAGCTGTACCCAGCCACGTGCTGCTGTGGCATAGTCTGGTGGTATGGAAAATTAAGTAATGAGAAGGTCTGCTTAATTACCACAGCCACAACAATAGTAATAGGAAGGAAAGAAAGAGGTACCGATGGAAGGAAGGAAGGAAGGAAGGAAGGAGAAAGTAGAAAGGAAAGAAAAAGGGGAGGAAAGGCTGGAAAGAAGCAAAGAAGGAAGTAGAAAATGATATAGTATTCCTTTCCCCTCCCCTCCTTCCTGCTACCCTTCCTTTTTCCTTCCTTTTTTCTCCCCTCTTCCTTCCTTCCTTCCTTCCCTCCTTCCTTCCTTCCTTCCTTCTATCCTTCCCTGCCTTTCCCCTCCCCTCCTTCCTGCTATCTTTCCTTTGTCCTTCCTTTCTTCTTCCCTCCTTCCTTCCTTCCCTCCTTCCTTCCTTCCATCCTTCCTTCCTTCTATCCTTCCTTTCCCCTTCCCTCCTTCCTGCTATCCTTCCTTTTTCCTTCCTTTCTCCTCCCCTCCCTCCCTCCTTCCTTGCATCCATCCTTCCTTCCTTCCTTCTATCCTTCCCTCCCTTTCCCCTCCTTCCTGCTATCCTTCCTTTTTCCTTACTTTCTCCTCCCCTCCTTCCTTCCATCCATCCTTCCTACCTTCCTTCTTCCCTCCTTCTATCCTTCAGTTCCTTTCACATCCTCTCCCTCCCCTCTTTCTGCTATCCTTCCTTTCTCCTGCCATCCATCCATCCCAAACAGCGACCTGGTCCAGCCATTCCGCTCCCCCCCCCCCACACACACACACATACAGGCCTGGGGGGGTGAGGGAAGGCAAGGAGAAGCTTTAGGATGCCCGATCTGTTGGGAGGGGTGAGTAGAGGAGCTTTTACTTGTGCTGCCGCTCTGATTGGCTGAGGGGTTCACGCACACGGTGTGTGGCTTTTGTAGGGGTGAGGAGGTGGCGAGAAGCACAGGCGCGCGCCGTGCTTTAGGGCGCCCGATCTGTTGGGAGAGGTGAGTAGAGAAGCTTTTCCTCGTGCCGCCCCTCTGATTGGCCGGGGGGTTGCGCGCTCCGTGTGTTGTTTGCGAGGGGGTGGGGAGGCGGCGAGAAGCACAGTGCATGCCCGATCTGTTGGGAGGGGGGGAAAGGGAGCTGTTCCAACCACTTTTTGCCATGCACAGTTTTTCTTGGCCTGCCCCAGTGGTTTCTGGGACTTGTAGTCCCAAATGTTTTTACGGTTTTTTGGCTGTGGTCTTTAATTTGGGAGGGGGGGTTGGCAAACATACCCCGCTGGGTTATGTGTCAGTGTGGCCTGATTTTGTGTGTGTTCGTTGTGTAGTTTTGCTGTCAATAAGCTTATAAACACGGATTGAAGATTTTCATATATATAGATAAATTCAGGGGCTTATTATACCCACTAGGGATGGTTGATCCATAAAAAAATTGATTCTAAACTCATGGGAGGGGGAGGGATTTCCGTTGCTGGGTCGTTATAGAAATTAATCCGAATTTTTAAAAATAAATTTTGTAATTGAAACGTGATTAATAACCAAATGTGTTACTATTTCATTAGTGGGGCCAGTGCACAGGGGCCAGCTAGTTCCGCACATGCACCTTAGTTGCAGTGCAACACCAGCAGAGCCTCCCGCTTCCGGCTGCAAAAAGTCACTCCATCCTTTTCAGCCTCTTGGAGTGCGATTTGCAACTCTGACAACCTGATGTCACGCTGCAACTAAGGCGCATGCGTGAAAGTTCTGCACATGCGCCATTGCTGCGGCACACTCCAAGAGGCCGAAAAGGACGGAGGAATGTTTTGCAGCCGGGGCGGAGCCTCCCTCAACTCAGACCATCTGAAGTCGCGCCTGCGCGGTGGCCTGCAGCTATGGCTCGGCATGCGCCAAACCTGGTGGCCGGGGCTGAATGCACCCCTGGCCACGTGGTGCCCGTAAGCAGCCTCTTACTTTGCATACCGTTAAAATCCGCCCCTGAGTATAAAAACTGAAGATTTAGTAAGTCTGTTTAATGGTGTGATTAACTTAATTCTGGCAATAGCTGACCTATCATCTGTATTATTTTGTTGATCCCTTCCATTTGTGGCATGCTAGAAATGCTGTAACTGCAGTATGGTGTTCCCTCACTTATCGCAGGTGTCTTTTTTTGCTAGCTATCTCTGCTTTGCTTTGCAATCTCTCTTGATTGGCTGCCTCTCTCCCAAGGGGTAGAGGGAAACCCCCTTCCACACTCCATAATTGCCAGGAGCTGGGATTAGAACGCCACTCTGGGCAATGACAACCATTCATAAACTGGGAGGCAAAAACCTGCAAAACAACGAGTCCGCAAAAAGCGAACTGTGAAGTAGCGAGGGAACACTGTATTATTTGCTCATGGCCATCAACCTGATGTTGGTATCAGACTCTGAGAAGCATCCTCGTGTACAAGAAGTATTAAAAAACATGCTGTACTGGCCATATAGACCTAGGATAACAAATACCACATAAGCATTAAATATTGCTCATGTACACATTGTCTTTGTTTGTGTAACTCTGAAGTTCTATCAAATATGGATGTGTGAAATAAACTGTATCTGTCTCTACTGGTGCTGTGAACACTAGTTTGGACTAAAAGCAGTGCTGGACTTTGGTCAAAATCATTGTTTGCTCAGTCTCAGAGCTCACCCTAGCTTCATTAGGTAGATCGTGATCTACTGGTAGATCGCGTAGGGCGTCCTGGTAGATTGCAGGCAGGGCAGGAGGAAGGCTCAGTCCCGCCCTGCAGGCTCCCGACACCGCCCAGGTGCAAAAGGAGGTTGGACTGGGTGGCCCTTGGAGGCCTCCTCCTATTCTAAGATAATAATAATTGTTTTTATTGTTATCAGAGGCTGAATGGCCATCTGTGAGGAATGCTTTGATTGTGTTTTTCCCTTATGGCAGAAGGAGGTTGGACTGGAGGAGGTTGGACCTAGGAGGATACTGTAGAGTTGACATTTCAGTCCTACACAATAAAAGTGTCTCTTTCTCAGCTTGGGAGATCCCATAGTCAATATCCATGGTTTCTCTTACCCTTGTACCCAAAAATATTCCTCTGCCCCAGATGTGTTTGTAAATCTCTCTAGGTCAGTGTTTCCCAACCAGTGTGCCGGGGCACACTAGTGTGCCTTGAGCGATCATCAGGTGTGCCGTGGGAAATTGGAACCTCCAATACCCTTACTTATTAAAGGAGCGCCGCTACATCACAGTACAAAATGCACAATTAACCATACATAATCATACGCAAAAACACATTCAAACTACCCAATCCTGCTGGAGAAAATCAAAAGTCTTACATAAGGTAGTTCGGCATGGTAGCCACAGAGAGTGGAGGAGTTGCGAACCAGGAAGTAATGAGATCACAGAGCGCTCCTCTACGGAAAAACCCGCGATATTTGATGAAATTATGGAAGTGAGTGCAAAATACAAAGTGTATCCTCACGATGTTATCCAATGTCAGTTCCAGAATCCGCACAATAACATAGTCAGTTTGCGGACAATTTAAAGAAGCAGCACCAGAATCATAGCAACAAGGTAGAAAATCACGTAGATAATCACATATTCAAACCGCCAGAGGCTGAAGATAGATCTGGCAATGGAATCGAAAGCTGGCATGGGCAAACGTGGACTTTCCAGGTGTTTTGGACTCCAACTCCCACCATTCCTAGCAGCCTCAGGCCCTTTTCCTCACCCCCCCCAGCCACTTAAGCAGGAAAGGGCCTCAGGCTGTTAGGAATGGTGGGAGTTGAAGTCCAAAGGACCCAGAGGGTCGAAGTTTTCCCATGACTGACAGCTGTTGTGTCTTTCTGCCATTCCTGCCAGGATATCTATGTTGTGTTCATCGAAACAGGCCCAGGTTTCACACTGAGTGTATAAATACATTTAAAAACACATTATCTATTAGGCATGGTTTCGAACCCAAAAATGGCAATTCTAAAATCAAATGGGGGGTGGGAGATTTTTTTATTAGTAAAAGAAAGACTTACAAAATTTTTCCAAAAATTTCTAAAATGTAACTTAATTACTAACGAAATTCGTTAGTAGTTCGTATGCCAGCACATGCGCATTACAGATGGTTTTGGCCTACAACTCCCAGAAATCCTAACAGCTGGTAAATTGGCTGGGATTTCTGGGAGTTGTAGGCCAAAACTTGAATAAATCACACTGAATTCTAGATGGGACTCTCCAAATAGGAAGGAGGGAGCAAAGGAGGGAGGGAGGGAGAGAGGGGGTATTCTATTCTTGGAAGCAGCAAAAAAAGGAGGAGGAGCCCCCCCCCCCCGGCTCCTCGCTGCCTCTCTCTCACCCCGATCCCGAGGGCTGGCTTTTCCCGGGCTAATTTCCGGGCTAATAAGAGAAGAGCCCGTTTGCACCGCATGAGGAGAGACCAGTCAGAATACTTCGGTTTGAATTTTACCTCTTGTTATTGTTATTACTGCTGTATTATTGCATGTGCATGGAATGTAGGTATGACCAGTTGGATTACTTATAATATTAGGCACTTACAGTAGCATTCATTCTATTATACATTAGGTTGGTTTCTCACCCCAATACTCTTTGATGCTTTAGATCCTGGCAGGCAGGAGAGGCAGGGAAGCCTGGAAAAATGTAAACAGAGAGGTTTACTCAGAAAATCCACAAAGGAGGGCCCTTCATCCAAAGTGCCCTCCTTGCAGATTTACTTGAGTAATCCTCTCTGTTTACATTTTTCCGGGCTTCCAGCCGAAAGAAGGAGCGAGTTTAGGGCTTGCCTTGCCATAATACTTATTGGCAAGGGAGGCGGGAGGGTGGTGAGAGAGAAGGAGGGTGCCCCCTTACGACCTAATAACGACACTTAAGAAAACCCTGGCCCCGAAGTTCTATAAAGAAAGTCCACTTCCTGGTTGGCGTTCCAGGTGCGGAAATACTCAAAAGTAGCATTTCTTACGAATTTCTTATGAAACGAATCATTTTCATAACTTTTTTCTCATGCCTATTATCTATATGTATTACTGTGTTAGAGTGTCATTTTGTGTCGTTTTGGTTGGTGGTGTGCCCCAGGATTTTGCAAATGTAAAAAGTGTGCCGCAGCTCAAAAAAGGTTGGGAAACACTGCTCTAGGTCCTCAACTGCTTCTACCCAGTGTATAGTGAAAATATAGGGTTTGCTATTTATCCACATTCAGGTATCCATTGGGGTTTGAAATGTGTCTCCCATGGATATGGCAGACTATATTCCAGAATCCAGAGGAAAGAGCTCTTTTCTCCAATTTACCAGTAAATGGATATATACACATATAATGTTTCAAAGAATACAGAACTACTTTGGTGATGTCTGCCCCTTGCTGCCAAAGAATGTTGGCAAAATTTAGGAGATTGGAAAGAGGACAAAATACAAAAGACCCGAGGATACTACTGGTGACAGAAGACTTCTAAACGTATTTGTATTTTAAAATGCTAGAGACCTGTTGATGCCGTAAGAAGGGGATGAGAGGATCACTCTGTACAAACAGCAGGATGGATTGGAGTGCAGGAATAGAAGGATTGCATTCTAACTTCTCAGCTCAGATGCCAGTTGCCAACAGGCATTCTTTTTTAGGCACTGGCATTTACTGTGCCCATAGCATTCAGTACCCCGGGTGAGGAAAAAGCAACATTGCAGAAATGGGTTACGGCAGTGTTTCCCAACCAGTGTGCCGGGGCACACTAGTTTGCCGTGAGCGATCATCAGGTGTACCGTGGAAAATTGGAACCTCCAGGAGGGGAGGGGGGAGAGTCTAGTGTGTTGAAGTATAAAAACCCTAAGAAACCTACCTCAATAAAGGCACTCCATGTGTGTTCATAGTTAGGCATATTGAGTATTCATGCCAAGTGTGGTCCAGATCCATCATTATTTGAGTCCACAGCGCTCCCTGGAGGTAGGTGAACTACAACTTCCAAACTCAAGGTCCATTCCCAAGCAAACCCTTTCAGTACTTTCTGTTGGTAATGAGAGTTCAATATGCCAAGTTTGGTTCAATTCCATTGTTGCAAGAGTTCAGGATGCTCTTTGTTTGTGTGTTAACTATAAATCCCAGAAACTGTAACTCCCAAATGTCAAGGTCTATTTTCCCCAAACTCCATCTGTGTTCACATTTGGGCATATTGAGTATTCATGCCAAGTTTGGTCCTGATCCAGCATTGTTTCAGTCCACAGTGCTCTCTGGATATAGGTGAACTACAACTCCAAAACCCAAGGTCAATGCCCACCAAACTCTTATAGTATTTTCTCTTGGTTATGGGAGTTCTGTGTGGGAAGTTTGTGTCTTTCTGCCATTCCTGCCAGGATATCTATGTTGTGTTCATCGAAACAGGCCCAGGTTTCACACTGAGTGTATAAATACATTTTAAAAACATATTAACTATATGTATGACTGTGTTAAAGTGTCATTTTGTGTCATTTTGGTTGGTGGTGTGCCCCAGGATTTTGCAAATGTAAAAAGTGTGCCGCGGCTCAAAAAAGGTTGGGAAACACTGGGTTGCGGCATGGAAACATTTTGCCTTCCAGATGTTCGTGCGAACTGTTTTATAAAAGGCTATGACAACATTTTAAAATAAATGTTTTAAGATATTTTCTGTTCCAACTGCAGGAAATAAATGTTTTGCTCCATTTTGTACCCTGAAACCAAATAGTTTTTATTATTTTGCTTGTCCTTTCTGGGTCCCTTAAGTATTTCTTTCCAGTGTGATTTTTTTTTTTAAAAAAAAACACCAACCAATCTATTTAATGTGTGGAATTTCTCTTCACAATCTGTGTGCGAGGGGGTTGCTAATTATTCTTCACAACTATATTGCACCAAGTTCAAAGTGAGAAGCTGCACTGAATGCCAGTCAGTCATTGGAAGAAATTTGGTGGCTGCTGGTAGCACTTGGCCTGCCCTAAGCAAGGCTGGCACATGAATTATTGCTTTAATTATCCAGGAATCTTCCCCAAAGGCAACATTCTCGGTTTTAATTTTGGTTTGCTGCGGTATGTTCCAGCTCTCTCCCGCTTCTGATCTTATAATCGGTAATGCTGAAAACATCCCCGAGGGACTTCGACTAGGACACAGATGACTGGTGTACAAGAAAGCTTTTATTAATGCTGAGAAATGTTGCAGTTTGATTCCAAGTGTGTGTGAGGGGGAGAAAATCATTTCCATTATAGCGTGGCTAGACAGAGAGACAGAAAGCACTGTTGCATTTCCCCTCTGGAGCCCATCATAGCTGAAGCAGGCGGTGGTTTTGATTTCATGTGTTTTTGTCAACAAGTTGTATTATCTTCAAGAAGGGGGGGAAAAGGACCCAAACAATTACTGTCCAATCAGCCTGACATCAATTCCAGGAAAGATTCTGCAGCAGATTATTAAGGAGGTAGTCTGCAATCACTTAGAAAGGAATGCGATGATTACTAAAAAGTCATCATGGATTTCTCAAAAACTAATCTTATCTCTTTTTTCGGATAGAGTTACAAGCTTGATAGACGTAGGGAATGCTTTGGATGTAGCATATCTTTATTTCAGTAAGATCTTTGACAAAGTCCCCCATGACCTTCTTGCAAACAAACTAGTCAATAGGCATGGTTTAGAACCCAAAAATAGGAAATCGAAAATCTAATGGGGGGGGGGGATTTTTTTTATTAGTAATAGGAAGACTTACAAAAAAATTCCAAAAATTTCTAAAATGTAACTTAATTACTAACGAAATTCGTTAGTAGTTCGTATGCCAGCGCATGCGCATTCCAGATGGTTTTGGCCTACAACTCCCAGAAATCCTAACAGCTGGTAAATTGGCTGGGATTTCTGGGAGTTGTAGGCCAAAACTTGAATAAATCACACTGAATTCTAGATGGGACTCTCCAAATAGGAAGGAGGGAGCAAAGGAGGGAGGGAGGGGTATTCTATTCTTGGAAGCAGCAAAAGAAAAGGAGGAGGAGCCCCCCCTGGCTCCTCGCTGCCTCTCTCTCACCCCGATCCCGAGGGAGCGAGGGCCCAAGTTTGCCCAGGCTGGTCATATACCTACATCCCATGCACATGCAATAATACAGCAGTAATAACAATGGGTATAAGAAGAGGTAAAATTCAAACCGAAGTATTCTGACTGGTCCCTCCTCATGCGGTGCAAACGGGCTCTTCTCTGTGAGCCCGGGAAAAGCCAGCGTTTTCTGCTTGGGTGCACACACATACATATTCTTTGGGGGATTTGCTGCAGAATCTTCTCTATGAGCCCGGGATTCTGCAGCAAATCCCCCCCAAGAATATGTATGTGTGTGCTCCCAAGCAGCAAACACTGGCTTTTCCTGGGCTAATTTCCGGGCTAATAAGAGAAGAGCCCGTAGCATTGCACCGCATGAGGAGAGACCAGTCAGAATACTCAGAAGTAAATCGGTTTGAATTTTACCTCTTCTTATACCCATTGTAGCATTTCTTACTATAAAGAATTTCTTACGAAACGAATCATTTTCATAACTTTTTTCTCATGCCTACTAGTCAAAGGTGGGCTAGGCCAGTGTTTTTCAACCTTTTTTGAGCCACGGCACATTTTTTACATTTACAAAATCCTGGGGCACACCACCAACCAAAATGACACAAAATGACACTCTAACACAGTAATACATATAGTTAATATGTTTTTAATGTATTTATACACTCAGTGTGAAACTTGGACCTGTTTCGATGAACACAACATAGATATCCTGGCAGGAATGGCAGAAAGACACAAACTTCCCACACAGAACTCCCATAACCAAGAGAAAATACTATAAGAGTTTGGTGGGCATTGACCTTGGGTTTTGGAGTTGTAGTTCACCTATATCCAGAGAGCACTGTGGACTGAAACAATGTTGGATCAGGACCAAACTTGGCATGAATACTCAATATGCCTAAATGTGAACACAGATGGAGTTTGGGGAAAATAGACCTTGACATTTGGGAGTTACAGTTTCTGGGATTTATAGTTAACACACAATCAAACAGCATCCTGAACTCTTGCAACAATGGAATTGAACCAAACTTGGCATATTGAACTCTCATTACCAACAGAAAGTACTGAAAGGGTTTGCTTGGGAATTGACCTTGAGTTTGAAAGTTGTAGTTCACCTACACCCAGAGAGGACTGTGGACTCAAACAATGTTATGTTATGTTGTTGTTTGTTTTCTATCCAGAATCACAATGTTGGAAGGAGGCTCACCACTTTAAGGTCCCTAAAACAGGCATGGAAAACTTCGGCCCTCTGGGTGCTTTGGACTTCAACTCCCACTATTCCTAACAGCCTGAGGCCCTTTCCTTCTTAAGTGGCTGAGGGGGGAAAAGGAAAAGGGACTGAGGCTGCTAGGAATGGTGGGAGTTGGAGTCCAAAACACCTGGAAGGTCCAAGTTTGCTCATGCCAGCTTTTGACAGCGACCTCTTCCTCCCCCATCCTCTTCGTGCCCTTTCTTCCCCTGCCGAACACTTACTTTTTCTTCTATACTGTCACTGCTGTCGCCATTTTGATCTGAGGGGACAGTGTGAGCGTGTTCAGGGGGAGGGGGGAGGGAGGAAGATGTGACCCATGCGGGCGCTACTGCACAGACTCGCCCCAGAGCAAAGCGAGGCAATGCGAGCAGAGCGACGCTGGGAAGAAGGGAGCCTGAGTGGAGAAGAAAAAGTGTTCGGCAGGAGGGGGAAGAAAGGGTATTGGAGGTTCCAATTTCCCACGGCACACCTGATGATCACTCACGGCACACTAGTGTGCCAAGGCACACTGGTTGGGAAACACTGGGCTAGGCAATACTACTATTAGGTGGATTTAGCATTCAAGGCCTTTCAAGGTCAGGGTTCCTCATATCTAAGAGACCGTTTAATGCCACTCCACCACCAGAGACTGCCATGGTCAGCTCATGAGAATCTTCTCTATGTCCCTGGCCCTAGAGAGGTCTGTTTGGAGTCCACAAGACAGAGATCCTTCTCAATCGCAGCCCCAATCTTGTGGAACTCCCTACCACCAGAGCAAAGAGCCACTCCCGATCTACATACATTTTTAGGGGCACTCAAGACATGGCTCTTCAGAAGAGCCTATGATTGTTAAGTAACAAGCTGTGACTATGTAACCTGTTTATTTTGACTGTGTAAGTCGCCTAGAGGAGTGATTTTCAACCAGTGTGCCACGGAACACTAGTGTGCCGGGAGAGATCATCAGGTGTGCCATGGGAAATTATTTTTGAACTTCATTCATATATAAACTATAAGGCACATCTGTCCCTTTAAGAAATGGAACCATAGCACTCTCGCATCACTTAAGAAGTGACGCGAGAGTGCTATGGTCGCGCCATCTTGTATTTGCTCAGACGTGGCTAAGTAAACAAAGTTTGAGTTAGTGCTGCAGCTGCACGTCAATTTGGGATCACAGCAAGGCAAGCGAGTGACATTCTGGCCAACAAAGCTATTTTGACATTGCTCCCATTTTCAACCACATATCTGGACAGGGGGAGTGTGTCCCTGTTGGTTCTGCTGGACCTCTCAGCGGCCTTAGATACCGTTGACCACGGTATCCTTCTGGGACGCCTTGCAGAGATGGGCCTTGGAGGTACTGTTCTGCAGTGGCTCCGGTCCTTCCTGGACGGCCGATCTCAGAAGGTGTTACTGGGAGATACCTGTTCAACCCCACAACCATTGTCTTGTGGGGTTCCTCAGGGCTCAATACTATCTCCCATGTTGTTTAACATCTACATGAAGCCGCTGGGGGAGATCATCCGGAGTTTCGGGGTGCGGTGTTATCTGTACGCAGATGACGTCCAACTCTGTCACTCCTTCCCACCTGCTACTAAGGAGGCTGTTTTGGTCCTGAACCGGTGCTTGGCCACTGTGTCAGACTGGATGAGGGCGCACAAATTGAAATTGAAACCAGACAAGACAGAGGCACTCCTGGTCAGTCGAAAGGCCGAACAGGGCATAGGGTTACAGCCTGTGTTGGACGGGGTTACACTCCCCCTGAAGACGCAGGTTCGCAGTTTGGGTGTGATCCTGGACTCATCGCTGAGCCTAGAGCCCCAGGTTTCGGCGGTGACCAGGGGAGCATTTGCACAGTTAAAACTTGTGCGCCAACTGCACCTGTACCTTGGGAAGTCTGACTTGGCCACGGTAGTCCACGCTCTGGTTACATCCCGTATAGATTACTGCAACGCACTCTACGTGGGACTGCCTTTGAAGACTGTTCGGAAGCTTCAACTGGTCCAACGGACAGCAGCCAGATTGATAACAGGAGCGGCACTCAGGGAGCGTACAACACCTCTGTTGCGCCAGCTCCACTGGCTACCAGTTTGCTACCGGGCACAATTCAAAGTGCTGGCTTTAGCCTTTAAAGCCCTTAACGGTTCTGGTCCAACTTAAATGTCCGAACACATCTCTTTTTATGAACCTTCAAGATGCTTAAGGTCATCCGGAGAGGCCCTGCTCTCGGTCCCACCTGCTTCGCAGGCGCGATTGGTGGGGACGAGAGACAGAGCCTTTTCAGTGGTGGCTCCTCGGCTTTGGAACACCCTTCCAAATGACATCAGATTAGCCCCTCCCTCCTGACATTTCGGAGGAAGGTCAAGACCTGGCTATTTGACCGGCATTTGCAAATGAGTATGATTATCAAATAGAGACCTAAGGAACGACGACGATGCAACTGGAAATCGACTTAATAATGAGACGCTGATATTGTGTTTTTAACGTTAAATGTTAAATTGTATATGTTGAAATTGTATTGATAATTGTTGATTTGTTTGTCTTGAGCAGTTCCTGCTATTTGTACACCGCATCGAGTCGCCTTCGGGCTGAGAGAGGCGGTCTAGAAGCAAAGTAAATAAGTAAATAAATAAATAAATATCTGTGTGAGATGAGCTTCTCAAGCTTGACTGAAATAAAAACTAAAAACAGAGAGAGACTGACAGCAGTTGAGCAAGAGCTTCGTGTGTGTCTTTCTACCATTCCTGCCAGGATATCTATTTTGTGTTCATTGAAACAGGCCCAGGTTTCACACTAAGTGAGTGTATAAATACATTTAAAAACATATTAACTATATGTATTACTGTGTTAGAGTGTCATTTTGTGTCATTTTGGTTGGTGGTGTGCCCCAGGATTTTGTAAAAAAAAAAGTGCCACGGCTCAAAAAAGGTTGAAAATCACTGGCCTAGAGCACCTTGGTGGAGGGCGACTCATAAGAAATTGAGTTGTGTTGAGATCTGTAATTGGTTAAGTGACCAAACTCAAAGGGTGCTCACCAATGGTTCCTCTTCATCATGGAAAGATCGTGACTAGTGGGGTGCTGCAGGGCTCAGTATTGTTTAACATCTTTATTAATAACTTGGATGAAGGTTTAGAGGGCAAACTTATCAAGTTTGCAGATGACACCAAACTGGGAAGGGTAGCGAATACTCCAGAGGACATGATCAGAATTCAAAAAGAGCTGGGCCAGATCTAACAAAATGAATTTGAACAAGGATTAATGTAGGACACTACACTTAGGCAGAAAAAAAAAAGAAAAGCAAAGATACAGAACGGGTGATTCCTGGCTCCTCAACCCTCCACGTGAAAAAGATCTTGGAGTCTTTGTGGACAACAAGTTGAACATGAGCCAACAGTGTTATGCGGCAGCTTAAAAAGCCAGTGGGATTTTGGGCTGCATCAAAAGGAATACACCGAGTGTATGAAATAATCAAATAAACTACTCGTTAGGAGATTTTCAAAAAGTGTTAGTACACAAATTTAAGAAAGCATTCAACAATACACAATACAAATTGAAGAGTGCGCCCGCTCTGGGCTCCTACCCCGTACGCTTAATAGCGATACTTAAAGTCCAGGAATTTTCGGGTTCAAGGAAAAAGTCAAAGGGTTCATGGTAGTAGACAGGTTTTCAGGTAAGTATATGCGGGGAGGATAGACAGAGGCCCAATGGGGCCGTGTCGCAGCCAAAGAGCGGGTTGGCAAACAAGCCGTGATGGAAATCCAGGAAGCAGTTGTAATGCGGAGTCGCTTGCTGACCGGAGCCCAGGTAATTCACACCCGTAGGAAACGAATACGTAGAAATAGCGGCTGGGTCTCCGAGGAGTAGTTGGGCCGACGAGGATACGCTGTACAATGGTCCCAACTCCCGTTTCGACCCCCTGAGGCGGGGTCTTTCTCAAGGCCAGAGTAATAGGGCAACACAACTCGATTCCATACCAAATAAAGGTAAGGTCTGTGGGCAACAGATTACAATCAGTAAACGGCTGCAAACATATATAGAAAACACCCAAAAGCGGGCGCACTCTTCAATTTGTATTGTGTATTGTTGAATGCTTTCTTAAATTTGTGTACTAATTTGTGTACTAACACTTTTTGAAAATCTCCTAACGAGTAGTTTATTTGATTATTTCATACACTCGGTGTATTGCATGTTTTGCAGCAACTCCCCCCTTGTGTTTTGACTGCATCAAAAGGAGTCTAGTGTCTACATTGAGGGAAGTGATGGCGCCTTTCTATTCTGCTTCGTTCAGACCTCACCTGGGATACTGTGTCCCTTTCTGGGCACCACAGCTTAAAATAAATATTGACAAGCTGGAAGGTGTCCAGGGGAAGGCAACTGAAATGATCGAAGGTCTAGAGACCATGCCCTATGAGGAGCATTTTAAAGATCTGGGTATGCTTAGCCTGCTGAAGGGAAGGTTGAAGGAGACGTGATAGCCATATATAAATATGTGAAAGGGTGTCATAAGGAAGAGGGAGCAGGTTTATTTTCTGCTGCTCTAGAAACTAGGACTAGGAGCAATTTATTTGATTTCCTATATTTTTACCCTGCCCTTCTCACTTTCAGGGGGGGGGAGGAGGGAGACTCAGGACGGCAATGGGTTCAAATTACAGGAAAAGAGATTCCATCTGAACATTAGGAAGAACTTCCTGACAGTGTGAGCTGTTCAACAGTGGAACTCCGCCTCGCAGTTTTGGTGGAAGCTCCCTCCTTGGAAACTTTCAAACAGAGGTTGGATGCCAGGGGATTGGACTAGATCAGCGTTTCTCAACCTGGGGGTCGGGACCCCTAGAGGGGTCGCGAGTGGGTGTCAAAGGGGTCACCAAAGACCATCAGAAAACACAGTATTTTCTGTTGATCATGGGGGGTGGGGGGTTCTGTGTGGGAAGTTTGGCCCAGTTCTATCATTTGTAGGGTTCAGAATGCTCTTTGATTGTAGGTAAACTGTAAATCCCAGCAACTACAACTCTCAAATGTCATGGTCTATTTTCCCCAAACTCAAGGTCAATGCCCACCAAACCCTTCCAATGTTTTCTGTCAGTTATAGAAGTTCTGTGTGCCAAGTCTGGTTCAATTCCATCATTGGTGGAGTTCAGAATGCTCTTTGATTGTAGGTGAACTATAAATCCCTGCAACTACAACTCCCAAATTACAAAATCAACCACCCCCCCAAACCCCTCCAGTATTCAAATTTGGGTGTACCAGGTATTTGTACCCAACTTGGTCCAGTGAATGAAAATACATCCTGCATATCAGATATTTACATTACGATTCATAACAGTAGCAAAGTTACAATTGTGAAGTAGAAACAAAAATAATTTTATGGTTGTGGGTCACCACAACATGAGGAACTGTATTAAGGGGGTCACGGCATTAGGAAGGTTGAGAACCACTGGACTAGATGGTCCATGTGGTCTCTTCCAGCTCTATTATTTTATGATTCTATGATTGGAACAATTTTAGTGCTACTTTAAGATGAGCAAAAGCTGGATGATTAAGAGAACTCAGCAAGGCCAGGTATTTGATGTAGCAGCTCAGCCAAGATGATGCAGGTGTACTGCCTTTGACCTGGCCAAACCCCCTGTGTGACGGCGCAGCCAATGCCACTTACATGGAAAACATTAAGTTTGCACTGTTAAGATGTATTTTTGCACCCTGCTCTGTTTGTTAAAGGTTTGGTTGCATTGATTGGTTCTTTCCACCTGCCTATAATTGTTTGCAGAGTCCAATTAAGTTTGTTTTGCCCCCTTTCCCAGGGATTTTGGGAAGCAGAGCTTACCAGGATTTCTCCACAAAGGACGTGACTGAAGGTTTGCCAGGCCAGACCTTGGTCAAGCTATCTTCTAACACAAGTCTGATCATCCTTGGGACTCATACGGAAAGCCCAGCATACCAGAAGGTTGGGTAGCTCTGAGGAGACCCAAGAGCCTTCAAGCTAGTCAGTTGGCATCCAGAGGAAGGTTTCAGGCCTTCAATATAGGCGATCTGGCTGGGGCTTCTGGTGTCCTTACCTCGAGGCCATAGAGAAGGAGAGGACTTGGAGCGCCATCTGGCTAAAGCTTCCTGGACCAAAGCAACAGAGAGACTCTAAAGCAGGGATGGGCAACCTATGGCCTGCGGGCACCGTGTCTTCTTGAATTTAATTTAATTTAAGTGGTTTTTATTATTATTTTATAATAATTTTATAATAATAATATAATAATATAATAAATTATATAATAATGTTATATTATATTATAATTTCAATATATTATAATGTCTATATATATACTATAATAATTATGATATCAATACTAATAATATATGAATATTTCTTGATATATTAATATGTTAATATTAATGATGTGTAATATATAGTAAATATAGTAAATAAATAAATAATGTAGATTAGAATGTAGTTCAGCCTTTAGGTGCGGCCCTCCATAATATTTTTTGGCTCTCGTGTGGTCCCTTGGAAAAAATAATTGCCCACCCATGCTCTAAAGTAAGATCTTTCCTTTAACCTTTTGGAGAACAAAGCTAAGTGCCCGAGTGAAGCTAACTCATGTTAAGAATAAAGCCTGTTTGAGTTAACCAGAGTGTCCAGCTTGGTCCTTGGAAGCCCCAAGCCTAAAGGAAGGCAAGAAGCAATTCCACGGTATAGTGAAACCATGTCCTTGCCTTTACAGACAGGGTGCGACAGCACACTCTGTGAAATGAAAACAATTTACTCTGGAAATTCTGGAGTGTTGTGCTATGCACTGGGTTATCTGAAGGGGATATGACAAGTCATACCACCAAATTCTAGATACTCCGCCTGCATATCAGGGGAAAGATGTATAAAGAAGGATGGTGGGCAAGGTACTAGAATCTTTTGCTACTTGGGAAAGGAAAATAACCATCTGAGGAAGATGTTACAATATGGCATTGCTATTACTGCCTTCAAATCAACTCCAACTTAACTTATATTGGCTTCTCTTGGCAAGAATTATCCAAGAGATAATTCTCTTGGCAAGAATTATCCTACAAGAATGAGAGTGTGTGACTTACCTGACATCACCTAGTAGTTTTTGTCCCCTTTTCATCTAAGAAGGGTGCATCCATAAGTCTCTTCCTTCTGGATGGCTCATATCAGAGTTTTCCAGACATTTCTTGTTGGCGACACACTTTTTAGTTATGCATCATTTTGTGACATGGTGTGACGACTTGGGCTAATAAACTGAGAGGCTTTAATCACTTTGAACGCTGCCACCAACCTAAAGATATATTTTTAGGATTTCGTTTAAAATAATATTTCAGCTAGGCTCCTTTCTAATACACAAACAGAGGGGATTCTGAGGTAAAATCTTTCCTCCTTGACTGGAACGGTGGGAAGGCGGGAACTGGCATACTCAGATGTAAAGAGGCACAATGGAGGCTTTTCTTAAAAGTTAACAAACAAACTTCTATTAACTTAATAGGTTTTGGAAAGGCACAGAGCGTAATGGTTTTCAAGTGAGGCACAATAGCGTAATGGTTAACAGAAATGTACTAGAGCGTGTTGGTTACTATAGATTACTTTTTTAGATCTTAGTTACAACACTAGACAGTTCTAAACTTGTCTATCTAACCTTCCTCACTCTAATGCCGCTGACTAGTCGTGAGTAGTTGTCCACTAGCTAAACTAGTAACTCCCTGAGCTAACACTCAGCCTTTCTAGAAGCACCCTAGCTACTAACTCTCTTCCCTAGTTATCCTGTAGCTGGCTTCTTCAGAGAAGTGAGCTGATCTCTAACCCTAGAGATTCCCAAAAAGCCTGTGACTGACTGCCTGTCAGCTATCCCGCAGCACTTTTCCAGTCAGCTTTCAAGACAACTGTCTCTCTCTCTGACTGCTCACTCTCAAGCTCTGTCAAGAGACTCCCCCCCCCCTCTCGGAGTTCTGACAAGAGACTGCTAAATAAGCTACACTCTTTCCCTCCTAAGCAACTCGGCTCCTCCCCTCAGCTCTGAGCCAATCTCAGGCAGCTCTCCCCCCCCCTCCCAGAGAAGGATCCAAGCCACTCCCCCTTTCCAGGCTATCCTGTTTAACCATGGATGCCAAACTACTATGCTGGTCTCGGCCTAGCACATAATGGGTGAGTCCTCACACATGGTAATTCAGTTTTACTAGCAAATCAGGGGTTAAACCACCCACTTAGAAGACATACAGACACATCCATAAATTGTAATAATGAAATGTATGGAGTCATCATCTATCTCATGAAAACCTTTCATTTATATATTTTAAAATATGTGATTTGTGAGATAATAACATACATTTCTAAGATTTTTGTCATTTCTTATTATGTTTGTGTGACACACCTACACACTGCAGCCAACACACTAATGTGTTATGACACATAGCTTGGAAAGTTCTGGCTCACATTCACATATGAGTGCCACCTTTAGAGGCTCTTCTATTCATCTTCTTTCCTATCCCAAGACGGATTTTTCTAAAACAGAAGTTCAGTACAGCATAAGCTTGGTTTTCTGTCACAAGCTCATATTGTACTGCCTGTCTTGCACTCTGCTTGATATAGATACTGCATATTCTCACATCCCCAAAGTTCAAGCTACTTGCAACAAACCCATTCCTGCTTGCTCAATTACTTAGAACTGCGGCATCAGATGACATTGGCTACCACCATCCTTCCTAGTCAAACTCTTTGTCTTGGCTTTGCACCCCTCTACAGGTAAGTAATCTCACTACGAAGTAACAAAGGCAGGCAGGTCACCCCTCCCAAGCAATAGTGGAGGGGAGAGCAATGGGAGTGAGAGAAGTAAAGATTGACAGTCCCCGTGATTAGATTGTTATAGAACAGGGGTAGGAAGCCTATGGCTTGGGAGCAAGGTGTGGCTCTTTTCATGATTGCATCTGGCTCTCCAGAGCAGCTCGGGCCTTGGTTTCCCAGCATACAGTGGGGAGGAGTGACGCAAATGTGCCGTGACTGCAGCTTCTGCGCCGCCATCGCCGCCTCTTCATCCCCCGCTGCTCTTGGGGCCCTGAGCCCTCTTCGCCGGGGATGGCGGAGCCCGGCGACGGCACCTCGGCCTTGTCTTCCTTTTCGTCCTCCGCCATGGACCTCGAGGGAGGCAGTGGAGGCGAGCCTGGCCCTGGCGCCGCGGACCTGGCCTCGCTGCCCCCCCGGGGGACGCCCACCTCATTACCCTCATCGTTGGGCAGCTCAAGAGCCACAGCCTCTTCGAGGCCTTCCGGAGGGACTGCCTCGCCAACATCAACACCAAAGGCTGCCTTGGCCCCGTGCCCTCCTCCCACTTTTTCCCACTGCAAAATACATGTCTGGCCAATTGGAGTTCAAAAATTGTAAGAGAGGGGGAATGGATATATATCTTCTGCAATACCAATAAGTTCACGATTTTGCGTTGGCACAGAAACAATATGATTGTTTTTATGTACATCTATCTTAGTTCACTGGTAGCTGTAAACAGAATCACAGAAGAAAAAAGCCCAGGCTGCCTATATGCTTGAACTTTATCTTTTCTTGCTTTTTCACTCTACAGATGAATCTGTATGAGCCTTGAGCTAGCACATTCCTTCCTTTTTCTTCCTTTCTTTATCCTCTCTTTTTCTTTCATTCTTTTTCCTCCCTCTCTCCCTACCTTCTTTCCTTCCTCCCTCTTCATTCCTTTCTTCCTCTTCCATTCTTTCCTTCTCTCCTTCCTTTTCCCACCCTCTCTCCCCTTCTTTCCTCCATTCTCCCGCTTCCTTCCTTCCTCTTCCTTCCTTTCTCCTGCTTCACCCTTTCCTTCTCCTTCTCTCCTTCCTTTTCCCTCCCTCTCTCCCCTTCCTTCTTTCCTCCATTCTCCCTCTTCCTTCCTTTCTTTCTCCCCCTTCACCCTTTCCTTCTCTCCTTCCTTTTCCCTCCCACTCTCCCCTTCCTTCTTTCCTCCATTCTCCTTCCTTCCTTCCTTCCTTCCTTCCTTCCTTCCTTCCTTCCTTCCTTCCTCTTCTATTATTTCCCCCAAGTCTCCCTTTCCTTCTCTCCTTCCTTTTCCCTCCCACTCTCCCCTTCTTTCCTCCATTCTCCTTCCTTCCTTCCTTCCTTCCTTCCTTCCTTCCTCTTCTATTATTTCCCCCAAGTCTTCCTTTCCTTCTCCTTCCTTTCTTTTCACTTCCCTCTCTCTCCCCTTCTTTCTTTTCTTCTTTTCCCTTCATTATTTTACTTTTTCCTCACTCCCTTCTTTTCTTTTCCCCACCTTTTCCTTTCCTCCCTTCACATTGCCTTCTTTCTTTTCCCCTCCTTGTCTCTCTCCTGCTTTTCCTTTCTTCCTTTTCCATAGTTCGTTCTTCTTTTCTTTCTTTTTTCCTCTCTCCTTCCCTCCTTTATTTCCTCTGTCCGTCTGTCTGTCTGTCTGTCTGTCTGTCTTTCTTTCTTTCTTTCTTTCTTTCTTTCTTTCTTTCTTACCCCTTTCCTTTCAGCTTCTTTTCCTTCCCAGAGTCCTGAGCATGCCTTTTGCAGAGCCAGGTCTTAAATGTCCTGTCATTCTGCCGGGGGAACCTGGTTTACTTTGTTAGATATTTAAACAAACCTTAGTGTGGGAATGAGAATCTCTCTGAGTATGTGTGTGTGCATGGAGGATTTTGTTTCCTTGAATGTCACCTTGAGGAACACCAGAAGAAGCAGTAGTTAGGATAACAGGTAATATATTGTATAAGGGGCCTTTGTGTGTTGGCTAGCAGTGGTGGAGGTCTGGAAAAGCTTGAGAAAATTGTGGGAAATGGTTGGGACCACTGAGAGAATGGGCTTGGTATGGGGGCAGTTTTGCTTTTAGAAAAATCTGCAGCTGGGCATGTTAAACAAAGTTGGGTGTTTGCTTTTCTGTTAACTGAGAAGAATTGGGAAGCATTGTTTTATTGATTGATTGTACATTACTGCTTCTTCACAAGAGGGTAAATACATCTCAATAAAGAAGGAAAAGTGCAAGTTGCATGCCAATAGTAGTTGGTTTTACAAATTGTGATTGCTCTCTTGAGCCTCTGTAGCTTTTACTGGATGAGGCTGAATTTTGCTCAGTCTTCCTCAACTTGAATGTAGCAGATGAATCTACTACGTGATGGTGACTCACCTGAGGCATTGAGCGCTTGCCTTTTTGTATGTGTAAACTGCCCTGAGTCCCTTCGGGGAGAGAGGGCGGTCTAGAATTTATTATGTGCAATGCCTGTGGGCTACAGAGAAGGAGCAAGTGAAAGATGTAATGATCAGATGGTCAAGGATGGTGGGACATACGATTGACATGGCACAGTGGGAGTCAGTATGGATAAGAAAACTAAAATATGCCTATGCCACTGAAATAAGGGAGAACTGGATTAAGATGTTTTATCAGTGGTATCTCACGCCGGAGAAATTAGCCAAATTCAACAAGGGAAAAACTTGTGAGAAGTGTTGGAAGTGTGGCAAGCACATAGGAACTTTCTTCCATCTGTGGTGGGAGTGTAGAGTGGTTAAAAAATTCTGGTGGGGCGTATACCATAAACTAAAAGAAATTCTTAAACTAAACTTTGACTTTAGACCAGAGTATTTTCTGTTGGGGATCTGTGATTTTCAGATAGAGACGAATGATGATAAGATTCTTTTTTATTTGACTACGGCGGCAAGAATATGCATAGCCCGACAGTGGAAAAGTAAAGACACAATTAAGTTTAATGATTGGTTATTAAAATCTTTAGACATGATGAATATGGATTTGCTGACCCAAAGAGTAGCACGAAATAGGAGCCCAGGGAGGAATACAAACTGGGAGAAATTCGTCAAATTTATTAGGAAAAACAAATATATATATATCTATAACCTTAATTTAGGGGAAGACAAATCCAATTACTAAAAGTCAAGATAGTCATACCTATAAAGGATGTGATAAAGAATCCAAAGGACCTGAAGAATCAAGGAAGGCATATGTGACAATGCTCTCCAGAGATGAAAACATGGGTCGCCATAATGTGTCTAGGGAGTCACGAAGTTGTTATGTGTGGGGGGATGGGGAGGTGGGCAGGGTGGGGGTGGATGCAGTGTCTTTGTCACTGTCATTGTTTCTGTCATTGTCATTGTTGTTGGTCTGTGTCCCCTCATCCAGGGTTTTTGTATCCCGGGGTGGGAGGGGGTATGTATGGGGGCACCGGTGGTGGTCTTCAGTGTCTCTTGTGTTTTCTGTTTTGTTTTAGTGCTAATAAAAATCTTTTTTAAAAAATAGAATTTATTATTATTATTATTATTATTATTATTAACACAACAAGATGAATCCACAGCAGACCACAAATGCAATTGTGTGACAATTTCGCAGGAGTGTTTGGCGTTGTTCAACCGCAATATGGACGGGTTTTTGCACCGTTTCATAACCGTGGACGAAACGTGGATTCACCACTACACACCAGAGACGAAACAGCAGTCAAAACAGTGGGTTTCTCGGGTGAATCGGCCCCAAAGGAGGCCAAGGTGGGTATGTCAGCCAATAAAGTCATGGCAACCGTTTTTTGGGTTGCACGTGGTATAATCCACATTTTCAGGTGTTTTTAAAGGTCTTCAGAGTGGGGGCTTTCCTAATCTCTCCGGGCAAGGAATTCTAGAGTCGGGGGCCACAGAGGAGAAGGCTCTCTTCCGTGTGACCACCAGACGAGTCTGTGAGACTGGCAGGAGCGACAGGAGGGCCTCCCCCGAGGAGGAGAGGGTTCGAGGTAGTTCATGGAGGGAGATCTGGTCACAAAGGTAGATGGGTCCCGAACTATTTAGGGCTTTGTAGGTGATCACCTGTACCTTGAATTGGGACCGGAAAATAAATGGCAGCCAGTACAGTTCTTTAAACCGGGGGGTTGACCGCTCCTGTAACGTGCCCCTGTTATTAATCTGGCTGCTGATTGCTGGACAAGTTGAAGTTTCTGGGCCATCTTCAAGGGTAGCCCCACGTACAGTGAATTGCAGTAATCTAGTCTAGAGGTAACCAAGGCATGGATCACCATGGTCAGATCATACTTCATGAGCTATGGTTGCAGTTGGCGCACGAGTTTTAACTGTGCGAAGGCCCTCCCGGCCATTGCCGACACCTGCGCATCAAGCGTCAGCGCTGAATCCAGGAGGACCCCCAAGAAGAAAAATAAATGGGTCCAAGAGCAAATCAAGCCTGAACTCTTCCCATAAGCCAAGATGATTAAATGGAGGCTTTTGTACTTTGGACATATCATGAGAAGGACATGGTCTATTAGAAAACACATTTGGTAAGGTCGAAGGTGGCTCGAAAAGAAGAAGACTGAATTACAATGGATAGATTCAATCAAGGAAGCCATGGCCTTAAGTCTACAAGACCTTACCAGAGCTGTTAAGGACAGGGTGACTTGGTGCTTTCATTCATAACGTTGCAATAAGCTGAAGTCAACATACCAACAACTGTGGTATTTCAGCCTGGTATTCATGTACATGTTGGGGATGATGGGAATGCACATGTTGGGGATAATGGGATGGCTAGGGCTGAGGAGGAGGCTAGTGATTTTGAAGTGAATTCTGAACTGCAAAGTGATGTTCATAGTGAAATGTCAGATGAGGCCAGTTCCCATGAGAACGGGATTATGGATGAACATTCCTGTGCAGAAGGAAATAACAGCCAGGCCGAGTCCGAGACACCTGGAGATTTTAATGAGACTCCTTTTGACCATTGGGATAACATTCGCACTTCTAGGCGTGGTGCCAGTTTGAGGCGGAGTGGGCGGCTGGCAAATCGAAAGTATTTTTTTCCTTTATTAGAGCTGGCTGAAAATTAGCTTTCAGACTTCAAGCTTCGTTTGGATGTGTTTCATGTTATCTTGTCTCCAAGCTTTTGCCTGGCCTAGGATTTGGGCCTGTTTGTTCCTGATTTGATGCCTTGTTCTTCCATGGGATTTTAGATCCAGATCTAAGCCTTGTTTTTGATATAAAAGACTATTTGAACTGTACTTATACCTGGGAAATATCTTTTACTTATGATCTGCTTTTAACCCTTTTGTTGGACACTATATTTGCTTCAGTAAAAACCTATTCTTCATAGACTGCCTGCTGTGTGTATGATCTAGGGCAGGGCTGTCCAACTTCTACGGGCCCAAGGGCCGGCATTCCGGTTACTGATCACCTGGGGGGCCGAAGGGTCTACCTCCGCCCCCAGCTCCACCCCCTCCCCCGGCTCTGCCCCCGCTCCTCCCCCGGCTCCAATTTACTTACAATTGACCTTGAGTTGTGGAGTTGTAGTTCACCTCCATCCAGAGAGCACTGTGGACTCAAATAATGATGGATCTGGACCAAACTTGACATGAATACTCAATATACCCAAATGGGAACACTGGTGGATTTGGGGGAATGTTTCCTAATACCTTTGAGTATTGGGACACACCAAAAAAAACCCCAAACACCTCAATGCCATCGCAGGGCTTGATGGGGCCTCCTTTCCCAGAGGCGGGTGGAGGAGGCCCAAAGAGCTCCCTCCCTCCCTGAAGGGAAAACAAGCCGCGGGGGCAGGCGCAAAGGAAGCCATGTTGCACCCTGCACGCAGGGGAAGGCAGCACAACAAGGAGGAGGGGGCGCGGAGGAGGGGAAGAAAGCATCACCAAGGAAACCGCCGCTGAGGGACCCCTCCCCCCCTCACCCAATGTCTCACTGTTTTTAGATTGATTGATTCGAGCCAGGCCCTTCCTTACCCATACTGCGGGAGCTCCACCACAGGGCCGAAGCGCCAATGCCACCGCCATCCCCGAAGAGCCCCGCTGGAGCCGAGGCCAAGCTCAGGCCGGGCGCGGAGGCTCTCCCATCCGCGGGACGGGAAGCGAGGTCCCTCCACAGGAAGAGGACGGAGCCAGGAGGGGCTTTCCCTGCCTCACTCCCCTCCTCCCTCTCTCTGGGGGAATGGGTGCTGGCCTGGAAGCATCCGCAAGGGAGGAGGAGGCGCGCGCCCAGGCCAGTCGCAAATCCTGCGGACCCGAGATTTCGGCAGCTATCACGAGACTACGCAGCCACAGACGGGATTTCGGCCTCCCTCGAACTCCTGTATGTGGCTGGCGTAGTCTCGCGATGCTCGCCTAAACCCGGAAGTAGTTTTTTTTTAAAAAAATTAATTAAATTTTTTATTTTTTATTTGTATTTTATAAAAACAAGTTAGGGGGCTGTAGGGAAGGGGCTCGGGAGCCGTGTACGGCCCCAGAGCCGCCTGTTGGACAGCCCTGATCTAGGGGGGCTCTCCTTGATCTGAGTTGCAACAACAACTGATAACAATAAAAAGAGAGAGAAGTTCCAGATATCCTTTTTATGATGTTTAGTAACATAACTGATCCAACTTAGATCACGTTGTATCTTCCAAATCAGTGGGATGCTATGGGTGGGAAGCTGGAACAGAGGGACCCTGGGTTTATGTTCCTGCTTCCCTTTATGGCTCCAAGGAGCATCACCTTCTTCTAGTCTTTTTCTGATTGTATAAAAACAAGTACTTTATTTTTGAAGGAGATATGAGCTTTCCTTAGGGTGTGTGTGTGTGTGTTGAGAAACAACTGGCAAGGAAATTGGAAATGGATGGATATTGTTATTGTGACAGAGTGTGTGTCTTTCATTGTAATCTGAAATGAATGTTACATTTGAATGCACATTAATCTTTTGGAAAGGTAGGATAGAAGTACTAAAATTATCCCTTAGGGTTGTTGGAATGGCTAAGGATTCCGAGCTGCTTGAAGGAAAAGTAAATGAAATAAATTTTCAGATGTAATAAATAAATAAATGTTTTTTTTATTTATTTATGGCATTTGTGTTCTTCCTTTAAAAATACCCAAGGTAAAGAAATAGGCATGATAAATTATAAACAAATAAATCCAACCCAACAATAAGGAAATCTATCCCAGAAAGACATACTGACACAGGAATACAAATACACATCCTGTCAAAACATTTGAATCACAAGTCTACTTAGACTGATAGAACAAAATATATATTTATTTGATTAAAATGTTGGAACAAGAAATTTCCTACATTCCTATGATAGTAAATCGGGATGCCCTAGAGCAGTGTTTCTCAACCTGGGGGTCGAGACCCCTGGGGGGGTCACGAGGGTGTGTCAGAGGGGTCGCCAAAGATCACCAGAAAACACAGTATTTTCTGTTGGTCATGGAGGTTCTGTGTGAGAAATTTGGCCCAATTTTATCATTGGTGGGGTTCAGAATGCGCTTTAATTGTAGATGCACTATAAACCACAGCAACCACAACTCCCAAATATCAAGTTTCTTTTCCCAAACTCCACCAGTGTTCATATTTGGGCACATTGAATTTTCTTGCCAAGTTTGGTCTAAATCCATCATTGTTTGAATCCATAGTGCTCTCAGGATGTAGGAGAACTACAACTCCAAAACTCAAGGTCAATGCCCACCAAACCCTTCCAGTATTTTCTGTTGGTCATGGGAGTTCTGTGTGCCAAGTTTGGTTCCCTTCCATCATTGGTGGAGTTCAGAATGCTCATTGATTGTAGGTTAACTATAAATCCCAGCAACTACAACTACCAAAGTACAAAATCAATGCCTCCCCCCCCCCCTAATTCAAATTTGGGCATATTGGGTATTTGTGTCAAATTTGGTCCAGTGAGTGAAAATACATCTGGTATATCAGATATTTACATTACGCTTCATAACAGTGGCAAAATTACAGTTATGAAGTAGCAACGAAAATAATTTTATGGTTGGGGGTCACCACAACATGAGGAACTGTATTAAGGGGTCACCGCATAAGGAAGGTTGAGAACCACTGCCCTAGAGCATGGGTGGGCAATTACTTTTTCCAAGGGGCCACACGAGAGCCAAAAAATATTATGGAGGGCCGCACCTAAAGGCTGAACTACATTCTAATCTACATTATTTATTTATTTATGTATTTATTTACTATATATTACACATCATTAATATTAACATATTTATATATCAAGAAATATTCATATATTATTAGTATTAATATCATAATTATTATATTATAGTATATATATGGACATTATAATATATTGAAATTATAATATAACATTACTATATTATATTATTATAATAAAATTATTATAAAATAATAATAAAAACCACTAAAATAAAATAAAATTCAAGAAGACAAGGTGCGAACCAAGATGAAGGCTGACATCCTGAAGAGAGGAAGGATCCCAAGATGGAATGGCCCAATGGCCCTTGCCCAGAGGATGGCAAAGCGAACCCAGCCACCGCCGCAGCAGAGGACAGCAGAGCAGCAGGTGATCGGAGGCTGCAGGCCTCCGCCCACTCTCGCCCCCAGCCGTTCCCCAGCTGATCGCCCTGCTATGGAATGCCCCTGCGGGCTCTGTGGGGCCTGTGTCGGCAGACAGGCTGAAGGAGCGGCGGCTTTGGAGTGCCTGCCATCCCTGGAGGGGATCCGGGCCTGCAGGGGGAGCACTCGGCGATCCGAGGCGGCTGTTCACCCTGGCGACCCGGAAGACGATCAGGTCTTCCGGGTCGGCAGGGCGATAAGCCCCCACAGATCACAGAGTGGCCCTGCTGCAGGCCCGGATCCCCTCCAGGGATGGCAGGCACTCCAAAGCTGCTGCTTCTCTGGCCTGTCTGCCGACACAGGCCCCACAGAGCCTGTGATGGGATGGCGGCAGCGGCACCCCTTCCTCTTGGCCTTGCCCCCGACACCTTTCTCCCTGGGCCGGACAGAAGCTGCTGCCGGGCCGGATCTGGCCCCCGGGCCGTAGTTTGCCCACCCCTGCCCTAGAGGTGGATGAAGAAGGTTTGGAATCCCCCAAAGAGAACGGCTAAAAAGGAAGTTAAGGAAAAAGAAACAGACCTAGCTACATAAACGACAAGTAATAGATAATGGACATGGATACTCTTACCATCTATCTCAGGGCTGTCCAACTTCTACTGGCCCAAGGGCCGGAATTCCGGTCACTGATCACCTGGGGGCCACTCCGCCCCGCCCACACCCATGCCCGCTTCTGATGCTGGCGTGACGCTTTGGGAAGGAGGGCGGAGCCACGGGGGACTCTTCCACCCTCCCCTCGCCATCTGTCACCCAAATGAGCAAGTCCCCCGCCTGCACCTCTCCCTGGGAATAAACCGGGACAAGGGTCCCGGTTTATTCCCAGAGAGAGGAGGGGAACGCGATTCTCCTGCCTCCTCCTCTCCCTGGGAGTTTAACCATGGCTCCGCCCTCTCTCCCAAAGCGTCACGCCAGCGCCAGAAGCGACGGTTTCGCCCGCTTCTGGCGCTGGCGTGACACTTTGGGAGAGAGGGCGGAGCCACGGGAGTCCCCATGGCTCCATCCCCTCTCCCAAAGCGTCACACCAGCGCCAGAAGCAGGCAAAACCGCGCGCATGCGCACTTTTTTTGGATTTTCCCCCCGGATTTTTTATTTTTATTTTTTATTTTTAATAATATTATTTTCAGGCGGGTAGGAGGGCCACAGCCAAGGGGCTGGCGGTCCGTGTGTGACCCGCGGGCCGCCAGTTGGACAGCCCTGATCTATCTGAAGGATTTTAAAAGTAAAGAGAAAAAGACAACAGATTGATTACCACTATATATCAACATCAGGTCTTCATATAACTCTTGATTGATTACCACTCAAGAGTTATATGAAGACCTGATGTTGATATATAGTTAAAGGAGATGAACTGAAAGAAAGAAGTGACAATTCTAGAGAATAAAGAGGACTGTTACAGATAAGCAAGAATAAAACCAGTGAATAAGGAAGATGGAAGTCAACAAGATAACCCTTTTCTATCTTTTTTCACCACCCTTACCCAGTATTTACCTTCCAGGATTCCTGATCAAACCACTACCCCCAACACCTTCTATTCTCACCCTTTCCTAACCCTTATTACTCCGTATATTCCTAAGTTTTCCTAACCCAAAACCACTTTTTCTCTTTTATCCATATGTATTCAAAACTTTCAATAAAAATCTATTTTTTTAAAAGTGGGGTTTTTTTTTCTATTGGTCCCGAACCATAATGCCTTTGAATGTGGCTGGCTGGCTATAATTAAATCCACGTAACTACAAGAGAGCTAGGGTGTAGTTAACCGTGTATCAACAAACAACCAAAAACAGGCTAATATTACAAAAAGTACAAATGTATTGGTAGAAGTACTCATAAGCGGCTAGTTCCTGTGCATTATAATATACATTAAAGAGAATCGCATACAATATACATTACCACATAGGTAACAATTCCGGTCGATAGTGGGTCATAAAAGTATAGTCCAGATTGACGGGAATGCCGTAATAGTTCCAAAAGTCCGGGTTTAAAGTTTAAAGGTCACCTCACTCATGCGAGTGTGGATAGGGTCTGTTTATAATCCATGCTGAAAGGACTTCGGTATACTTGAATGTGAGGCCTTGAGAAAGCTCCGCCCGGAGCGAAATGAACATAGGCAGCCAATGAAAACTGGTGATTTCTACACCGCGTCGGCCTCCTGGAATTTGAGCCTTAATACAGAGTATATGGATTACTCTTATACGCTGGATTTATCAGCCTTTTTGAAGTTGATCATAATTGGATATTACTGCTTCTGTTGATTACCTTTGGACATGAGGACTCGCAACCCATAAGCGATAGACTTTAAACCCGGACTTTTGGAACTATTTTGGCATCCCCGTCAATCTGGACTATTCTTTTATGACCGGAGTTGTTACCTATGTGGTAATGTATATTGCAGGGCTGCCCAACCGGCGGCCCGGGGGCCGTATACAGCCCCCCAGCCCCTTCCCTACGGCCCCCTAAGCTTTTTAATAAAAAATAAAAATTGAAAAATAAAATAAATAACAAAAACTAAAAAAAATACCTACTTCCGGGTTCGGAGCAAGCATCGCGAGAATACGTAATCCACATGGGATTTCGCTGTCAACGCGAGATCACGCCGGCGTTGACAGCAAAATCCCGTGTGGATTGCAAATTCTCGCGATACTCTTCGGCTACTCTACTACTGAATCGCTGAGGCCCACAGACGCGATTAGGACCTTATTCGACTCAGTCGGTCGTCGCCTCTCTCGTCGTCCGGGTACTCCTGGATCCTGCACGTTTGGAAAAGGTAGGCGAAGCAGGGGGCTCCTCAGGGGCTCCTCATTCCCTCCCCATCTCCCCTCATGTATTAAATATAAAATTAAATATATTTAAAGATGAAATAAGGGAGATGGGATATTTAAAAATAAGGGGGGGAGGAGGGAATTAAATATATTTAATATTAAATTAAAATAAGGGGAGAGGGGAGGATGGAATTAAATATATTTAATATTAAATTAAAATAAGGGGAGAGGGGAGGATGGAATTAAATATATTTAATATTAAATTAAGATAAGGGGAGAGGGGAGGATGGAATTAAATATATTTAATATTAAATTAAAATAAGGGGAGAGGGGAGGATGGAATTAAATATATTTAATATTAAATTAAAATAAGGGGGAGGGGGAGGATGGAATTAAATATATTTAATATTAAATTAAAATAAGGGGAGAGGGAGGATGGAATTAAATATATTTAATATTAAATTAAAATAAGGGGAGAGGGCGCCAGGGGGGCGCAGGGAGGGCGGAGCCGGGGGCAGGGGGGGCAGAGCCGGGCGGGGGTGGATCTGGGGCGGGGCAGACCCTACGGCCCCCCAGGTCATCAGTGACCGGAATTCAGGCCCCTGGGCCGGTAGAAGTTGGACAGCCCTGGTATATTATATGCGATTCTCTTTAATGTATATTATGATGCACAGGAACTAGCCGCTTATGAGTACTTCTACCAATACATTTCTACTATTTGTAATATTAGCCTGTTTTTGGTTGTTTGTTGGTATATAATTAAATCCATGCAGACCAAGCGGCTCCTCTTCTGTTCTTCCTGTTTTGCTTCCAAACTACCATCTTTGCTACGGCTGGTTTTGCTTCTGAGACACATTGCCTCCAAGTCTCCTGTGGCTGCAGAGGGAAGGAAGCATAGGTTTCTGCAAGCTAAAAGAGTCGGGAGGCTGTCATTTCTAGCTAACAGCAGAAGCAACACTTTGTTGCTGTTGTTCTCTGAACCCTCTCTCTCAACCATAGCTTTTAATAATTCACGGTCTACTGTATTACCACAGACAGGATTAAGTAAATAATGGGGATATTATTTCTTGAAACTACGGATACCATATAAAAGTTTTATGGTTCTTTTTATCAAGCAATATTGAATTTTGATTCTTATTGGAAAACAGGAATAAATCATGAAGGGCAATGTTTACATCCTTGCAGATCAGTATTGATGGTTGGTTGAGACGTTGCCTTGGCAGAGATTAAGCATAACGAAGTTGTTTGATATAAGGATCCCCAAGTGGGGAGCTAGGTAAGGAAACGAAAATATATAATTTTAGTGGAGGGAAGAAAAACAACAAGAACAGCCACCTGTAGTGGGAGCTATAAGTAAATCTCTTCTGTTCAACCCCCCCTCCCCCCCAAAGCATCCCAATTTGGTGGGGAAAGTTCTGAGTATTCCTCATGCCAGTTTCTCTCTTACCCCACTCTTGTCTTCAGCTTACTTCAGTTGCTGCCAACGGAGTTGAAAATGCCCAAAGAGTATAGGTTGAGTATCCTTTGTCTGAAATGCTGAAGACTTAGAATGCAGATACACTGGGGAATTAATGCATTTTAACACCACTTTAGCTACTGATTGATAGGAAATGTACTTTTATTTTTTAAAAATAATCTTTATTAAACAGTTTTTTTTAAAAAAAAGAAGAGGTCAAGACAACAACAAGCCCCACGCAGGGGGCTAAAACACACACACAACTAAAATAGACACATACATCTCTATACCTTTATAAAGCGGAATGTTTGTATGTATGTATGTTTGTATCCGGAGGGCGGAAGGATATGTGGCAGCTTTCTGATTGGGTCCCACTGTGGGATTATTTGCATAAACAACTCCCATTGGCCAGCCAACACGAACATTCCGACACTCAAAAGTGCCAGAGGGGGGTAAGGAAAAGTCCTGAGGCAGTCAGGCATGGTGGGAGTTTCAGTCCAAAACACTTTGCAGCCCCCAACAATGAGACAACAAAACCAAACTTGGCACACAGAACCCCCAAGACCCACTTTACGTCTTGGTGCAGTTTGAGGGAGGATGCATCAATGGATAGGCCAGCATTCCAACATCGCAAATCTCAAAGGTGCCAGACAGAGTTCTTTACAAAAAGGCTTCCTTTAGCTGATTTTACAAACTAGGCCTCAGCCTGAATTGACAGTAAGGCTTCCTCAACTTGATTTTCGAGACTAGGCCTCAGCTTGACAAAACTTGGCAAAGAGTGCCCCCATGGCCAACTCAACATTCTGGTGCAGTTTGGGGGAGGACGGATTATGGATGATGGGACTTGCAGTACCTTTACTCACTTCCTGAGACCACTGCGACTCTCATCCAGTGACTTATCAAGACCAAACTTGGCACATAGAGCCCCCATGACCCACTTTACACCCTGGTGCAGTTTTCAGGAGGATGGACCACGGATGATGGGACTTGAAGTACCTCCACTCACTTCCCGAGACTGCTGCGACCCTCATTCAATGACTGATCAAGACCAAATTTGGCACACAGAACCCCCTACATCCTGGTGCAATTTGGAGGAGGATGGACCATGGATTATGGTCCATGGTCCATAATCCTTCACTCACTTCCCAAAACCACTACGAGCCAAATGAACAACTGATACGGACCAACCTTGGCACACAATGCCTTCCTCAAATAACCCGGGCACCGCCGGGTCCTCAGCTAGTACATAAATAAAAGAAAAACAAATACGATTTTTTAAAAATAGGTTTTTATTGTATTTAAAATATAAAACACGTAACAGGTAACATGACAGCATACTATCACATACATACAGGAGAGTAAATGAGGGGAAGCGCGTTTCCCCTCTGTCGAGAAAAGATTTAAAATAGAAAAAGAATATAGGGAAGAGAGAGTCAGAGAGAGTGACAAAATAAGAATGACAGGAGTCCCCTGACCGGAGAAGAAAGAAAAAAAGTGAAAGTTGAAAAGTGTCAAAAGTTGTGAGAGGGCATAACAATCTTAATCAGATATAGATATATATATATATATATATATATATATATATATATCTTGCTTGGTATTCTTCCATCTTGCGTTACATAATTGTTTCCAAGAGACCCATAATAATGAAAGGTACAGAAAGTATAATCTATCTGGTGTATTATTTGATATCATAATATTAACCATTTATAAATCTCTTAAGTCTAAATCATATTCACATTCTTTCTTATAACATTTCCTAATTAAATCAAAAGTTTTTGTGGCATTTTCATTATCGTTATTTTTTCTCTCTTAATTTATTTGTGAGGCTCTCCATTTGAACTGTGTCAATGGCTTTTAGAATCCATTCTTCTTTGGTTGGGCTCTGATTCGACTTCCAATATTTTGCAAAAACCATTTTGGCAGCTGCTATTAATAATATGAAATTTTGTCTCTTCAATTTTGTTTAATTTGTGGTTTTTATCCACTATTCCAAGCAAAAAATATTCAGGACTTTTTGGGATTCCCCCCCCCCCCCCTATTATTTTGCCTATTTCTTTATGGATCATGCACCAGATTATTTTTTTTTGCTTTCTTACATAACCACCAAATGTGGAAAAAAGAACCTGGTTTTTTTTTTCATTACAAAACCAACAATTTGGTTTTAGATTTTTATACATTTTTGCTAATTTCATAGGTGACATGTGCCATCTATAAATTAGTTTGACGCAATGTTCTTTATAACTATAGCAGTATGTTAACTATAGCAGAGTTAATTTTAAAGCCAACATTTCTGGACCATTTAGTCATGTACTTTTCTGTAGTGTTGTTAGCATTGTCCCAGCTCTGAAGGAGTTTGTATATTTTACTTACTAGCTTAGTTTTTTCAGTATTTAATAATTCTCCTAATTCATTTTGTTGTAATTCAAATCCTGTTTTTCTGTCCTCTTTAAAGATATTTCCGACTTGGATAAAATGGTTCAATTTTTTTATTTTCGACATCTAATTGTTGTTTAGTTTTTAGTATATATTCTGAGCCATTCCAGCAAAGCAGTTCTTTATATGTAAACCAATTAACTTCGTCCAACTGTCTGATTCTGAAAGCCTCAATCGGTGAGAGCCAAAGGGAAATTTTTTGAAAGAATTTCTTCTGATATTTTATCCAAGTTTTCTGTAATGAGCTTCTAATAAAATGATTTTTGAAATTTGAATCTATTTTAATTTTGTTATAACAAAGATATGCATGAAAGCCGAATTTGAGGTCGAATCCTTCTAAATTGAGTAATCTATTGTTGCGCAACAGACACCATTCTTTGACCCAGGCTAGAGAGTTGGCATCGTAGTATAACTTTAGGTTCGGGACTCCTAGGCCCCCATAGGGAAATTTCCAAATTTATCTGGGGGGGGGGGAACCCCGCGTCAAGATGAAAATCATACAGAAACAAATACGATTTTTTGACTTCCTGAGTATCACCAGTTGGGTGTCTCCTTTTCTGTTGTTAAATCTTCAAAACATTCTTCTTTATTTCTTCTTCTCTTCGTTCTTGCTTTTCATACCTTCTTTCTACAGTATGTCTCTAGGTTTATATTTTTTAGTTGCATGTGCAAGGGTGACACACCTTGCGCCAAGAACAATGACACAGACACAAGTGGTTGGATGAAAATGGTCACAACTCATTTATTGAAAACAGAAACAAAGGGTTGGCGGCCATGCATGGGTCCTGGATCAGGGTCATACAGCCCCCACGAATGTCCAAAGGCGTTTGCAAGCCTGGGGTGCGAGCGGCCCAATGCCTGTCCATGGAAACTCGGCACCCCAGGGGGCCTGGGTGTTATCCACCTAACAACCAAGGGGCGATACATCATCCTGATCCAGGGGCCATGCCAGACGCCAAACATGGAGTTGTGACAAAGAATAATAACCATGAACAATGCAGCAATAACATGAAGGATGAACAAAAGTGACACCAGCAAGCAATGCAATAAGAAGGGAGGGTGGGAGGAAAAACAGAGCTGGCCCCACGTAGAGCCTGGGCAGCCTTGGGCGGCCTTAGATAGGCTGCCCAGGCGGAAGTGCAGGCCAGCGGCACAAAGAGGGGGCAGGGCGGGGCCAGCCCCGTCATTGGCTGGCCGGCGTTGGTGGCGGGAAACCTTCCTGCTACTCCAGGGGCCTCTGGGAAGGAGAGCCCCCTTCTCTCTCCCCCAAGATGGCGGCGAGGGCAACCCTGCCCCACAAACTGCTCGGCCAGTAAGTCGGCCAAGCCCATTCCGATACTTTTGTCCAGTCTGTTTCTTTTATTGGAGTCACGTTATTTTTAGATATTAAGTATGTTAGTCTATCCATGTTTCTAATGTCGATGATTTTCTCTAACCATGATTTGTCATCCGGTATTTCTTGAATCTTACAAACTTTGGCAAAACAGATTCTTGTGGCAGTGTTCAAAAGAAAAAGGAGTTTATCAGTATTTTTATCTAGAATTTATCTGTCATTCCCAATAAGAATGTTTCTGGTTTTAAAGCTATTTTATGTTTAATATTTATTGTACTTTTGTCTGAATCATCTTCCAGTAGGATTTTGTTTTTTCACACGACCACCATGTATGGAAATATGTCCCTTCCTGCTTTCCGCACTTCCAGCATTTTGAGTTCATGTTTCTATAACATTTCCCTAAATTTTTTTGGTGTCATGTACCATCAATATGCTGATTCAGAAGTCTTTGAAGGTTTTCCTGGGGAAGAAGAAATGGGGTCAGAGGAAAGCGATACTGACCTAGAATCAATGTTGGTTCAGGAAGTAAGGGATGTGTGTAATGAAAAGTCTAATTCTGATACCTTCCTAGGCTTCTACAGCGATTTAGACTGGCCTTCCAAGGCTTCAGGGACAGATTGGGATACTTTAAGTTTCCAAGAGCGTTGGCAAGATTGGAGGTCTGCACAGAGCACAACAGCTGCAGGAGATGAAATTTCTTCCCATTCTTCTTTCTTTATTGTTCTACCTATGTTTTCTTTCCATCTCTTCATATTTTTTTTCACCCATTTTCACCTAATTCCATTCCGATAACTTTTTATATATCTTTGTTATTACTTTTCTATCAGTTTTCATTATTGAATCCCAGAAGGATTCCCTGAGAAAGCATTCTCTTATTTGTCTATGTTGATACCAAGATATTCTTTCATTTATGTTTTTCATCTCTTGTTGTGTTTTTAGAATTATTTCTCCATTTTCTTTTGTTTGTTAATTCCTTATATTTAGGCCAATTATACCATCCTAGGACCCTTCTTTGTGTAGCCTCTACACTGTACAAGGTCTTTCTCATTTTTTGCTTAATAGTACTGGTGCATCACCAAACAACAACTGTTGAGCCATGGAAGTCAAAATGGTGTCAAATTGCATTAATTCTACAATGTACTGTAGATGCACCCCAGAATTTCTGATATCTTCCAATTTTGGAAACCCTGGATTTGCATATACATACATAATGAGATATATTAGATATTGTAGAGATGGGACCCAAGGCTAATTTATACAAATGGTCTAAAAGTACTTTTATAGGCAGCATTTTCAATAATGTTGTACCTGGAACCAAGAGTTTGTACACTGAATCATCACAAAGCAAAGTGTTTATATATCATCCACACACGTGGACAATTTTGGATTCCTGGCTAGCCCTCAGACTTGAAAAGGAAGACTGAGCAGAGAAACAGGCAGATTGTATGGGTAGAATCTTCCTTTTCCTTAATTATTTTGTCGTAACTTCATCTTCGTTTGTATTTACGACAAAATAATTAAGGAAAAGGAAGGTTCTACACATACAAGACTCAGGATGTCAAAACTTCTGTCTACACTTTTTACTTTATTCTATACTTTCCTATCTACCTTTCTATCTTTCTATCTATTTTCTATATACTACCTCTATTCTTTTCTTACTCTTAGCTTAGACTATTGTTTTTTAAATATATCTTTAATTATATCTTTACATCTGTACACTCTCTATTATGCTCTTTACAATCACTTATTCCATCTTTCTAACACTTCTTTTGCTTTATGATCTGAAACTTCCAAACAGTCTTCAAAGGCAACCCCACGTAGAGTGCACTGCAGTAGTCTATACAGGATGTAACCATAGCGTGGGCTACTGTGGCCAAGTCAGACTTTCCAAGGTATGGGCGCAGCTGGCGCACAAGTTTTAACTGTGCAAATGCTCCTCTGTTCACCGCCGAGACCTGGGGTTCCAGACTCAGCGATGAGTCCAGGATCACTCCCAGACTGCGAACCTGCATCTTCAGAGGGAGTGTAACCCGCCCAACACAGGCTGTAACCGTATGCCCTGTTCGGCCTTACGACTGACCAGTAGTACCTCTGTCTTGTCCGGATTCAACTTCAATTTGTTCGCCCTCATCCAGACCATCACAGCAGCCAAGCACCGGTTCAGGACTTGGACAGCCTTCATGTAAATGTTAAACAACATGGGGGACAGTATTGAGCCCTGAGCAACCCCACAAGACAATGGTTGTGGGGTAGAACAGGTGTCCCCCAATAACGCCTTTTGGGTACGACACTCTAGAAAGGCCCGGAGCCACTGCAAAACAGTACCTCTAAGGCCCATTCCTGAAAGGCAACTTAGAAGGATACCGTGGTCGACGGTATCAAAGGCCGCTGAGAGGTCCAGCAGAACCAACAGGGACACACTCCCCCTGTCTAGTTCCTGGCGTAGATCAGGGCTGTATATAATCAACCACTAGAGTGACTGCCTTGATTATATATATACACTCATAGTGGAATTCATTGCATTGTTTAGCCCCTTCCCTCCTCATAGTTCCTCCGCCCTGTCCAAGCTTTTTAATAAAAAATAAAAATTGAAAAAAAATAAAATAATAATTTTAGAAAAAAATCTACTTCCAGGTTCGGAGCAAGTATCGCGAGAATACGCAATCCACACGGGATTTCGCTGTCAACGCGAGATCATGCCAGCGTTGACAGCGAAATCCTGTGTGGATTTAAATATATTTAATATTAAACAAAAATAAGGGGGGGAGGGGAGGATGGAATTAAATATATTTAATATGAAATTAAAATAAGGGGAGAGGGGAGGATGGAATTAAATATATTTAATATTAAATTAAAATAAGGGGGAGGGGAGGATGGAATTGAATATATTTAATATTAAATTAAAATAATTTAATATCTTATCCCTGCATTTTATCTCAGTAAAAGATTATATTTGACTGTATGTATGTATGCAGGGGTGGGGCGGGGGCTGAGCCGGGGAGAGGGCGGAGCTGGGGGGTGGGGTGGGGGCGGAGCCAGGGGTGGGGGCGGAGCCGGGGGCGGGGGCAGGCCCTACGGCCCCCCAGGTCACCAGTGACCGGAATTCAGGCCCCTGGGCCGGTAGAAGTTGGACAGCCCTGTTTTATTGCATGGAGGGGCATACAGCTATGCAACTCCTCTGACAAACACCTCCTCTTACACACATCAAGGAGATGTAGCCAAGACACAGGGAAGAGTATACTTTACTTCTGCTCCCTCCTCCTCCATTCCTCTTCTGGTTGTCTGCTGAAAACACTCAAACATCAGTTCTCTCTAAATATATGCTATACCAGGGTAATTAGAAACTAGACACATTGTACCTGTTGGCATATGTGGTTGTAGGAAGAAGACAAATGAGCACCCTCCTTCAAACTGTGTTTGATTCCCAGCAGTGTTATTTGCCTCAAACTGTTTTAGGATGTGCATAATGATTTCCAGAAGTGTTCGTATATTTTCTTGACTACTCCATATGGGTTCTTATTATGTTTGCTTGTGCTCCTGAATGTTTAGATAACAATGATTGCTGTTGTTGCTGTTGTTGTGGTTGCGGCAGCTGTTGTTGTTATTTCTATAAGTATACGTTCCTTTTGACGTGACTTCATAATGTGTCTCAAGAAATGCCGAACTAGCAAGGAGTAATAGAGAACTTAAATAGCAATTGACTCAAGTATGAAATTTTGATTCAGCAAAACTAATAGGAAAAAATGGTGGCATATACTCTGTTAAGTGTTGTGTATGTAAAAGGAATATCTACAAAAAGAACATATAATGCCTTAACACTAAATGTACAGATTTTAAAACCTCAATGAGCTAGAGCTGTTTGGGCTCGAAGTCTGCCTGAAGAAAACGGAAGTTCTCTACCAGCCTGCACCACAGGAAGAACACCATCATCCCCACGTCAGCATAGGCAAATCTATCAGATCACAGGTTAGCAAAGGCATATGGTGCATTTGGAAGGCTTCACAAAAGAGTCGGAGTAACAAATCAGTGTGTACAGAGCTATCGTATTGTCTATTCTCCTTTATGGGTCTGAAACATGGGTCACCTATTGCCAACACCTACGACTCCTTGAACGCTTTCATCAGCGCTGTCTTTGCAACAATCCTAAATATACATTGGACTGACTTTGTGACTAATGTTGTTAACCTTGAGCAAGCAGGGATCACCAGCATTGAGGCCATGCTATTGAAAACACAACTGCGCTGTGCAAGGCATGTCTCTAGGATGGAGGACCACCACCTCCCAAAGACACTACTCTATGGTGAACTCACCATGGGTCAGCACAAGAGAGACTCCCCCCAAAAAGAGATATAAGGACTCCCTGAAACAATATCTCAGGCTCGGCCAGATTGATCACCAACAATGGTCCACCCTGGCCTCACATCGGGGGGCATGGAGACGCACTATCCACAATGCTGCGGCCTCTTTCGAGCAGACATGCCGAATGGGTCTCAAAGAGAAACGACAACGCAGAAAGAACCGCAACTTGGAAACAACATCTCCCAAGGAGACTTTCTGCTGTGCTTTCTGCAACTGAACTTGCCTATCTCCGATTGGCCTTTTTAGTCACCAACGTACTTGTAAAAAGCGTGGGATGAGTCCTTCCTAAGAATCTTCGTTTGCGAAGTAATGCCGAGAGAGATTTGATCATATAAACCTAATGATACATAGATCTCAAAACAATAGTGATGGTTTTTGCAGATAATGATAGCTGAAAGGTACAGATGCATATACTGTATCTTGCAGCCCAATTCCAATTATATGTATCTGAAAATATGGCGCATTGCTTTCAGTGGAAATTGCTTATGAGCAGATATACTTAAGATTGCAGCTTTATAGTCTGAGTCACTGCAATATGACTTACACAGAAATAAATCCCACTACATTCAGTGGACTATATAGATGGCTTGTTTGGGAATGCAGCCATTCACTTTAGTTATTTGGATGTATATCTTATTGAAGTTGGTGAAAGGCCTACTTCAAGTGTGCACATCCAGAGAATTGAGTTTGTAATATTTTGTGTCCCTACTCTACCCCAATCCTGTGTATTGCTGGGGGGCAGATGTGCTTTCCCCCCTTTCCTATGAAACCTCACTAGCACATTATGCCCAAAGGCACTTTCCACCTGTTGCAGAAATATTTTTAGAATCCTGGAGGAGTTATAGTAATTTTAATGCTACAAGCTTTAATTGGTTTATTTGGGTAGATATGTAGCCTGATCCTTGGCATGCTTTGTTGGAAGTAAGTATGCTGTGTTCAGTAGTTTATTGCCAAGCAGACTGAAGGGCTTGCATGTTGACAAGAAAATGTACCTGATTAATTGGGGATGATGTCCAAAGGCAGGCCCGGATTAACCCCTTTTGGCGCCCTCGGCCACACTTTGGAAATACGCCCCCAAACCAACCTCTACCAACCCCCCATTCCGTCTTTCCACTGCCCGCACTTTGCCCCCAAAAAGAAAAAAGGAGCAAGGGGAATCTTGGCCTAATTCCAACCCTGCTTCTCCTTTTTCCCCGCAGGCTCCGAGCCCTTCTTTCCGCGCTCACGTGACCTTTCGGCGTGAAGGTGCTGCAGGGCAGCAACTGCGCCAGGATTCAAGCCGCCTCTGCCTCCTCCGCCATGTTCCTGGGTGCTGCGCATGCCCAGCAGCGGCCCCGGTGGCGGGGCTTGCCTCCTCCTCCTCGTGCCCTCCTTCCTTGAGTCAAGGAAGGAGGGCGCAAGGAGGAGGAGGCAGAGGGAAGCCTCACCCCCGGGCCTGCTGCCGGGCATGCGCAGTACCCAGGCCTGGATTAACATTTTGTGGCATCCTATGCCACACTCTGTAAGTGCTGCCCCCGGGGGCGGGGGCGCTTGTGGGGGGGCGGGGCTGCTTGCGGGGGCAGAGCCAGCATGAGCGGGAAGGAGCCAGGGGGAAGTCCCGCCCCTAGGGGGACTTCCCCCTGGGAAGGAGCCAGGGGGGAGTCCCGCCCGCGCGAGCAGGAAGGAGCTGAGGGAAGTCCCGCCGCCCCTAGGGCGTCTGACATGGCTTCCCCCTGCCGCCTTCTCACTCGCGCAGGCAGGTGGCGCTCCTTCTTTCAGTGAAGGAAGAAGGGGCGCCCGTGCGAATGAGGAGGCGGCGGGGGGGAGCCACGTCAGACGCCCTAGGGGCGGCGGGACTGCCCTCAGCTCCTTCCTGCTTGCGTGGGCGGGCGCCACTCCTTCCTTCAGTGTAGGAAGGAGGGGCGGAGCCGGCGCGAGGGAGAAGGAGCCGGGGGAAGTCCCGCCCCTAGGGCATCTGATGTGGCTTTCCCGCGCCTCCTCCTCGCTCACGCCGGCCCCACCCCTCCTTCCTTCACTGCGCAGGCGCATAAGCAAGTGCCCAAAGATCGGATTTTTCTTAAAAATTTTTTTTTTCAATTTTGGGGGGTCCAGATCTGCTGGCTCCCCATGGCTGCCGCCCTAGGCCATGGCCTAGGGTGGCCTTATGGGTAATCCAGGCCTGGCAGCACTCCTTGTCAAGGAAGGAGGGCGCGAGCGCCTCTGCCTCCTCCGCCAGGCTCCTGGGTGCCGCACATGCCCGGCAGCAGCCCCGGGGGCGGGGCTTCCCTCCGCCTCCTCCTCGCGCCCTCCTTCCTTGACTCAAGGGTGGCCTTATGGGTAATCCGGGCCTGTCCATAGGTGGGTCTAAGAAAGAGTGGATTGTAGCTTGTTTTCTAGGGCTATTTTAGCCTTATCATGTTAAAATTTACAGTAAGAGTAAAATATTCAAGATGATTTTTCTTCCTAATGATGACTGGCAACTTACGGTTTCATAAATGGAACGTTTTCATTTGAGTTTTGAAAAGCACCTATATTTAAGTTGCACCAATAAATCAAATTAATTTAAAATTAATGCCTCTTAGAAGAACAAATTAATGCCTCTTAGAAATGCATTCATTAGTTGACAGCCCATTATCTTGAAGAAAGGTGTGGAAAAGCAAAGAAGATGGAAACTGTGATCAGAAGTGTCTCCATCACGGTGGGAGTGATGCAGGCAGAAGGAAGAGAAAATAGATCCCGGCGCCTGTGAGTGTTTGTCTCTCACTTCCAGCCTTGTCACCACCTGCTTCAGAGAGCTAAAACTATAGCAAATAGTGAACTCTTTAAATTCACAGCAGGTGTTCCCTGTCCTTGAAGACACCCCCCCTCCCACACACACACACACACACACACACACACACACACACAGACCACTGTTAGGTCTATGTCTATGAGAAGGTATGTTGCCTTCGAATCTTCCAAAGAGGGACAAATCTCAGTAGAAGACACAGACAGGCAAAAGTTGTTGGCCTACTTAGTCACTTAACAAAGAGATTCAGAGTACAGACATTCAGAATACAAAATACACAAGTTCACGGCTACCAAAATAAATTTTAGGACATGATACAGGGAAATCAGGAACTTTTTATAACTTACCGTATGTACCGGCGTACTAGACGACTTTTGAGCCCTGAAAAATCTTATTGAAAGATTAAGGTCGTCTAGTACGCTGGGTATAAAATTTAAAAAACCTAAAAATAATTAAAATAAAATACCATACCTTGGGGGGAGGAGGCGGGCGGAGGTAGGGCATGAGAAGGAGGAATGGCAAGCAGCCCGCTGTCCCCCCGGCCCGCCCGCGTTCGCTGCCTCAAACTCCTCACCACGCAGCAAGTGCACCCCTTCCTGCTTTCTGCAGCGTGCGGCAGCATGCCTACCCCATGCACACTGCAGGAAGCAGGAAGGGATGGGCCCGCCGCGCACACACGCAGCAGGAAGCAGACGACCCTTCCTGCATCCTGCTGCGTGCATGCGCAGCAAGCTCATCCCCTCCTGCCACCCGCAAGGTGCGGCAGCACGCCCGCCCCATGCACGCAGCAGGAAGAGATGGGCCCACCGCACACGCACGCAGCAGGAAGCAGGCGACCCTTTCTGGTTTCTGCTGCTGCGCGTGCGCAGCAAGTCCATCCCCTCCCACCTCCCGCAGCGTGCCGTAGCACACCCACCCCACACACACAGCAGGAAGGGATGGGCCCACCACGCAGCGAGGAGACTGAGAGAGTGCGTGTGGGCAGGCCAGAAGGACCGCCCTCTCGTCGCGCCACGATCCCAAGGTGAGCGGGGACAGCCCAGCAGGCCGTCCTCTTGGCAACATGGCGCCCCTCCTCCACCCTCATCCGCTCCTCTCGGACCCTCTGCTATGGTGTCCAAGGAGGGAGGAAAGAGAGCCGATCGCCCCAGCCATCACCATGGAATAGGGACTCATCTTAAATGGCGAGTATATCCCTAACTCTGCCTTTTTTGTTTAAAATTTGGGGGGTCGTCTTATACCCCCCAGTCGTCTAGTACCCCGGTATATACGGTACTTTTACATGTGTGCCTTAAAATAAGATGTTACGTAGTCTGGTTGCAAACATCCACCCAGGTGAATGAGCACAAGCCCCTTTACATGTAACCAATCAACCGCGAAGTTTCCTAATATTGCAATAGCAGGAACAATGAGGAAAAACCATGGTTTCCCAACAGCTATTCCATTGGAAGCAAACACGTCTACTGTCTTTGATGAAGAGGCTGATGTGGCTGTCTTTTGTGGATGAGTTGGCTCCTAAACTCTATTTTACACTCTTGCTATCAGGCAGAAAATACATACATTGAAATAGAGTTTGATTTCATAGATAAATACAGCTAGCATCCACCACCTCATCACATGGAGACTTGGAAGCATTCTAGTATGCTGCCAGGACGCTTCCTTGATGGAGCCTCCTGATTTCCATCACATGACGGAAGGCTACTTCCAGTGGGGCTCCATAGAGAAAGCGCCTTGGCAGCATGCTAGGAGCATTCCTGAGAACACAGGATGGTTCCTGTGTTCTCATTAAGAAGATCAGGGGGAAGCCAGGTGGCAATGCTTTCCCCCATGTGATGGGGAAAGTGGTGCAGCAGATGATATGGTGGCAATGTCCCTCCCCTCCCACATGCTGCCTGCCAGATTTGCCATGCTGTGGGATGAATCCCCTTACTGTCACCTATTTATGGACCTCAGTGTGGTGCTTTCCTCAGTGTTGTCTGGCAACTTCTTTCAGTCTCCAACAACACAGTCCGTGGTTAGAGATTATGAGATTCTGGAAGGCGTCATGTGGTGGGAATGAGGAACAAGCTGGAATTATGACCATTACTCTACTTTCTAGAGCAGGGCTGTCCAACTTCTACCGGCCCAGGGGCCTGAATTCTGGTCACTGATGACCTGGGGGGGCGTAGGGTCTGCCCCCGCCCCCGGCTCTGCCCCTGCCCTGGTTCCGCCCCCTCCCCGCCCCCAGCTCCACCCTCTCCCCGGCTCCGCCCCCACCCCACCCCCACCCCTGCATGCATACAGTCAAATATAATCTTTTACTGAGATAAAATGCAGGGTGGGCATTCAAAAGGGGCATCCATACAGTCAAATATAATCTTTTACTGAGATATAATGCAGGGGTAAGATATTAAATTATTTTAATTTAATATTAAATATATTTAATTCCATCCTCCCCTCCCCCCTTATTTTTATTTAATATTAAATATATTTAATTCTAGCCCCCCCTCCCCCTTATTTTTATTTAATATTAAATATATTTAATTCCATCCTCCCCTCTCCCCTTATTTTTATTTAATATTAAATATATTTAATTCTATCCTCCCCTCTCCCCTTATTTTTATTTAATATTAAATATATTTAATTCCATCCTCCCTTCCCCCCTTTATTTTAATGTATCCCATCTCCCCTTATTTCATCTTTAAATATATTTAATTTTATATTTAATACATGAGGGGAGATGGGGGGAGGGAATGAGGAGCCCCCTGAGGAGCCCCCTGCTTTGGTCTACCTTTCCCAAATGCGCAGGATCCAGGAGTACCCGGACGACGAGAGAGGCGACGACCGACTGAGTCGAAGAAGGTCCTAATCGCATCTGTGGGCCTCAGCGATCCAGTAGTAGAGTAGCTGAAGAGTATCGCGAGAATATGCAATCCACACGGGATTTCGCTGTCAACGCCGGCGTGATCTCGCGTTGACAGCAAAATCCCGTGTGGATTGCGTATTCTCGCGATACTTGCTCCGAACCTGGAAGTAGATTTTTTTAAATTTTTATTATTTATTTTATTTTTCCATTTTTATTTTTTATTAAAAAGCTTAGGGGGCCGCAGGGAAGGGGCTGGGGGGCCTTATATGGCCCCATGGCCGCCAGTTGGACAGCCCTGTTCTAGAGTCTGGTTGTTGCATGTGGATGGGTGACCCCATCCCGCCAACAGCACAATGAAGACACAAACATCGAGTTGGGAAGAAAATGGCCACAACTGTTTATTGGTTACAGAAACACGGGTTGGCTGCCATGCATGGAATCTGGATCAGGATTGGTCAGCCCGTTGCTGACCAATACCAAAACACACCAGGGGTGTCGTGGGCACAATACCAGGCTAACTTACTGGCACCCCTATACAATCAAACATTCCCCCCCTTCCACTAAGGGGGGGAAGGGAGCCAGATCCAGGGCCCATGCCACATGCCAACTGGAGTTGTGACAAACTAATCAAAAACAACCTAATAACCTCAACAACAAACATGAAAAGGATGCAGGGCAGGTGGGAGGCCAAGCTGCTCAGGCACAGTGCCTGAGAGAGACCCCAGGACAGCCTGATAAGGCTGCCTGGGAACAAAAGGAACCCACGTCCAGCCAATCCAGGCTGGCCATCTGAGTGTCAGGAAACTCCCCGCCATGCAGGGGGCTTCTGGGAAGGAGAAGCTCCCTGCACCCAACATAGCCGGCGGGTGAGCGCCCCCCGCCGCAATGTTCCTCGCCCGGTAAGTCAGGCAAGGCATTTCTCTTCCAAGTAAGAGGGTCGAATTCAGCACCCTTGGGAGAACCCTGCAGGCAGGGCATCAGGAGCATTGCTCTAGATCAGTGTTTCCCAACCTTTTTTGAGCCGCGGCACACTTTTTACATTTGCAAAATCCTGGGGCACACCACCAACCAAAATGACACAAAATGACACTCTAACACAGTCATATATATAGTTAATATGTTTTTAAATGTATTTATACACTCAGTGTGAAACCTGGGCCTGTTTCGATGAACACAACATAGCTATCCTGGCAGGAATGGCAGAAAGACACAAACTTCCCACACAGAACTCCCATAACCAAGAGAAATGCTATAAGAGTTTGGTGGGCATTGACCTTGAGTTTTGGAGCTGTAGTTCACCTATATCCAGAGAGCACTGTGGACTCAAACAATGTTGGATCAGGACCAAACTTGGCATGAATACTCAATATGCCCAAATATGAACGCAGATGGAGTTCAGGGGAAATAGACCTTGACATTTGGGAGTTGTAGTTGCTGGGATTTATAGTTCCCCTACAATCAAAGAGTATTCTAAACCCCACCAATAATAGAACTGGGCCAAACTTCCCACACAGAAACCCCAGGAGGCAAGAGGAGGTCTCTGCTTGGGGAAAGGGCGGCGGGCCTTCCCAATGCATAGAGAGGGAGAGGCCAAGTAGACAACGGGGGGGAGGTGTTTGTAGTTTTGTGCCTTTATTGAGGTAGGTTTCTTAGGGTTCTTATACTTCAACACACTAGACTCTCCCCCCCTTCCTGGAGGTTCCAATTTCCCAAGGCACACCTGATGATTGCTCACGGCACACTAGTGTGCCCCGGCACACTGGTTGGGAAACACTGCTCTAGATATCATCATTGGTGGTTCTACTACCCAACAGCTGACTCTGTGTTCAAGTAAATCTGGATGTCTATATCAGCCTTGCACTAGATGACTTTTCACTAAGCTGGAAGAGATGACCTGTGGTGCAATTGCTCTGCTTCTATCACCTTAGGATTTCCAACAAATACAACTGAACACTTGCTTGGTTCTCGCAAATCCAACATAGTTGACTGATGGAACAGAGCTAGCCCTAGACATTTTGCTGCCTGAGTCAAAGTAGCAAACAATTTCCTTCACCCACCCATATCAAGTTATCTTGGGACATGAGGAATAAAATCCCATAAGCACCTCTTCTCATTCCAAGAAATAAAAATAAAACAATAATACAGCCTAAACAAAAAAAAACTTTTTTGGCTTTTAGGCTTGTTCCTGGGGGGTTTTGAGGTGCTGATTGCATTGGATAGACGGCATCAGCTCTAGATAGGCTTATCATGATTTCTTATGGGCGAGCAGATGAAGACTGGTATATGGCATACATTTTTATCTCAAAAACTAGAGCTGATATGGGAAATCTAGTGCCATTTTTTAGAATCAGCAGATCAAATATACCCAGAACCAGGTCTAACATTAGAGGCACCAAAATGTGTGTTGGTCAGTGTAATAAATCAAATCCCTAAAACTAGTTTGGTCTTGTATAAAGTCACTTCATTATGCAGTATGCCAGAAAGTAAATTCATTTGGCCTGTTGCTTTTATTTATTTACTAGCTTGAGGACCTGGTCCTGCCCGGGTTAACTGAGAAAGGCATTGTGTGGCAAGGTTGGTCTTTATCAGTTGGTTATGTGGCTTGCAGTGGTCTCTGGAAGTTAGTGAGGGTACTGCGAGTCCCATCGTCCATGGTCCATCCTTCTCCAAACTGCACCAGGATGTAGAGTGGGTCATGGGGGTTATGTGTGCCAAGTTTGGACTTGATCAGTCATTGGATGAGGGTCCCAGCGGTCTCGAGAAGTGAGGGAAGGTACTGTAAGTCCCATCATCCATTGTACATCCTCCAAACTGCACCAGAATGTAGAGTGGGTCATGGGGACTCTGTGTGCCAAGTGTGGTCTTGATCAGTCATTGGATGAGGGTTGCAGCGGGCTCTGGAAGTGAGTGAAGGTACTGGAAGTCCTATCATCCACGGTCCCCCCTTGTCCAAACTGCACCAGGTCATGTGGGCTCTGTGTGCCAAGTGTAGTCTTGATCAGTCATTGGATGAGGGTCGCAGCGGTCTCAGAAAGTGAGTGAAGGTATTTCAAGTCCCATCATCCGTGGTCCGTCCCACTCAAACATGCACCAAGATGTAGAGTGGGCATGGGTACTCTGTGTGCCAAGTGTGGGCCTAGTCTGTGATTTGTAGGGGCTGCAATGTTCTGTGGGAAATGAATCGGGTGAAGGTACTGCAAATCCCATCATTTGTGAGCCATCCCGCCGTAAACTGCACCAGGTTTGTAAAGTGGGCCATTGGGGCTCTGTTTGCCAAGTTTGGTCCTGATTTGTCATTGGTGTGGGCCACAGTGCTGTAAGGAAGTGAGTTTAAGTACTGCAAATCCCGTCATCCATGGTCCATTCTCCCTCAAATTGCACCAGGATGTAGAGTGGGGCGTTGGGGGGGAATCTGTGTGCCAAGTTTGGTCTTGTTCTGTCATTGTTGGGGGCCGCAAAGTGTTTTGGCCTTAAACTCCCACCTTGTCTGACTGCCTCAGGGCTTTTCCTTACCTCCCTCTGCCACTTTAGAGTGTCGGAATGTTGGTGAAGCTGGCCAATCAGAGGCATTATGCAAATAATCCCACAGTGGCAACCAATCAGAAAGCTGGCACATATCCACAAACACACAAACCCACATACATACAAACATTCTTTTATATATATATAAAAGAATGCATAATTATTTGCATAATGCCTCTGATTGGCCAGCTTCACCAACATTCCGACACTCTAAAGTATATATATACAGAAGATTTATTTACAGCATTTTTACCCTGCTCTTCTCACCCCCTTAGGAGGCCTCCAGGGTCTCATGCGCAAACCGTTTCTGCCACAGAGACAGTGATGCACATAGGCACCCTCACTGAATATTTCACACAATCTGATTTTGATTCAGCCACTCAAGAACGAGGCTGCTGTTTGGAAATGCTTCATGTCCTGTTTCACATAACAGGGAAAGCAGAAAACCTGCCCAAAGGGACTAATTTCCAGGATTTAAGACAAGGTTAGAATCATTAATAGAGGACTATTCCACCAGCAATTAAGCAAACTATCATTAAAGGGCTTCTTCCTGTAGAGACCAGAACTTGAGAAAGTTTCTTTTTTTGGAGGAGGGAGGTTCTGGAAGGTATTGTTTAAGCGGGGTGGGGTGGGGGGTTTTAATTTGGGAAGAATTCATAGCCTCAGAGGAAGTCGCACTCCCTCTGAACAAATCTTGTGAAGAAAAAACCCCTGATAGGTTCACCTGAGGATCAGCATGAGTTGGAAACTCGAAGACACATATCAACATAGTTCAATAGCTGTTCTGAGAGGCAGGGGGTAGAGAGGGAGAAGGAAATAAAATCTTGGTTTTACTATTTTTTTAAGTGTAGTTACAGAGAATGAAGGAAAGAGTAGAAAAAAGGGGAAAGTGGGGGAAGTGCATATGCCATGAATAAGTGATATAAGCTGATCTCATTTCCAAAAACACATTACTCAAAGTGTCTATAAAATACAGCAGGAAGATTGTGTGACTATTGATTAACACATGTGGTGAATAGTTACCTTTCCAATCTTGGTAGCAACAATAAAAACACACGTGATCCACACAAATGAAACATTACATTTTACGCCACAGGGATACAACTTCAAAGTAAAAATTGAGTCTACAAATGCGAAAGATTTTTCTGATATGAAGCGGATACATCAAGCTAAAAAGAGATACCCAAGCAACATGGCCACATCGTATGACTGAGGGAAGCATTATCTGTATTACGTTGCCAACATTAAGTTGAAGTAGACAATTTCCATCTATTTATGTTCTCTATAAATATCTAAACTTGTGATTATTCAAGTTGTGACGCCGCCACGGGCTGGTTTTATACCTGTATTTTGTATTTGTTACCCTTTATCTGCATGGGTGTCACACCTCAAGGGCCTCAGGCATCACTTTTGCTTGAGCGAGACTATAGCCAGAGCGGCAGTAAGGTGCTGCCCAAGCCAGCTTGCTTCACTCTCAAACCTTGCCCTGGGCCTCCCGATCTTTCCCGTGGGTAGCCAGGGATGAATGCATAACATCGGCAGCTCAAGGTTATACCATCTAGCCTCCCTGATAGCGAGGTGCTCCGAAGGAACCGAGAGATCGCCTCCCTTTTGTCCAGATGGTAGCCACTAACGAGCTGTGCATACCAGGAAGACTGAGGTAACATAACATATAGACAATCACCAATCATAGAGCTGTGACACTCGATGTACTTACTTCAAAGCCAGGGAATACTATAATTGCCACGAGATGCCCATTGCAAGTATCTCGTACCAATGCCGCGCTAAGGAGACGCTACTGGGAAAGAGGCCACATCGGGCCTCCCAGCCAAGCTTGTGCCAGCCAGCCTATGCCGGGCTGACTTGATCCTGCATTGTGCCTTGTTCCTGTTCGTCGTCGAGATCCTGTGATTGATCCTGAAAAGACTTTGCTTATTATTGGACTCTTTGCCTTTAAGCAAACCAACCCAGCCTTATTTACTCCGGCTGGGATCCTTTGAAAGACTTTCCTTGCATCCAGCTTGTGTTCCCGTTTTCCTCCGCTTGTGATTCTGTTGTCACGGATCACACTATCCTGCTACTCCCTGACTTTGGCTGCTATTTGGAGACACTATAAGGATTGCCTCCAAACCTTTTACTCAACTTATTAATCAATAAAACTTGTTGTACCTCAGCTGTTGTGTGGTTTGTTCAGGGAGGTCAGGTCCCAAGGCCCAAGGGGGCGACAATGGGCCTTTGTTTCACCTTTCTGCCATGTGGACATTTATGGGAGGAGTTGTGTTTGGCTCCACACATGGCATCACCACCCTGAACTCCTCCCCTTTCTGAGGTCACCTGAGGGGCAGGACGTCCTCTCTTTGGCCATTCCAAGCATAGCACATGGACGAAGCAGGTGGAAATCTGGAGCTACTGCTCAGACAAAGCACCTTCGTTCACGTATAGCCTACCCTATGCTCTCAAACCAAGGAATTCAGTAATAGGAAGGATCAGCCCTTCAACAGAGACTGTATTTCTTTGGGACCCATGGACTTCGTGAGCCAGAGGACCATTTGAGGAGCAACAGAGAAACCTGGAACCTAAGAGAGGCACCTTCACTCTGCAAAAGGCAAGTGAACGCAATCCCTTTGTTTAAAGGACCCTTCTTTGCAACCTACTTCAAGCTTTTGGGGCCACCAGCATTTTTTTTCTGGTTGTTAATCAAATAAACCTTGTTTGAGTTAACCCTTTTTGAGTCCTGAATTCATTGCTTAGAAACTCTCCAGGTTTTCTTTTATGGGAAGACTAGAATGCGAACCCCAGGGCCTATAGAATTCGTCCATCCTTTTAAAGCCCCCTCCCCCCTTTTCGGCCCTGGCGGGACACCACACAAGTCCTGTTATATACAACTAGCTGTCCCGGCCACGCGTTGCTGTGGGTTTTTTTAACTTGGGGACTGTGTGTGTAGTCATGTATATGTGTATGCGTGTATATGTGTGTACTTATGTATATGTGTGTTTGTATATGTATGTGCGTGTATATGTGTTGATGTGTGTAAGTACAGGTGTGTTTATGTATGTGTGTATGTGTATATTTGTATATTTCTGTGCATGTATATATATGTGTGTGTATGTGTTTCTGTATTACTCTCCTATTCACATGGACAAAAAAGCATAATCTGTTTCTGCTGGAATACATGACAGTCCTCTTTCCTTCCTTCCTTCCTTCACTCCATCCTTCTATCCTTTCCTTCCTTTCCCCTCCCTCCTTCCTGCTATCCTTCCCTTTTCCTTCCTTTCTTCTCCCCTCTTTCCTTCCTTCCTTCACTCCATCCTTCTATCCTCTCCTTCCCCTCCCTTCCTTCCTGCTATCCTTCCTTTTTCCTTCCTTTCTTCTCCCCTCTTGCCTTCCTTCCTTCATTCCATCCTTCTATCCTTCCCCTCCCTTCCTTCCTGCTATCCTTCCTTTTCCTTCCTTTCTTCTCCTCTCTTTTCTTCCTTCCTTCATTCCATCCTTCTATCCTTCCCCTCCCTTCCTTCCTGCTATCCTTCCTTTTTCCTTCCTTTCTTCTCCCCTCCTTCCTTCCATCCGTTCTTCCTTCTATCCTTCTTTCCTTTCTTCTCCCCTCCTTCCTTCCTTCCCTCTCTTCCTTCTTTCCTTTCCCTCCTTCCTGCCATTCCTCCCCTTTCTGTATCAGTCCTTGCTCCCCTTGCCTCTTCTCCCTCCCTCCCTTCCACCAGCATCCCGACATTCTAAACTGCCAGAAGGGTGTGGTGTGAGGGATCATGGGAGTTGTAGTCCAGTGGGTTTTTTTGTATTTTTGATCGTGTTGTTTATTTTTTTGTTTCTTTGGGGGGTGGTAAACATACCAAGTAGGGTTTTGTGTGTATGTGGGCTGATTTGGTGTCTCTGCCTTGTAAGGTTTCTCTGTTTGGGACGGTTGTTCCATGACGGGAACCCCTTTATATAATAGATGACATAGTAAAATGACATCCCTGGTATAGAATGGAAAAAAATCAATGTTTATTTTTTAAAATGTGTTTCGCATGGTTGAATCCACAAATGGAGAATCCCAGGAAATGGAGTGCTGATACTACCCAAAACATACTTTTTACTGCACCGAACATAGTTTTACGTCTATAAAAAAATATTGTACAGGACAAATAGTTTTACTAAACTGATTGTCAGACGTCCTTGTCAGCCTGAACCTGACTTGTTGAGGATGTGATGAAGTACCTGCAGGTATAGTATAGTATAGTATAGCTCTATAAGCTATTTTAACTGTGCTTTTATATTGTATATGCTATGCTTTTATATATGTGATTTTAACTGTGTGTTTTAGTGTTGTAAGTCGCCCCGAGCCGTACGGGAGTGGCGACAGACAAGTCTAAACAAACAAACAAATAAATATATAGATGAAGTGCTTAAACTGTATTTGGTATAATGTTGTTAATAGGCATTAACTGTGCTAATATTTGCAGGCATAGCTTCCCTTGTGTTAGAACAGCAGAGACTGCCATGGTGAAGTGGGCAGAGCCAACTAACTCTGCAGCCAGGCAGAGGTTTGAAAATTTGACAGTTGGGCTTTGGCAGTTAGAGAGAGAGAGAGGAGTGTGGAACGTCAGTTGGAGTGTAGCAGGGTTTAGGACTGTGGGGAGAAGCAGTTCTGAAGATTGGGCTAGTTAGCCAATCTGTATTTTAAAGCCTGAGGGCTAGGAAAGGCCAGGAGTGCCTGTGTAGACTAGTTTTAAACTAGTGGAGCTGACTACAGGAAATAACTGACAGGAAATTGTTCAGAAGGAAACTTCTTAACAAGTGAACATCTATATTTGTAACCAACTAAGCATTGTGCCTCTGAAACCATCACGCTTGCAACTTCGTTCCTAAATAAACTCTTTACAGTTTCTTTGAACTCAAGCTTCTGTTTAGCCATTCTTTTAAAAGTCAAGCCTCTCTTTCAAGAATTCATGGTGGCAGTGTAGCAGTATCTGGAGTCCCAGAACTCCAAGGCAATACCTTTTGTCTTAGTCTGTTGTTTCTAGCGAGTACAAGGACAGGATGACGCGACAATTTTACTGCGATTCAGGAAACCAGCTTTATTTGCATGACATCAGCTGATGGGTCTGCCCCCCCCCTTTGCAGAACAATGCTGCTGGAAGACAGAACCCCGATTCTTCTCAGTAAACAGGTTTTATACAAACAATGGTGGCAATATTTCAGTCCCTCCCATCTTCATGCATTGTTATTGGCTAGCATTCATGAACCCACATTACTCTACCCAATTAAACAAAGCATTCTCGCATCTCAATCCTATTTGCTAACAAGTGTGGCGCAGCATTAATTTTCATTTCCATTGTATGTTATCTGCTCTATGTGCAGCCTGTTCTTAAATTGTTACATTTTTCTACCAAGCTTCTCACTGTTGCCTGCCAAGAGAGAAGCCTCATTTGCCATGCGCGTTCCCTAGCCCATTCACAAACTTTGTAAACAAACCCGCATGGTGAGAGCTAAGCCAATCACGACTGTTTATCTTTCTAGAAGCACATGGTGTTCTCTGGCTAATCACAGCCTGTGCTTATGTGGACCAATAGTAGCTATATTTTTGTGAGCCAATCACAATTGTCTATTCTCGGACTGCTGCTGGCAAGCTGACTCTATTATCCTAATTCTATGCCTGTTCTAAGCAGCACTTTCTCCTGGCGTTTCTTCTGTTAAAGCATCAATTTCTCCTTCAGCAGCATAATACCCAGCAAGTGGAAATTTACATAGCCTCCCACTTAGAATCACCACAATTGGTGGGACAGTGGTCAAACGGTCAGGTCACCACAGTTGGCAGGTTTGAAATAACAGCACCTTCGTTACAGAGGACATTCCAGTCTCCTCCTGCTTCCTCGTTCCCAGGTCTCAGTCTTGCTATTCAGACTGAGTCACACTCAAACCTAGTGGAAAAATTATCTTTATGACCCACAAATACCTGAGTGCATAACTCTGTGGGTGGCTCACATCTCATCGGAACTGCCTGGCCCAGGTCCGATGAGACGATGGCCTCTGATGGTACACACAACAGATAGATTTGGGGGCTCAGTATAAAGGTACAGTTCATATGTCAAGAGGACTTGATGTGAACTGAGAGTTGCATAGATCTGTATGGAACTGGGATGTAATTATCTCTGTTCATCCTGTCTTTGGCTTGCAATTGCACCCAAAATTGGTGGCTCAGAAGTAACTTGAGAAATGATAAAGCTAACTTTTGTAGATTTTCCTTTGTATATATCTATCTATATGTGTAGTAGGCACTTGGTATCTGCTAGGGTTTGGTTCCAGGAGCTCCTTAGATACCAAAATCTGTGGATGCCCAAGTAAAATGGTGCCCCTTATATAAAATAGCAAGATCAAAGTTTGGATTTTTAAAAATATGATCATGCCATGAATGGTTGACTCTGTGGATGCAGACTGTTGTAGCTGAGCCTGAGGTTGAGAGAGAGGAGTCTGTAGCTAGAAATGCCAAATGGTCTATTTGTGAGCAAGAGTCTGATGAGGAGCAAGAAAGGAAGAGCTTGAGGCAAATAGTTAGCATTTTTTCTGGGGATGAAACGTTTCTGGGTTTTTCGGAGGATGATGGGAGTGGGGACGAGAAGCAGTCATCGGGAGGTGTGGATGAGGGTCCACAGAGTACTGAAGGAGACTCTAATAAGATGGATTGGACTACGGTGCAACAAATACAGGATGTCTGCTTGGAACCCACTACATCAGGGGTTCTCATTAGGTAGCTCGGGAGCTACTAGTAGATCTTTGGCCCTCTTCCAGGTGATCTTCGGGCCTCACCAGCCGGATGGGGTGCTCCTGCCATGCGCGTGCACACCCTGCACGCATACGCGCTCCTGCTGCTGGCTTCAGCTCTCACGGTGCTTCTTTCACCTGCGGGGCATTGCAGGAAGAAGGAAGCACGAGGCGGGGCCTCTGGAGGGAGCGCCCTGCCTCTCTCTCGTCCAGAAGCAGCTGTGCAGCCTCCGTTGCCGGCGAGACAGGCAGGGCGGAGCACTCCCTCTGGATGCCCCGCCTCGTGTTTTCTCCTTCCTGCAATGCCCCGCAGGCAGAAGAAGTGCTGCGCAGGTGGAAAACAGCAGCAGGATCATGTGCGGTGGCAAAAGCGCGGCGGCGGGAGCCGCAGGGGCGCACGGCAGCGGGGGCAGGTAGATCTTTTGGACTTGGTTGCTTTAAGAGTAGCTCGCATGCTGAAAAAGTGTGAGCACCCCTGCACTACAGTGATTCATTTGCAGGGTTCACAGGAGATGGGAGTTGGAGTGCTGGGAATGGGTCTCATGGGGACTGTTGAGGAGTGTTGAGTGGTCTCAGGAGACGGATCACCTGGAGAGAAAGACAAAGGGCGGCACGGGAGGAGATGCTGGCAGCTGAAGGAAATGGGAAAGGGGTGTTGGTGCAATCAAGCCCTGAGGAGGACTGAATAAAGGGGGCATGCAATTAACCATTGCTTGCAGTTGGCAAGGCGTTGTTCTTGCTATCCAGGCCATTGCCTTCTGTGCTGGGTCGCTGCTGGACTGATAGTTGGACTGACTGTGCACGTGGACTTCTGGATCTTGGTATTGTATTTGTGGGCTTCTGCATCTTTGTATCCTGCCTTTGGCTGCTCCACCTTAAATCCCTTCTGTGCTAGATTTCCCTGCTTCTTCGTTTTGGATTCCGGATTGACCTGACTTTGCTGCTTCGTTTACATCCCTCAAGGTTTGATGTAAGGACTGGCTGACAACTCAATTCATCCTGTTTTCCTCCTGGCATGATGTTTGGACTGTGTGACGACACTACTACTTCTTGACAACACTGTTACCACCTGTTTGTTACTCTGCCTTGGAGTAGCCTGTTCTTCTTGGCTGGTTGTGACCTTGGGCTGCTCACACACACTCTCTCAGCCTCATTTATTTATTTCCAACATTTCTACCCCACTCTTCTTTACCCCTGAGGGGGGACTCAGAACGGCCTCATTTCCTCTTGTGTAGGAGTTGGAACTTGGAGTTTCCTACCTATTGGTTTGTCTCATCATTGTGCTGTGCCTTTGGTCATATTTGAGACGCTGTGAGAAGCTTTGGGGCTGTTGCTAATAAACTAACTGTTTACTTTATTGTGCCTGGCTTCTTAAGGTGGCCTGGATCACGACACAGACTATATGGATACAAACTATATTAGAACTATTCCACATGGCCCTTCAGCTGTCAGGCTGTTGAAAAATGAAAAAACAGAATACAAATGCAGGTATAGCTTTTTGACCCAGGTGTTTACTTAGTAAAGTCTCCGTTCCTATTAGAATTGAGTTGCTGGGTTACAGTGAAAATAAAGATGCACTTTGGTGGAGAAATCTGTTCTTCCTCTAGCTAGACTGCAAAAGGCAAATATTTTGGTGTTGCTCTCTTGCAGTTGGCCAGGGGAGGCAGGAAGAGATTAATGACCCAGTCCCATGACTCACATGGATTTTGTTAGTTGTATGACAAGGTACATAACAAGTAGAGTCTTTGTGGTTAGGTTATCTGTTGTGGTTCTGTTCCAAACATATGCAGAGTGTTGCTGTGAGTTTTTCGTTCTGTATGGCCATGCCCCAGTAGTATTATCTCCTGACGTTTCACCTGCATCTGTGGCTGGCATCTTCAGATGTCTGTTGGAGGTGAGGGAAGTGAAATGTATATACATACTAGCTTGGGGACCCGGGTTATTTGAGAAAGACATTGTGTGCCAAGTTTGGTCCTTATCAGTTGTTTATTTGGCTTGCAGTGGTCTCGGGAAGTGAGTGAGTGTACTTCAAGTCCCATAATCCATGGTCCATCCTCCTCCAATTTGCACCAGGATGTAAAGTAGGTCATGGGGGCTTTGTGTGTGAAGTGTGGTCTTCCTCAATCGCTGGATGAGGGTCGCAGCGGGCTCGGGAAGTGAGTGGAGGTACTTGAAATTCCATCATCCATGGTCCGCCGTCCTCCAAACTGCAGTCGGATGGAGTGTGGGTCATGGGGCATTGTGTGCCAAGTGTGGTCTTTATCGGTCTTGGTCCTGGGCCGCAGTGGTCTGTGGGGAATGGTTTGAAAGTACTACAAATCCCATAATCCATGGAGGTACATCAAATTCCATCATTCATGGTCCACCCTCCTCTGAACTGCAGTAGAATATAGCGTGGGTCATAGGGGCTCTGTGTGCCAAAGTAGGTTACTGTCAATTCAGGCCATACACAATGTCCCATGAGCTGAGGCCTATTCGGGAAAATCAAGTGAATGAAGCCTAACTGACAATTTGGGGCCTGGTCTGTGATTTATAGGTGCTACAGTCTTGTTTGGGAAGTGAATCGGGTGAAGGTACTGCAAATCCCATAATTCGTGGCCCATCCTCCCCTAAACCGCACCAGATTGTGAAGTGGGCCATTGGGCCCCTGTGTGCCAAGTTTGGTTCTGATCCGTCATTGCCGTGGGCTGCAGTGACTGCCTGTCTGAGGCCTTTCCTTTTCCCTCTGTGTCACCTTAGAATGTTGGAATGTAGATGGCCAATCAGAGTCCTTTATGCAAATACTCCCTCAGTGGTAACCTATCCCCTCTGTCTGGTGCCTTAGAATGTTGGAGTTCTGAGGCTGGCCAATCAGAGTCCTTTATGCAAATAATCCCACAGTGGCAACCAATCAAAATGCTGCCACATATTCCTCCGCACCTCCCGCCCTCCGCAAACACTGACTTTTATTATATGCAGAGGCAGTCCTACAGGTAGGCCAAGGAAGTGGCTGCATGGGGTGCCATCTGGGAAGGGGCGAATTCCCCCGCCCACTGGGCGCTGGCGCCAGACAGCGTCCTGGCCCTGCCAATGTTCCTCAGGCAGCGCCACGGCTGCCTGCTTTTGCGCCCCTGCCTTGTACGCTCAGACACTGCTTCTGGGCATGCGCAGAGGTTTTCGCGCAGGCGCAGTTGCTCCGGAGCGTAGGAGCAACTGCGCATGCACAAAAACCTCCACGCATGTCCAGTAGCTCCTGTGTGCAGAAGCCTGTAAGCAAAGCACTCCCTATCGGGTAGGCAGGGAGTGCTTCCCCTCTCCCTTTGTCTCCGCCCTGCCGCCGAATACGGTGACCCAATTGGGCAGGCAGGGGGCGGAGACAAAGGGAGAGGGGAGGGGAGCCAAAGGGGTATTGGCGACGTATTGCCTCCTGACAGCCGCCACCGGAAGTAGCCGCCGCGTGCTGAGGCGAACTCCCTCGCCAGGCCCAATCACGTGTGAACCCTACCACACCTGCCCACCTCCTTGCGCGCACGCGCCGGCCGGAAGCATCAAGGAGAGACAGGCGCAACTGTGCAGGCAAATAGTAATATATAATATTTTATTTTACTTTATTTTGGGTTATTTGTTTTTTTATAGGAGTAATGAAAATATTTAGTAGAGGATAATTTTATTTAAATAAATAATTTTATTTATTATTTTATCATAATAATAATATAATAGAATGTTATATTATATTATAATGTCAATATATTATAATATAATTATATTGTAATGTAGTACAATATAATTATGATATAATATAGTATGTGTATGTACTATAATATATTGTATATACATTGATACAATATAATACTACTAATGGTATTGTGATATTATAATTGTACATTTGTTTTACATGGGGGAGTCGCCAAAATAATGTTGGGGGGGGGGGTGCCAAAATAATGTTCGCTTAGCATATAAAATTACCTTAGACCGCCCCTGATTATATACATAGATAGATAGATATCTGTGGAATGTCTAGAGCTGAAGAAAGAACTGTATATCATGCAGCTGTGGACAAGTCTGCATAGGGACCACCAACACAGTGCCTAAACACAAATCAATGACACTGCAGACTAATTCAACCAGAGAAGTCAGCTATGGCAGAGCACTTGATGAACCAACCTGGACACAAAATAACTTGAGAACACAGAAACACTGGACCACTCTGACAACCATCATGTCAGACTACACTGAGAAGCCATTGAAATCCACAAGTGTGTGGCAGGCATGTAGCCAGGGGGGGGCTAAGGGGGCTTCAGCCCCCCCCGAAATTCTCAGGGTAGTCCGCGAAAAGGCCTTACTGGTACATTATTTAAACTGTTATGTTTATTCTGATGACCATGCAGGGGCGGTCCTACAAGATAGGCCAAGTAGACGGCCGCCTAGGGCGCCATCTGGGAAGGGGGCGCCATCCTGGCCGCATGGGGCGCCATCCTGGCCCTGCCGATGTTCCTCAGACATTTACATTTACATTGGGATCCTAATTTTGGACTTATGGGAGACTCCTATGAATTATGAGACGGGTGATAGGTAATATATTCTGATTTTGATGCATTTACAATGCATTTCTTGTTGATTATTATACAGTTCTGCTTAATATTGTCATACAATATAGTACAAATACAATATAACAATAGAATAATGATATATTTTATATTACATGAAATATTACAAGCAATATTGCAGTATAGTGGTATTGTACAAAATAGTAATATATAATATTTTATTTTACTTTATTTTGGTTTATTTGAGTTTTATAGGAGTAATGAAGATATTTAGTAGAGGATAATTTTCATTTAAAGAAATAATGTTATTATTTTATAATAATATAATAGAATGCTACATTATATTATAATGTCAATATATTATAATATAATTATATTGTAATGTAGTATAATATAATTATGATATAATATAGTATGAGTATGGTATAATATATTGTATATACATTGATACAATATAATACTACTAATGGTATTGTGATATTATAATTGTATATTTGTTTTACATGGGGGGCGGCAAAATAATGTTTTTTGGGGGGCACCAAAATAATGTTCGCCTACCATTTAAAATTACCTTAGACCGCCCCTGTCACCATGCTCATTATATCCCACATTAATGGGGTTATTGGGATAACAATACAAAAGGTTTGCTAGGATAGACCCTCTTCCACCCAGTCTCAGCCCCCCCGAACCAATCTCAGCCCCCCCCGAACCAAACTCAGCCCCCCCCCCTCCCGAATCAAAATCCTGGCTACGGCCCTGGTGTGTGGACAATTTCAACAAAAAGGAGGAAACCATGAAAATGAATAAAATCTGGCTACCTGTATTTTTTTTATTAAAAAAAACTGTAAAATTAGGACAATAAATAAAGAACAACACTCGGAAAACAGGGGAATTCCAGACAGGAATCAATCAGGGCCAGCTAACACTTCTCAACAAAGGATTTCCCCCAGGCTCAACACACAGCAAGGCTACCTCTATGCAAATACCCTCTCTGATTGACTTTGCAGCTGTAAGACGACTCAATGCTAACCAAGCTTGCTAATTGCAGCATTCACAATTGCTTCAAACAGACAAATGTTCTTTCTCCCACACTAGACAGTCCACAGATTTATATAGGAATTGTGAATTTTTGGTCCTTTGGTTAGGGCTGATGGGACTTGTAGAGTAAATGCATCTGGATGGACATAGTTGCCAGGGGCGGTCCCACAAGATAGGCCAAGTAGGCGGCCGCCTAGGGCGCCATCTGGGAAGGGGGCGCCATCCTGGCCGCATGGGGCGCCATCCTGGCCCTGCCGATGTTCCTCAGACAGTGCTGCAGCTGCCTGCTTTTGACCCCGGCCTTGTGCACTCCGGCGCCGCTTCTGGGCACGCGAGGTTTTCACGCAGGCGCAGTTGCTCTGGAGCTGAAGTTGAGCGCAGGGGCAACTGCACATGCACGAAAACCTCCGCGCATGCCCAGTAGCTCCCTTGCGCAGAAGCCTGTAAGCAAAGCACTCCCTATCGGGCAGGCAGGGAGTGCTTCCCTCTCCCTTTGCCTCCGCGCCCCGCTGTTTGCGGGGAAGGAAAAAAGAATCAGTGAAGGAAGTGTAAGTGAAGGAATGAATGAAGGGCTTTCCTCCTCCTCCTCCTCTGTGACCTCTTCTCTCCCTCCTTCCTTTCTTCGGCTCTATTTCTGTCCAGACCTGAGGGGCCTGAGGCTATGAGGAGTTGTGGGAGTTGGAGGCCAAAACACTTAGAGGAGGGAGGGTGGGCCCAAGTTTGCCCAGGCCGTGCTGCCTGTATTCGACCTCATTTGAACATTTTGGCTGTTTTTCTATTTACATTTACATTGGGATCCTAATTTTGGACTTATGGGAGACTCCTATGAATTATGAGACGGGTGATAGGTAATATATTCTGATTTTGATGCATTTACATTGCATTTCTTGTTGATTATTATACAGTTCTACTTAATATTGTCATACAATATAGTACAAATACAATATAACAATAGAATAATGATATATTTTATATTACATGAAATATTACAAGCAATATTGCAGTATAGTGGTATTGTACAAAATAGTAATATATAATATTTTATTTTACTTTATTTTGTGTTATTTGAGTTTTATAGGAGTAATGAAAATATTTAGCAGAGGACAATTTTATTTAAATAAATAATTTTATTATTTTATAATAACAATATAATAGAATGTTACATTATTTTATAATGTCAATATATTATAATATAATTATATTGTAATGTAGTATAATATAATTATGATATAATATAGTATGAGTATGGTATAATATATTGTATATACATTGATACAATATAATACTACTAATGGTATTGTGATATTATAATTGTATATTTGTTTTACATGGGGGGCGGCAAAATAATGTTTTTTGGGGGGGCACCAAAATAATGTTCGCCTACCATTTAAAATTACCTTAGACCGCCCCTGATAGGTGCCCACACCTGAGCTAAAGGTAATGCAAGAGTTCCAAGTAACGCCTTCCAGGGATAGCAGATGCTGGGGACAAATGATGACATAAGGGCCCGAATTCACCAAACTGGCTCTCTATGGGCCCTTCCACACAGGCATATAACCCAGAATATCAAGGCACAATATCTGCTTTAAACTGGGTTATCTGCGTCTACGCTGCCATATAACCCAGTTCAAAGCAGATGTGGGATTTTATACAGCTGTGTGGAAGGGACCTGTGTTTAGTTCGTTGAGTCACAATTTGTGTGGTTTTAGTAAGAGTAAAGCTTTGTTTTTGCAGATTGATCTGTCTTATTTGTTACCAATTTCTGCTGTAATGCAACTAGCTGAGCCTTACGGGGATTTTTGCCAAATGCTGGGAATAATAGGATACCCTTCTGTGCTTTTCCCTTTTACCCTATAAACAATGGCAGACCATTCTGGGACTAGCTCAGCCTGTATTTAATATTGTTGTGTTTTGAAATCTGAGGTTTGGTTCCTGAAAATTTAAGGAATTCTCTCTGGCATTACTTCGCGAACGAAGATTATGAGGAAGGACTCATCTCACGTTTTTTACAAGCGCGTTGATGACTAAAAACGCCAATCTGAGATAAGCAAGTTTGGTTGCAGAAAGCACAGCAGAAAGTCTCCTTGGGTGATATTGTTTCCAAGTTGCGGTTCTTTCTGCGTTGTCGTTTCTCTTCAAGACCTATTCGGCGTGTCTTCTTGAAAGAGGCTGCAGCATTGTGGATAGTGCGTCTCCTTGCCTCCCGATGCGAGACCAGGGTGGACCATTTTTGGTGATCAATATGGCCGAGCCTGAGATGTTGTTTCAGGGAGTCCTTATATCTCTTTTTTGGGGCACCTCTCTTGCGCTGACCTGTGGCAAATCCACCGTAGAGTAGTATCTTTGGGAGGCGGTGGTCCTCCATCCTAGAGACGTGCCCTGCCCAGCGCAGTTGTGTTCTCAATAGCATGGCCTCAATGCTGGTGATCCCTGCTTGCTCAAGGACAGCAAGTTTGTCACATAGTCAGTCCAATGTACATTTAGGATTGTGCGAAGACAGCGCTGATGAAAGCGTTCAAGGAGTCATAGGTGTTGGCGATGGGTGACCCATGTTTCAGACCCATATAGGAGAATAGACAGTACGATAGCTCTGTACACACTGATTTTGGTGCTTTGTCTCAGGTGTTTGTTACTCCAGACTCTTTTGGAACTCAATGCTGGATGAAGTCCGTGCCATTAAGGAACTGGCCCCGTATCGGAGAGCCTGTAAAACGAGCCTTTAATCTAAATGGCTCCTGAGAAAGTTGCTCAAATCCTTGAATTCTGTGTAGATTGTTGTTTTTATGCTCTGTTTTATATTGTTGCTGTTATTAAATTGAAATGTTGCTGTTTTACTAATTGATTTTATGTAAACCGCCCCGAGCCTGCTGGATAAATAAAAACGAACAATAAATAAATAAATTTGTTATCCTGAATATAATAAACATTTCAACAACCATTTCTAAATTTTGAAATGAGAACAACGTGAAAGACTAAATTTTGATTCATGTTGTTTTAATTCATTTGGAGAATAATTGGGCCATTTTTGGCCAATTACAAGTGACAAATTATCAATGTCTTATCCATGGATGTCTTTTCAGAGATGCATTCCTGTTAATTAATTAATTTTTGATCTAATATTAAAATGTTAATACACAACTCTAGTTGCTTCAAATGCTGTAAAGGTGGAAGACTGGGTCTGTCAGAGAACCTTGGGATTCACATTCTAACAATATCGCAACTAGAAATGGAATTAACTGTTGCTGAAATGTTTGCCTCTCATGCATATTTATGCCTCCATTTTTTTTTCTTAGCAAGCAAAGCTGAGGACGTGATAAAATGGGGATTGGAGAATCTTTTCTCTTTTCAAAGCCGATCTCTTTTTGTGTTTGTGTCAGCAGAACAGAACTCCCTATTCATTGCTGGCAAATTGCACCAAGGGAGTGGGGAGAATAAAAATTGGAGGAGGAAGATTGGGAAATAGGGTTGCCATTTTTTGATATAAGAAATAAGGGACATTTACGGGATTTTTCACAAAAATAAGGGACACTTCATTAAAATCTTGAAACTCAAACATTAGGTAGAAATAGTTTTATTAACAGAATAAGATAATGATTGAAACTCACAAAAAAACCCTGACTTACACCCTCTTAACAGTATAGTAGCATTCCCTGTTTGGGCTCATAAAGCGTGAGTACGCTTTGGGGAACCATTTCCCCGCACACATGTATGATTTCTTGTATTTACATTGTACCATGACTGGTTAGTTGTATACCTGCATATTGCAATTTATTTGTTCAATACAACAGCATTGTTTATTCCTCATTGCTCTCTGTTCTCCGCGGTGGCATGACTCCCACCTTCCAAGGTCAGTGGCTTGCTAATCTATCTTTTGTATGCATTCACAGTGACCACGCAAAGGCAAACATGGGTTGCTTACCTGTAACCATGGTTCCTTTAGTGGTAACCTGTGAATGCATACACCCCGCCCTCCTCCCCTCAGTCATGCCCTCTTTTCTTTCTTTACTGCGTTCGTGCGGTTTTGAGAGGACTGAGGGCTGTAGCCCCTCCCACTGGCTATATATACTCTGGGAGGTGGGCGGGGCTTCAGCACTAGTTCTTTTGATTTTTGATGAAGGTTCCGAAGTTAAAGCGCAAGCGCTGGAATATATCTTTTGTATGCATTCACAGGTGACCACTAAAGGAACCATGGTTACAGGTAAGCAACCCATGTTTTAAAGGACTCTTTGGAACCAACCAAGCATTTTGGGCCACCAGCATTTTCTACTGGTTGTTATCCAATAAATCCTGTTTTGGTTCACTATTTCTGAGTCTAGCACTCATTATTATAGAGATCCTGGGTCTTCCTGCATGTGGGAAGGCTCTATTCTCTACCTTCAGGGTCATAGCTTGTAACGTCCATCCTTTTAGAGCCCTTTTTGACCCGGAAGGCAGAAGAGACGGTGTACCTTTAGTTCCATCTACTACAGTGAAGAGCTTAGGTGTTGTATTAGATTCTCAACCAGGCCCAGATTAACCCCTTTTGGCACCCTAGGCCACGCTTTGGAATTTAGAACAATCTCTATTTGATCCTAGCACCTTGTTAGTAAACCCCCCTCTTTTCCCAGTGTAAAAGTGTAGAATACTTCCTCTCAACCCAAGTCACCCATGCTAGTGTTCATTTACTTGGAGGTTGTTGAATCGTATGTCAGAAAATCCCCATGGGGACTCTTGGAGCACCTCTTGAGGATGGAAATGACCATAATTTTGTTATTGTACCCCAAATGCTTTAACTACTCCACTTTCAATGTGGGTTGAGTCATTCAGTTTATGAATACTATATGTTCTAGCACCTTAGTAGAGCTTATTCTATCATAATTGCGATATTAGCGGGTAGGTTGGCACTCTGCCTCTTACCCAGAAACAGCACACAACTTCTAAGCCACAAGAAAAGTGAGGAGCAGCTCCTGGTAGGGTTGCCGTTTTTTGATATAAGAAATAAGGGACATTTACGGAATTTTCCACAAAAATAAGGGACACTTCATTAAAAACTTGAAACTCAAACATCAGGTAGAAATAGTTGTATTAACAGAATAAGATAATGATTGAAACTCACAAAAGAAGCTGACTTATACCCTCTTAACAGGACATGGTATGTTTCTGCATGCTTTGTCATGCAGAAAAAACATTATTAGAACTACCTAATTTTCTCCATCTGTATTTAGTGCTTGACTTTGCTGACTTTAAAAGTGCACTGTCTAAACATTAAAATAAAATAAATTTTATAAGACAGTACATCTTCATGATTATTATGTCAATAGTTAATGGTATAGTAGAGTATGGGGTACACAGCATTGTATAGTATTGGGATACACAGCTAGGCCTATTTTAAGAGTAACTCTCAAGCAACCAGAAACTATCTTTACCCAACATGATCCAACATTCCCCTTGGGTAACGGTTAATTAGTCTACTGTACTTTGAAAAGTCCTGTATCGCCTCTTCCTTCCAACGGGGACGCAGGCTGCCCTGCGAGTTGGAATCCCCGGGCAGGCATTGCTGTGGAAACCGCAGCGCGCACCTTCCTCTGGTCAACCCCGCCCAGTCCTGTCCTGCTAGTCAAAAATAAGGGACAGGGCCTGAAAATAAGGGACACAAATTTTAGGGCCAAAATAAGGGACGTCCCTTAGAATAAGGGACATATGGGAACCCTATTGGGAAAGCAAAGAAAAAGAATGAGAACGGCAGGGGCAAGAGCAGACTTCGGAAGATGAGCACCTCACCACGTATGCTTGAAGCTGCAGAGCGAGAGATGTAGAAGATGACTAAGATTAATGGTCACCTTTTCCTGAAAGGGCAGGGCGAGAATTAGGATTAATAGTAAACAACTCTGGATGTTCATACAAAGAACAACATAGACTTATAGTGTCATAGTGTCTAAGATATTTATCTATATTGTAGTATAAACTGTAATCAATTTGCTAAATAAGCACTCTGAAATAATTCATATAATGCCAATATTCAGTTCAGCCAAATTAGGCAATAGTTCATTTAAGATATAATCCGTAGCCCAAAGTTGGGCATCTTACTCTGACCAACAGAGCAGGGGGCAGCACTGTAATATAACACAAATACTACTAAGGCAGCAAATAAGTCATATCAAAATACATTTAAATGGGCAAAATAGGGCTCACACAATGAGAACCGCAACAGATTACATTAGAAATAGCATAGAAGTTACACAAAAACTACATAGTATATCAAACAATCTTCAAGGATGAATTATGTTCAAATAGCCACTGAGTAGTTATACATTCAAATACAATACAGTGAAAACAGGGCTACAAAAACGCTGGAAGGGTCCGTCTTAATAAATCAAAACCTGAATAGGATAGAGGCGGAAACCCTTTGCAAAAAGGAAAATTCCTGGGGGCAGTTAGCCCCAACTAGAACTCGTTATCGGGTGGCGAAACGAGGGTTGTTTCCGGGGTCTTGCTCAAGACGCCAAGCGTCTTCCTGGTATGTAGCACAGGCACCGCCCAGAGTTATGTCGCAAGGGGTGGCGGGAGTGGTAGTCCACTGTTAGTTGCCAAGAGCAAGGACACCCGAGCTCAGCTGTTGCGAGCGGCGCGCGGGGGGGGGGGGACTCAAGCCCCAACATTGTCCGGTGGAAATGGTCCGTCCTCTGCGACTTTTGAAAGACTCCTGATGATTTATCACATGCGAGGACGTCATATTTAGTTTACGCTGCCCGTGAGGAAGTCCTATTGGAAAGGACGAAATGGCCCGCTGCCGGCTTTGTATTGAGCTCCCCGCTGTCAGGCTTGGTCCCCGCACAACACGTCCCTGGAAGATGACAATGTTGGGGCTTGAGTCCCCCCCCCCGCGCCGCTCGCAACAGCTGAGCTCAGGTGTCCTTGCTCTTGGCAACTAACAGTGGACTACCACTCCCGCCACCCCTTGCAACATAACTCTGGGCGGTGCCTGCGCTACATACCAGGAAGATGCTTGGCGTCTTGAGCAAGGCCCCGGAAACAACCCTCGTTTCGCCACCCGATAACGGGTTCTAGTTGGGGCTAACTGCCCCCAGGAATTTTCCTCTTTGCAAAGGGTTTCCGCCTCTATCCTATTCAGGTTTTGATTTATTAAGACGGACCCTTCCAGCATTCTTGTAGCCCTGTTTTCACTGTATTGTATTTGAATGTAGAACTACTCAGTGGCTATTTGAACTGTATTCATCCTTGAAGATTGTTTGATATGCTATGTACTTTTTGTGTAACTTCTATGCCATTTCTAATGTAATCTGTTGTGGTTCTCATTGTGTGAGCCCTATTTTGCCTGTTTAAATGTATTTTGATATGACTTATTTGCTGCCTTAGTAGTATTTGCATCTTACTCTGACTCCAAGTGGGAGAAGTCCGTTCACAATAAAGGCGGAGAAGTAACCCTTTGCGGCGATGAAGTGTCCAAAGGAGATGAAAAAAAAATATTTGTAATCCTTAATGGTGTGAAAAACTGTTGTCTCCAGAATATATATCCAATGTAAAGTACATTGATTGTAATGGCAGTTCAGCGTACTTGAATGCTTGATACTATGTGAATCTATGAATGAACTCCACACGCACTATGACCTTACCCTGAGGAAGTCTCAATTTGGGGAGACGAAACGGCATTGGAGAAGCCGGCTCCAACCTCGTGGGAGGCTGTCGGAGTTTACCACCTCCTGAGTGGAGCTCTGGCAGCTTGTGTGCTCAACATTGATGGGAGCTTGTAGAAAAACAATGCAGCTGGAAATGTCTTGATTAAATTTGTCCTTATGTAAATTGAGGTCCCAGGTCTCTGGCCTTTCGAGCCAAAGAAAGTATTTTGTTTTTTGTGGGAAATGGGGAACTGGCCATATCTGTCCCTTCCTGTTGACAAAGGACAGATGCAGAACTTTTCATGGAAGTCTCAGGAATAATAAATAAATGATTTCTGCAGATTTCTGGGGTCTGAAGCCAGGGAAAACCAGCCATTGTGATGAATAGAAATAATGCCAATATTCTCAACCTGAGGGGGAAACTAAACTTTGAGCCCCCTCCTGCTGAGAAATGAGGGGTCTTCATTGAGAAACAAAACAGCCTCTGCTTCTACACCAGAAAAGCCCTATTATCATGTAAATGAGGCTAGTGGAGGGGTGATTGAATCACAAACTTGCAGCTGGCAAGCCTTGCCCAAGGTAGCTGGCTAAAGGTAAACAGTGGCACTTTCATATTTTTTAATATTACATACATGGGAAAAACATGAGGGGAGATACATTGGGGTTTATGGGGAAAAATATACCATTCTGATCACCCCTGCCTACCCACCAGAAAGATACACAGTTTACTAGATTCATAAAAGATAGCCCAAGAGAAAGGGGTCATTGACAGAAAGGAAAAAATATTTGGGAATGAGCAAAAGTCCATAAGAGTAATGCAAAAGGTAAATAACTGGGTGTATTCATAAAGTGTGGGTTACAGAGGCATTGTCATGTGGGACCATGGGGTCACGAGAAGAGCCTTAGGTTCCCATGTGGGGCTGAGCACAAAGAAACTAGAAGCATGTGTCGCAATACATCGATATATCAAATACAAGTTACCAATAGCAAATATCTTTATGCAGGACACGTGAGGTGTGCCTAAGAAGCCCTATGGGCAATAATTGATGACAATAAATATCGTGTAAATACACAGATGCAATACATACATATATAAAAATATATTGCACAACATGTGCTAGTAGCCGCTTTAAAAGTCTCCGTATAGTAACTACATACAAACAAAAGATGGATTTTACAGTCACCAAGCGTAAGCGGCGGCTTGTGGAGGAGGAAGTCCGATGAGACGACGTATCCCAGAAGCGTTTCTGGTGTCGTACTGAATCTCGCGAGAGCGAAGAATCCGGAAGCGGGATGCTTCCCGCGAGAGTGAGGCAAACCTCGCGCCCAGGAATGGGATGAATAAGAGAAATGTTCCTTAAAGGGACCTCTTCTTCCATATGCTGCCGAATTGGCAGTTTGGCGTCCCCAAATAATTAAAGCCTCATAAGGTAAACATGCTAAATAGCATCTATTTCAGCTGACGGGGTCACGAAAGTGTCTAGGATACGCCCGTTTCGGTCACTGCTGACCTTTTTCAAGGCTGTGATGATTTACAGAGGCGTGTCATAAAGCAACGTCATCATCCATTTCAGTAATCACCGATATAAATCACACTGTGAATTTAAACAATTATATGTATAGTACACAAGTTCCTAATGCAGCACTACAATAGTATCATACAAATTACATGATATTACAATACAAATAGTAAGATGAAATACATATAAAATATTTAAGAGTATAAAAATGTGAATATAACATGTAGACATGGAGAACACAGGCAAGTACTTACAATTCAGTAATCCACTGTACTCACGAGATGGTGAGATGATCTTGGCCTAAGCAGTTTGAGGTAAGTATCCATGTTAGCTATATAGGCTGAGTCTATCTGTGGGTGTGTCTACATCAGTAGAGTGGACAAGCTGATGGCCTCATTGAGGCCTGCAGGTGTTTCTGAGCCTAGTAAAGTAATCCAACGGGTTTCAGCCCTAATTAGCTCTTTGCTGACGTCCATGTGTGGATTTGGAGTTATTATTTCCAGTCCAAAAGAACTTTCAGTCCCGGGGGGGTGTGTGAGCACTTTTTGAAATGCTCATACATGGGGGAATCAGTTGATAGTGTGCGTATCCTAGACCTATGCTCCCCAATTCTCACTCTCAGGGGTCTCTTGCTCTGTTCCCATGTGGGGGACAGATAGAGGATTATGGGATCACTTCCAGCATGGTGTTCTTGGGAAACCTATGAATCCCTTGGTTTTAAACTCTCTTCTACAGAGCCTAAGAAAAAGGGGGTGTGATGAGGTGGTTATTTATATGTTAATCACATGTTTGTGTATTTAGAAGAGACATTCTTTGAGAGCTGCAGGGAGTGAGCCGTAGAATGTTCGCAGCAGCAAGCTGTAAGCAGAGGCTGTTGCCATGACAACAGAGGCCACTCTGGCTTTAGAATGTTCAGTTTAAATCTGACAGTTGGAGAATGTCAGTTGGCCAGCTGCTGTGAGCAGAGTTAGTTGGAATTAGCAGTGGCTGAAGTTGCAAGCTGTCTGTAGGAGCTGCAGTGTTCAGTTCAGTTCTGTGTGTGGGTTTAGGGAAGCCCAAGTGTGTGGGTTTAGAGAAACCCAGGTTAAGGACAAGTGTAGTCCTAGGGTTGAGAGTAACCCAGTATTATGTAGTTACTTGAGATAGTAGCTGTGAAAGGGGAAGTTAAAACCCCGGTGTTATATTGTTTAAAGTTCCAAGTTTATACCTCTTTGGAATTTAGAAACCACCTAAGCTTTGAGCCCATTTGTGTAAAATAAACTGTTAAACACTTTCAGCAAAACATCTGTGGAAGTCGTTTACTCACAAAGACCCTCACATCTAGTGGTCAAGCATTGACAAATGGTGGCAGCAAGTTAATAAATTAATAAAGAAAGCAAAACATTGAGAATTGGTGGCTGTCCTGCCGCACAGTTTGGAAAAGTCACGAAGTAGTCGGCGTGTGTCCAGACTTCGTCACATTTGGTGGCAGCGGTGGGATACCCTGCCCTGCCACGTTTGAATAAAAGTAAACGGGGTGAAGTTTCATCCATTACCACAGGGGGTCACCTCCGATATCCTGTGAGAAACTTACCTCATGTTCCCACAAGAGAAGCTGGAGCTGACAGATGGAGCTCACCACGGTCCCTGGATTCGAATTGATGTCCTTTTGGTCAGCAGTTCTGCCAGAACAAGTGTTTAACCCATTGTGCCCCGGAGGCTGTGTTGGAGGAACTAGAGATGTGTTCTCTCAGGTATAAAAACCCCAGTCTTTTAAAAATTCACTTCCTCCTGCCCACTTTTTATAGGTCCTGCACTCGTAATAACTGCAAATGTGGAGGGTTGATTATAGTCTTATGAGAAACATGGGGAGCTTTTGAGTAAGGGGATCCGTTTTGCAGACATGTCTGTGCACAATAGACACTCATTTAGGAAGACATTGCCCATCTCCCCTTTGAGCCTCCTTTCTAAGGATCCCATTGTTCTAGTCTCTCTGGGGTGTTCTGACTCCTGGGTGCCGAATCGGAGATTTCCATGATCTTATAATTGCCTTAGTAGGTCGTTTTAAATAATGACATATATTGTGGTTCCTGACTCACCATAGCAAATGGCAACAATTGCAATGAGAATGTCTCCTCGATGGCTTTGCACAGTTTAATAAGAGCTTAGTTATGATGATGGGGATTATTAATTTTGTGAACAATATGGGGGACTGCTTGGGAGGGAAAGAACAGTGAAAGGAGCAGCCAGAAACCCCAATAGATTATGAGAGTTGTGGGAAAGAATGGCAGAAGGAAGTCTGAAGGAGCCTTTGCATCTGCAGAGATCTATTGTTCTTCCCAAGGACAATGGTGCTCACTCATCAGGCTTTTCCTGGAGCTCACGTGTTTAATTAGAGCCTTAGCCTGCATTTGGATTCTGAGCTCTCAAACTGCATTTTAATGCTTCTCTCTTTGAAAAACTCTGTCCGAGTCTCTCTTTCACATACACACCTCTCTCTCTTTCCCTTGAACTTTTTTTTGGTAATAATTTTTATTTCAAAGTTTTCATATATCTATATATATATAAAAAGAGAGAGTCCGTTTTTGACGCTTATGCACGGACACACCATAACACCCAGACCCTCAAAACCCACCACGCACATTTCAACAGACCAACACCTACAAACGTGGCACAAAAAACCCCCAAAGCATAACTCCTAAGACCCCTAAAACCGGCCCCCCAAAAACCCCATACAAACCTATGGAGGGATCCGGAACACCAAAAAACTACAACCAAAATGGCGCAAAAACCACTTACTGTCCCACAAATAACACTCCCCCGGAAGTTGTCCCTCAAAAAAAAAAACCCGGCAGGAAACACATACCTAAAACACTAACAGACAGTTCGTAGCCTTCTCCCTCTCCTCCGCTGCCTCTCTTCCACTCCCAGCAGAGGAGGGGAAGAGAGAGGGACCGTGCGGGCCACTTTCACAGGAGGAGCTGAGGGACGTGCAGCCAACCACAACAACGTTCTCCAACGCAGCCCTCCTCCCTCCGAAGGTCACTCTTGGCCCACCCTGTGGCTGGGAAGTGACAAAGGGAGCGATGGCGGCGGGCGCAATGGCCGCTCTTCCGGCCCTTTTCGCTCTCCTCCGCCACCTCCGTGCTGCTCCCTAAGAGGAGGACGAAAGGGACCCCGCGCGACGCTCTCCCTTCGCCCTTTTCTTCTGCAAGCGGAAGAGAGATCGCGCGGGGGCCCCTTTCGTCCTCCTCTTCAGGGAGCAGCACTGAACCGGCGGAGGAGAGCGCACAGGGGCCGGAAGAACAGCCATGGCGCCGCCGCCATCGCTCCCCCTTCGCCACTACCCTGCCACAGGGTGGGCCGAAGAGCGACCTTCGCAGGGAAGAGGGCTGCGGTGGAGAACGGTGCTCTGGTCGGGACCACGTCCTCCACCTCCTCCTGTGAAAGGGGCCCGCACGGTCTCTCTCCCTTCCCCTCCTCTTCTGGGAACGGCAGAGAGGCACCGGAGGAGAGCGAGAAGGCGGCCATCAGGAACCAGAACAGACGGACAACGAAGACACAGGCAAGCTGACAAAAAACAAAACAAAAAACCCCACTACTGCACAAAAAAACACAAACCTACACAAATAAACACATACATAGACACCAATAGTATATATACACACACATACAAATATATACACACACAAAACCACAAACACATATATACACAAACCCATACATTCACCCACACACACACACACAAACACCCCCAAATATACACAGACACAAATAAAAACACACACACACAACAATTAAACACACCTACAGCCATACATACACACACCCAAACACATATATACACACACACAACACACACTCACATCATAACATACCCTTACATACTTTCCAACATCTCCTACATAGGGCACAGCAACGCGTGCCGGGTAAAGCTAGTATATATATATATCTGCTTCCCAAGATCCTTATTTATTTATTTATTTATTTATTTGTCATGTTTCTATACCGCCCCTCTCAGCCCGAAGGCGACTTGGGACGGTTTACACAGGCAGTCTCTGCCCTCAATACAACACAGCAACAAGTCAACCCCCCCCCAAACATATAATAACAATTTAACAATTAAAAACATACAATTGCAGTCTCAGCGTCATGTTGAAATCAGTTCCCATCGCATCGTCGTCATTCCATATATCCAATTAAGCCTTATATTTCATCAACAAATGCCTGCTCAAATAGCCAGGTCTTGACTTTCTTGCGAAACGTCAGGAGGGAGGGGGCCGATCTGATGTCTTTAGGGAGGGTGTTCCAAAGCTGAGGAGCCACCACTGAAAAGGCCCCGTCTCTCGTCCCCGCCAGTCGCGCCTGCGAAGAAGGCCTCTCCAGATGGTCTTAAACCTCTCAATGGTTCATAGGGAGAGATGCGTTCGGACAGGTAAGTTGGACCCGAACCGTTTAGGGCTTTGAAGGCTAAAGCCAGCAGTTTGAATTGTGCCCGGTAGCAAACTGGCAGCCAGTGGAGCTGGCACAACAGGGAGTTGTGCGCTCTCTGAATGCCGCTCCGGTTATCAACCTGGCTGCTGTCCGTTGGACTAGTTGCAGCTTCCTAACAATCTTCAAACCACGGAGAGAGTATTGCAGTAATCTATACGGGATGTAACCAGAGCGTGGACCACCGTGGCCAAGTCAGACTTCTCAAGGTACGGGCGCAGCTGGCGCACAAGTTTTGACTGTGCAAATGCTCCCCTGGTCACCGCCGAAACCTGGGGTTCCAGGCTCAGCAATGAGTCCAGGATCACACCTAAACTGCGAACCTGCGTCTTCAGGGAAAGTCCTTCTCTTTTAGTGGTACTTCTAGTCGGAATCTGAAAAAGGTCCTTCTCAATGATTGCTCCCAGACTTCAGACCTCCCTACCAAGGGCAGGAATTCACTTGCTCCCTCTCTTTTGTTCTTTGGTCCATAGGTAATGACCACATTACACAGCCAGGAAAGTTGGCATGCCAGCTGATTTGCTATCGTAGGGATATCTCTCGGCATTACTACGTGGACGAAGATTCAGGAAGGACTCATCCCACACTTTTTACAAGCGCGTTGATGACTAAAAAGGCCAATCTGAGATGGGCAAGTTTGGTTGCAGAAAGCACAGCAGAAAGTCTCCTTGGGTAATGTTGTTTCCAAGTTGCGGTTCTTTCTGCGTTGTCGTTTCTCTTCGAGACTCATTCGGCGTGTCTTCTCGAAAGAGGCTGCAGCATTGTGGATAGTGCATCTCCATGCCTCCCGATGTGAGGCCAGGGTGGACCATTGTTGGTGATCAATCTGGCCAGGCCTGAGATGTTGTTTCAGGGAGTCCTTATATCTCTTTTTGGGGGCGCCTCTCTTGCGCTGACCATGGCCCTGACACCATAGAGTAGTATCTTTGGGAGGTGGTGGTCCTCCATCCTAGAGATGTGTCCTGCCCAGCACAGCTGTGTTCTCAATAGCATGGCCTCAATGCTGGTGATCCCTGCTTGCTCAAGGACAGCAACATTAGTCACATAGTTGGTCCAGTGTATATTTAGGATTGTGGGAAGACAGCGCTGATGAAAGCGTTCGAGGAGTCGTAGGTGTTGGCGATAGGTGACCCATGTTTCAGACCAATAGAGGAGGATAGACAGTATGATAGCTCTGTACACACTGATTTTGTTACTTTGCCTCAGGTGCTTGTTGCTCCAGACTCTTTTGTGAAGCCTTCCAAATGCACTATATGCCTTTGATAATCTGTGATCTATGTCTTTGTCAATCTTGGCGTCCGAAGAGATAATGCTTCCCAGGTAGGGATATAACTGGTTGGATATTGGTTGTATTTTTTTTATTGTTTATTCATTTTTAGGTTTTGCTTGGAACTGTATTTCATTATTATTGTACTCCACTTTGAGCATATTTATTGCCAACATACAAATGCAAATGAATGTAAATAAAAAATAATAATATACCAGCCTCAGTCTTGAGTGCTGACACCATGCTGATTCCCATGGCTTATGGCTTTCATGTCTGCTAGGCATTCAGCTGGTTCTCGCAATCCCTTCACCTGCCATAAAGGCCATGAGCTTGGTTTCTGAATGTTTTACTTCATCCCCAGCAGTGATGTAAAAACTGTGTAAAGGATTTGGAACCGTGATTGCAAAGAGGGAGGAAAGGTTGTCATCCGGATGATGAGCCATGTGCAGAAAACACTCTGACGCATTTACTTACTTGACAGTGTGTTTCCCTTCCGCTCATTAGACTGCATAGTCATGAATCCTGCCTGATGCATGATTGATGGTGTCCTTGTCAGCTCTGACAGTGATGATGAGTGGTTGGAGCTGCAGACCAACAGCTTTCAGCAGCCTCCACAGCAGACTGTAGTAGCTGCAGAAGAACTGCAGTACTTCAGAGCAGATTGTTGAAGAGTTAACTGCTCCTTCTCATGTGCGATTTCACAGAGAGCAGACTCAATCACACAGGCCTGCCAGGTTAGCTGAGAAACAGGCTATCCACAGGCAACATTTGTGGCCTTAACATAAAAGATTCTTGAGTTCTGTGACGACTTGGGCTAATAATCTGAGAGGCTTTAATCACTTTGAACGCTGCCACCAACCTAAAGATATATTTTTAGGATTTCGTTTAAAACAATGTTTCAGCTAGGCTCCTTTTTAAAACACAAACGGAGAGGAATCTGCGGTAAAATCTTTCCCCCTTGACTGGAACGGTGGGAAGGCGGGAACTGGCACACTCTGGTGTAAAGAGGCACGATGGAGACTTCTCTTTGAAGTTAACAAACAAAGTTTTATTAACTTAACAGGCTTTTGAAAGGCACAGAGCGTAATGGTTTTCAAGTGAGGCACAATAGCATAATGGTTAACAGAAATGTGCATGTTGGTTACTATAGATTACTTTCTTAGATCTTAGTTACAACACTAGACAGTTCTAAACTTGTCTATCTAACCTTCCGCACTCTAATGCCGCAGACTAGTAGTGAGTAGTTGTCCACTAGCTAAACTAGTAACTCCCTGAGCTAGCACTCAGTCTTTCTAGAAGCACCCTAGCTACTAACTCTCTTCCCTAATTATCCTGTAGCTGGCTTCCTCAGAGAAGTGAGCTAATCTCTAAGCTCTAGAGATCCCCAAAAAGCCTGTGACTGACTGCCGGTCAGCCATCCCACAGCACTTTTCCAATCAGCTTTCAAGACAACTGTCTCTCTCTGACCGCTCACTCTCAAGCTCTGTCAAGAGACTCCTCTCTCTTACAGCTCTGACAAGAGTCTGCCTAATAAGCTACTCTCTTTCCCCCTCAAACTAGCTCGGCTCCTCCCCTCTGCTCTGAGCCAATCTCAGGCAGCTCTCTCTCCCCCTCCCAGAGAAGGATCCAAGCCACTCCCCCTTTTCCTAGCTATCCTGTTTAACCATGGATGCTGAACTACTATGCTGGTCTCGGCCTAGCACAGAATGGGTGAGTCCTCGCAAGTTCACATTCCTACTGCTGAAGGCAATGTCTTGCTGGATGGTGTTATCATGAACTTGTTGTGTGACTGGGTTTGTGAACCCTGGACTTGACTGAGATTTAAGTGCTTTGGATTATGTCTTGCATTAGTTATACTGTTACTTACTGGCTTGTTTGACCTTGAAACATGGACACTGACAATTGGCACTTGGGTTGTGGATTTAGGCTCCGATTCAAAAATTCTGTGTATGACCTCTGGACTTGGATATTGACTATCTGTGTTTGGGCATAGAGGAGACACTCACTACAGATGGCCTGAAAGGTTCAAACTCATGGAGTGGCATTTTTAGTCAATAGTATGTATCTGATTTCGATGACTTATGGGATAATTGGGCTAGAGAACATAAGAACATAAGAAGAGCCATGCTGAATCGGACCTCAGCCCATCTAGTCCAGCATTCTGTATCACGCAGTGGCCCACCAGTTGTACACGGGGATCTCGAGCAGAAGGGAGGGCAAAACCCTGACCTGCTCCCGACCCCCCCGCAACCAGTACCCAGGGAAATCCTGCCTACCTCAACCAACTCCGAGGTGGCACTTGAATGTCCTTTTCAGTAACTACCGATACACTTGGTATCCATGAATCTGTCTAATCCTGCCTTGAAGCTGTCCAGGCTGACAGCTGTCACAATTTCTTCTGGAAGTGAGTTCCATAACCCAATGACCCTCTGGGTGAAGAAATATTTCCCTTTATTAGTCCTAATTTTCCTACCTTGGAGCTTCAGGAGTGCCCTCTAGTCCTAGTGTTTTGTGACAAAGAAAATAATTTTCTTTATTCACCTTTTCTATCCCATGCATGATTTTATACACTTCGATCAAGTCACCTCTTAAACGCCATCTTTCAAGGCTGAAAAAGACCAAGGCGTTGCAACCTGGTTTCATAAGGAGCCGCTCCATCCCTTGGATCATTCTTGTTGCCCTTTTCTCTGTACCTTTTCCAGTTCCGTTATATCCTTCTTAAAAGGAGACCAGAATTGTACACAGTACTCCAAATGTGGCCTTACCATCGATTTGTAGAGAGGTAATACAACATTTGCTGACCTATTTTCGATTCCCTTTCTGATCATGCCTAGCATAGAATTTGCTTTTTTCACTGCTGCTGCGCACTGGGTAGACATCTTCATAGAGCTGTCCACCAAAACCCCAAGATCCCTTTCCTGGTTTGTCTCGGAAAGCTTTGACCCCATCAATTTGTAGGTGTAGTTGGGGTTCTTTGCCCCGATGTGCATGACTTTACACTTGTTTAGGTTAAAATGCATTTGCCACTTTGTTGCCCATTCACTCAATTTCGAGAGATCTTTCTGGAGCTCTTTACAATCAGTTTCATTTTTAACTACCCTGAACAGTTTAGTGTCGTCTGCAAACTTTGCTACCTCAGAATTCACTCCTACATCCAGATCATTAATGAATAAGAATAGAGAAGAAAGTTGCATCTCTGACAGAGGAAGTATGTTCACTATCCGCAATATATTTAATAGAATTATGTGGTGGATTAGTCAGGTTACAAATGGAAAGTGACAGGCAGAGCCCCAAGCATCTATCAGCCTAACACAGGGGTTGGGAATCTATGGCTCGCGAGCCAGATGTGGCTCTTTTGATGATGACATCTGGCTCGCCGCCCACTCTGCCTCTCCAAAATGGCTGCTGGCTCCTGTGTGAGCCAAACAACCAGTCACTCCTGGTTGGCTCCTCCTCCTCTTCCCACAGGGATACAGGGAGTCAGGAGGAGGAGCATGGAGGCAAAGGCATGCACGGGAGAAAGCACGCCATGCACCTGTTGCCCCCGCCGAGCTCAGAAGGGATGAGGGGTGAGTGCAAGGCCCCCTGCATGGCTAAGGCCATGCAGGATACCTTTGCCACGCACCTGTCGCCCCCGCCGGATTTGGAAGGGACGAGGGGTGAGTGCAAGGCCCCCTGCATGGCTAAGGTCATGCGGGGCGCCTTCACCACTCACCTCTCACCGCTGCCGGGTTTGGATGAGGGGTGAGCGCAAGGCTTCTTCATGGCTAAGGCCATGCGGGGCGCCTTCGCCTCTCAACTCTTGACCCTGCCGGACTTGGAAGGGATGATGGGTGAGCGTAAAGCCCCCTACATGGCCAAGGCTATCCGGGAAGCCTTTGCCACTCACCCCCACGAGGGTTGGAAGGTTTACAATTCCAATGCCGGGAGAGGGATGCGCCCCGGCGTTGCAAGCACACGGGGGGCAGAGGCCTCGTGCAGGGAGCACTCGCCCAGGGGCTGATGGAGCTGAAGCGATTGACTGTAAATCTAATTTATTGTACATGCCTGCCCCAACCTCCTCCAGCATTTTCTGTTGGTCATGGAAGTCCTGTGTGCCAAGTTTGGTTGAATTCTATTGTTGGTGGAGCTCAGAATGTTCTTTGATGCCTGTTAAACTATAAATCCACACCACTGCAATTAGTTGAATTTAGTCTTAAAATATATTATATGGCTCTTACTGAATTTTTTTTAAAAAAATTGCTTTAATGGCTCTCTGAGTCAAAAATGTTCCCGACCCCTGGCCTAACACATCTTGAATGCAGCTCTGGACTATGCAGCACCTTCTCCATTCAAGATGTAGGAGAAGGGGGTAGGGTATGAACTAAAACAAGGAAAGAGAAGTGGAGTTTGGCAGTGAGAACATAACCAAGTTGCTTTTCAAAAATATATATGTGAAAAGTTCTCTTTCTCTCATACTCTTTATGAAATGTCTTCTAATTTCTCCAAATCTCACCAGCATTATCTTCTCTTTCCTGTTCTATATTAAGTTGCACACCTCTGTGTTTTCGTCCTTTGCATGATGTAAAACTCAATTTTTGTTAATTCGTGCATTGAAACTATCCATATTGTTAAAATATGTACATTTTATGTGAGATTATTTCTTTGTAATGTAATCTTGCAAATGTGCAGACATTCAAGGCGGAGGTGCTGATTTTTCACGACAAGTCTCGAGTAGTGTCAAGACTATCAAGTCCAACAAAATAATTGTCTGTCCTATTCAGAAGTGGCATATTGAATGTGAATGGCATAGTGTGGGGAGTTATTAAATGTAACATTTAAAAGGCTTTACAGGAAATGATAGTGGATCAGTAATTGAGGAGAACATTTGCCTGTCTAGACGTTTCATCAGTACTATTCAGTGTCGCCAATGGTATGAGATGTTGGGGATTATTCACCAAAATATTTCAAAAGAACAAATGTTGCCCTCCAGTTGCTGCTGGTAATTTCCATACAAGTGAATTTGCTCCAAGTTTTGGTTTGACTCTTAAAATTATAATATATGTTGTTTGGACCTGGGTGTAGCACAGCAGTTCTCGTTTGTGCCTGGGGGCCAGGACCGGGGGTCCCATTGGCATTGGGGCCTGCAGCAGCAGAGCTAGATTCTGAAGAGTATTTAGAAGGGTTAGAAGAAGGAGAGTTTCCCATCACTGGGCCTCCTTCGCCCACAGAAAGTTTGGCATGGGAAGAAGGTTGGCCTGACCCTTACGAAGAGACAGATAACCAGGTGCAAATGGAAAGCAGAGAGAGCGAAACTTATGAATGGCCGGGTGGGAGAGGCTCACAGGATCCTGTGAGTGAAAACATGGAAGAGAGCGGCTGGGAAGATTCTAGGGAGGAGAGCTCTCATGGAGATAGAGACCCAGGTGCTGGGAGACAAGGCCGAACCTTTGATAGGAGACGAAGCATCGAGTCTAGCAGAAGGGGATGGTACCACAGCCTAGACAGGCCGAGGTCTGTCAGCAGAGATTGAGACGACAAAGCCTAGAGCGTCGGGGACCTCGGCCGAAAGATTAAGTATAGAATCCGTGGGGAACGAATCCCCAGTACTTCGGCCACGTCTCATCTGAGCAGACGTGTGAAGCTCGACCACTGAGCCAAGCCAGGCTAGTGGCCTACTCAAGCCTTGTTTAGTATCCTTGCAACCGTGCTTTGTTCCTTGATCCGCTTTGTTGAGCGGAGCCTTGGCAAGCCTTTGGAACTTACCAAGCGTTTGGGACTATTGCATCTTTTGCCTTTGGAATTGCTTTTGCTATTTTTATGGACAATTTACCTTTTGAACTGTTTCTATATATTCAATAAAGTAGTTAGCCTTCAGCTCGTCTCTGTGTGTGTGATTGAGGGGCCGGCCGAGTCCTTGCATCGTGACACTGGGAGTGCTTCTCTCCAGTCTAATCTTCAATGTAGATTTATTGCCTAGCTGACATGGTAGCTACTAGCTACAACTTTGCTCTGTCTTTGGTTTATAGCTACATCAGGTTGCAAAAATCCAAAACATTTCCCATTATAATTTCCATTGCATGTGCAAGGGTGACATACCTCGTGCCCAGAATAATGACACAGTTACAAGTAGTTGGATGAAAATGGCCACAACTCATTTATTGAAAACAGGAACAAAGGGTTGGCGGCCACGCATGGGGCCTGGATCAGGGTCGGACAGCCCCCACGAATGTCCAAAGGCATTTGCAAGCCTGGGGTGCGAGTGGCCCAATGCCTGTCCATGGAAACTCGGCACCCCAGGGGGCCTGGGCGTTATCCCCCCTAACAACCAAGGGGGTGAAAAGCCAGCCTGATCCAGGGTCCATGCCACACGCCAAACACGGAGTTGTGACAAAGAACATAATAACGCATAACAATGCCCAATGCAACAATGAAGTTAATTAAGACCAAAATGGACACCAAAATGGACGCCCTCCTCATGTGATTGCAAAGAGGGAGGAAAGGTTGTCATCCGGATGATGAGCCATGTGCAGAAAACACTCTGAGGCATTTACTTACTTGACAGTGTGTTTCCCTTCCGCTCATTAGACTGCATAGTCATGAATCCTGCCTGATGCATGATTGATGGTGTCCTTGTCAGCTCTGACAGTGATGATGAGTGGTTGGAGCTGCAGACCAACAGCTTTCAGCAGCCTGCACAGCAGGCTGTAGTAGCTGCAGAAGAACTGTAGTACTTCAGAGCAGATTGTTGAAGAGTTAACTGCTCCTTCTCATGTGCAATTTCACAGAGAGCAGACTCAATCACACAGGCCTGCCAGGTTAGCTGAGAAACAGGCTATCCACAGGCAACGTTTGTGGCCTTAACATAAAAGATTCTTGAGTTCTGTGACGACTTGGGCTAATAATCTGAGAGGCTTTAATCACTTTGAACGCTGCCACCAACCTAAAGATATATTTTTAGGATTTCGTTTAAAATAATGTTTCAGCTAGGCTCCTTTTTAAAACACAAACGGAGAGGAATCTGCGGTAAAATCTTTCCCCTTTGACTGGAACGGTGGGAAGGCGGGAACTGGCACACTCTGGTGTAAAGAGGCACAATGGAGGCTTCTCTTTGAAGTTAACAAACAAACTTTTATTAACTTAACAGGCTTTTGAAAGGCACAGAGCCTAATGGTTTTCAAGTGAGGCACAATAGCATAATGGTTAACAGAAATGTACTAGAGCAGGGCTGTCCAACTTCTACCAGACCTTGGGCCGGAATTCCGGTCACTGATCACCTGGGGGGCCAAGCCCTGGCTCCGCCCCTCCCCTCCCCCAGCCCCGCCCCCTCCCCGCCCCCAGTATTGCATAAATATACAATTAAATATTATATTATTTAAAGGGAGAGTGAGGGATGGATGGAACACATGAGGGGCATAAATATACAATTACATATTATATTATTTAAATAAGGGGAGAGGGAGGGATGGATGGAACACATGAGGGGCATTAATATACAATGACATATTATATTATTTAAATAAGGGGTGGGGAGGGATGGGTGGAACACATGAGGGCATAAATATACAATTACATATTATATTATTTAAATAAGGGGAGAGGGAGGGATAGATGGAACACATGAGGGGCATTAATATACAATTACATATTATATTATTTAAATAAGGGGAGAGGGAGGGATGGATGGAACACATGAGGGGCATTAATATACAATTACATATTATATTATTTAAATAAGGGGAGCGGGAGGGATGGATGGAACACATGAGGGGCATAAATATACAATTACATATTATATTATTTAAATAAGGGGAGGGGGAGGGATGGATGGAACACATGAGGGGCATAAATATACAATTACATATTATATTATTTAAATAAGGGGAGAGGGAGGGATGGATGGAACACATGAGGGGCATAAATATACAATTACATATTCTATTATTTAAATAAGGGGAGAGGGAGGGATGGATGGAACACATGAGGGGCATAAATATACAATTACATATTATATTATTTTAAAAAGGGGAGAGGGAGGGATGGATGGAACACATGAGGAGCATAAATATACAATTACATATTATATTATTTAAATAAAGGGAGAGGGAGGGATGGATGGAACACATGAGGGGCATAAATATACAATTACATATTATATTATTTAAATAAGGGGAGAGGGAGGGATGGATGGAACACATGAGGGGCATAAATATACAGAATATCAAGGCAGAAAATCCCACAATCTCTGCTTTGAGCTGGAATATATGACTGTTCTACTGGCCACATTGATCAGCATTGAATGGCCTTGCAGTTGAAAGGTCTGTGTGCTTTCATTCTGCCAGTTTACCCCTGGCTGATTCCATTCAGTGCAAGTCATCAAAGTAAACTTAGGTAATTGCAAAGAATGTAAATAATTCTGGGGGGAGGAAGAGGAGGAAAGGGGGTGGGAGGCCTTTCCTTGAGCTCCCCTCTCATTCAATTCCCCCCATCCTCCTTTTCTCCTCCTCCCCTCTCCTATGGCTGGCCGGTTCTCTCCTTCTCATTAAAGAGACAGTTCATGAAACGCAAATGAAGGGGTCAGAAAGGAAGGGGCTTGTGTGTGTGTGTGTGTGTGTGTCTGAGAGAGCCAGAGAGATCTTCCCTTTGCGCTGGGGAGAGGTGTGCCCAGGGCAGGTCCCCCTCCTCTCTCTCTCTCTCTCTCTCTCTCTCTCTCTCTCTCTCTGTCACTCACTCACTCACGCTCTCAGACACACTCCCTCCCTCCCAAACCCCTTTTGCTTCCCTGGCGCTGAGGGCCTGAGCACCTCCGGGACGGAGCAGCAGCAATCCTGAGGAGGAGGAAGCGAGCGAGAGGAGAAAGATAGAGAGGGAAGGGGCAGGGAAGAAAGAAGGATGAAAGGGTGGAATGGAAGGAGGGAGGGAGAAGGAATGTGGCTCACCTTAACGCTGAATGCTTCCTTGCAATAACTCCCCTCCCTGGGAAGGGAGGGAGGATGAGAAGGAGGAAGGAGCGTTGCCGAGGGGGAAAGCCATGCAGCCGGGTCACTCTTCCCGTTTGCTGCCAAGGGGGCCGGGCCCGAGAGACGTCACTCCCTCCCATTGGCCCCATCCCTCAGGAGAAGAGGAGGCAGCCAATAGAAAGCCAAGGGGCGGGACCAAATAATAATAATAAAAAATAATATTTTTAATTGAAAAAAATATTTTAAAAATATATTATTTATTGCAGGAGGGTAAGGGGCCGTAGCCAAGGGGCTGGGGGGCCGCGTACGGCCCCCGGGCCGCCTGTTGGACAAGCCTGTACTAGAGCATGTTGGTTACTATAGATTACTTTCTTAGATCTTAGTTACAACACTAGACAGTTCTAAACTTGTCTATCTAACCTTCCTCACTTTAATGCCGCAGACTAGTAATGAGTAGTTGTCCACTAGCTAAACTAGTAACTCCCTGTGTAGCAGAATCTGGAGTCCCGAAACTCCGATGCAATACCTTTGATTCAGGCTGCGTTTACGTGCGAGCGCATGGACGAAGACGACGCGACAACTTGGCTGCGATTCAGGAAATCAGTTTATTCAATTACAACAGCTGAGGGGTCTGTTCCATAGCAAAACCAGTTGCAAGAACAGCACACTCTCCCTTCCAGTAATCAGATTTTATACAGCAATGGAGGCAATCCTTAGTCCCACCTCCCTCATGCATTTCCACTGACTAGACATCTGTAAGCTGATCTGACATCAACCAATCAGTCAAAGCATTGTGTCACTTCTCTTCTACTGGCTGACAAACATTTCTCTTCTACTGGCTGACAAACATTTCAATTAAAAATTTCCACTCAATTGTCTGTGCCATTCTTCGTGCACAGGCTGTTCCGAAAGCGATACATTTCTACAGCGTTCCCACCAGGAGCTGGCCAAAGTGGGAAATTCATTAGCTGGCCCATGTGACGTTTCCTAAGCCAATCACTAACTTGTAAACAAACACACATGGCGATTCTCTAAGCCAATCAAGGCTGTCTCTTATCTAAAGCACATGGTGTTCTTTGAACTAATCACAGCTGTGCTTTTGCAAACCAATGGTAGCTGTATCTTTTGTAAGCCAATCACAGTTGCCAATTCTCGTGCTGCTACTAACAAGCTGACTCCATTACTCTATGCCTATGTTAAGTAGCACTTTCTCCTGACGTTTCCTCTGCAAAATCAACAATTCTACTTTACCTGAGCTAGCACTCAGTCTTTCTAGAAGCACCCTAGCTACTAACTCTCTTCCCTAGAGTTATCCTGTAGTTGGCTTCCTCAGAGAAGTGAGCTAATCTCTAAGCTCTATAGATCCCCAAAAAGCCTGTGACTGACTGCCGGTCAGCCATCCCACAGCACTTTTCCAGTCAGCTTTCAAGACAACTGTCTCTCTCTGACCGCTCACTCTCAAGCTCTGTCAAGAGACTCCCCTCTCTTACAGCTCTGACAAGAGTCTGCCTAATAAGCTACTCTCTTTCCCCCTCAAACTAGCTCGGCTCCTCCCCTCAGCTCTGAGCCAATCTTAGGCAGCTCTCTCTCCCCCTCCCAGAGAAGGATCCAAGCCACTCCCCCTTTTCCTAGCTATCCTGTTTAACCATGGATGCTGAACTACTATGCTGGTCTCGGCCTAGCACAGAATGGGTGAGTCCTCACAAGTTCACATTCCTACTGCTGAAGGCAATGTCTTGCTGGATGGTGTTATCATGAACTTGTTGTGTGACTGGGTTTGTGAACCCTGGACTTGACTGAGACTTAAGTGCTTTGGATTATGTCTTGCATTAGTTATACTGTTACTTACTGGCTTGTTTGACCTTGAAACATGGACACTGACAATTGGCACTTGGGTTGTGGATTTAGGCTCCGATTCAAAAATTCTGTGTATGACCTCTGGACTTGGATATTGACTATCTGTGTTTGGGCATAGAGGAGACACTCACTACAGATGGCCTGAAAGGTTCAAACTCACGGAGTGGCATTTTCAGTCAATAGTATGTATGTGATTTCGATGACTTATGGAATAATTGGGCTAGAGAACATAAGAACATAAGAAGAGCCATGCTGAATCGGACCTCAGCCCATCTAGTCCAGCATTCTGTGTCACACAGTGGCCCACCAGTTGTACACGGGGATCTCGAGCAGAAGGGAGGGCAAAACCCTGACCTGCTCCCGACCCCCACAACCAGTACCCAGGGAAATCCTGCCTACCCTCAACCAACTCCGAGGTGGTACTTGAATGTCCTTTTCAGTAACTACCGATACACTTGGTATCCATGAATCTGTCTAATCCTGCCTTGAAGTTGTTCAGGCTGACAGCTGTCATAACCTCTTCTGGAAGTGAGTTCCATAACCCAATGACCCTCTGGGTGAAGAAATATTTCCTTTATTAGTCCTAATTTTCCTTCCTTGGAGCTTCAGGGAGTGCCCTCTAGTCCTAGTGTTTTGTGACAAAGAAAATATTTTTTCTTTATTCACCTTTTCTATCCCATGCATGATTTTATACACTTCGATCAAGTCACCTCTTAAACGCCGTCTTTCAAGGCTGAAAAGACCAAGGCGTTGCAACCTGGTTTCATAAGGGAGCCGCTGCATCCCTTGGATCATTCTTGTTGCCCTTTTCTGTACCTTTTCCAGTTCCGTTATATCCTTCTTAAGGTGCGGAGACCAGAATTGTACACAGTACTCCAAATGTGGCCTTACCATAGATTTGTAGAGAGGTAATACAACATTTGCTGACCTATTTTCGATTCCCTTTCTGATCATGCCTAGCATAGAATTTGCTTTTTCACTGCTGCTGCGCACTGGGTTGACATCTTCATTGAGCTGTCCACCAAAACCCCAAGATCCCTTTCCTGGTTTGTCTCGGAAAGCTTTGACCCCATCAATTTGTAGGTGTAGTTGGGGTTCTTTGCCCCGATGTGCATGACTTTACACTTGTTTAGGTTAAAATGCATTTGCCACTTTGTTGCCCATTCACTCAATTTCGAGAGATCTTTCTGGAGCTCTTTACAATCAGTTTCATTTTTAACTACCCTGAACAATTTAGTGTCGTCTGCAAACTTTGCTACCTCAGAATTCACTCCTACATCCAGATCATTAATGAATAAGAATAGAGAAGAAAGTTGCATCTCTGACAGAGGAAGTATGTTCACTATCCGCAATATATTTAATAGGATTATGTGGTGGATTAGTCAGGTTACAAATGGAAAGTGACAGGCAGAGCCCCAAGCATCTATCAGCCTAACACAGGGATTGGGAACCTATGGCTCGCGAGCCAGATGTGGCTCTTTTGATGATGACATCTGGCTCGCCGCCCACTCTGCCTCTCCAAAATGGCTGCTGGCTCCTGTGTGAGCCAAACAGCCAGTCACTCCTGGTTGGCTCCTCCTTCTCTTCCCACAGGGATACAGGGAGTCAGGAGGAGGAGCATGGAGGCAAAGGCATACACGGGAGAAAGCACGCCACGCACCTGTTGCCCCCGCCGAGCTCAGAAGGGATGAGGGGTGAGTGCAAGGCCCCCTGCATGGCTAAGGCCATGCAGGATACCTTTGCCACGCACCTGTCGCCCCCGCCGGATTTGGAAGGGACGAGGGGTGAGTGCAAGGCCCCCTGCCTGGCTAAGGTCATGCGGGGCGCCTTCACCACTCACCTCTCACCGCTGCCAGGTTCGGAAGGGATGGGGGGTGAGTGCAAGGCCCCCTGCATGGCTAAGGCCATGTGGGGCGCCTTCGCCTCTCAACTCTTGACCCTGCCGGACTTGGAAGGGATGATGGGTGAGCGTAAAGCCCCCTACATGGCCAAGGCTATGCGGGAAGTCTTTGCCACTCACCCCCACGAGGGTTGGAAGGTTTACAATTCCAATGCCGGGAGAGGGATGCGCCCCGGCGTTGCAAGCACGCGGGGGGCAGAGGCCTCGTGCAGGGAGCACTCGCCCAGGGGCTGATGGAGCTGAAGCGATTGACTGTAAATCTAATTTATTGTACATGCCTGCCCCAACCTCCTCCAGCATTTTCTGTTGGTCATGGAAGTCCTGTGTGCCAAGTTTGGTTGAATTCTATTGTTGGTGGAGCTCAGAATGTTCTTTGATGCCTGTTAAACTATAAATCCACACCACTGCAATTAGTTGAATTTAGTCTTAAAATATATTATATGGCTCTTACTGAATTTTTTTTTTAAATTGCTTTAATGGCTCTCTGAGTCAAAAATGTTCCCGACCCCTGGCCTAACACATCTTGAATGCAGCTCTGGACTATGCAGCACCTTCTCCATTCCAAGATGTAGGAGAAGGGGTAGGGGGTACAGACTAAAACAAGGAAAGAGAAGTGGAGTTTGGCAGTGAGAACATAACCAAGTTGCATTTCAAAAATATATATGTGAAAAGTTCTCTTTCTCTCATACTCTTTATGAAATGTCTTCTAATTTCTCCAAATCTCACCAGCATTATCTTCTCTTTCCTGTTCTATATTAAGTTGCACACCTCTGTGTTTTCGTCCTTTGCATGATGTAAAACTCAATTTTTGTTAATTCGTGCATTGAAACTATCCATATTGTTAAAATATGTACATTTTATGTGAGATTATTTCTTTGTAATGTAATCTTGCAAATGTGCAGACATTCAAGGCGGAGGTGCTGATTTTTCACTACAAGTCTCGAGTAGTGTCAAGACTATCAAGTCCAACAAAATAATTGTCTGTCCTATTCAGAAGTGGCATATTGAATGTGAATGGCATAGTGTGGGGAGTTATTAAATGTAACATTTAAAAGGCTTTACAGGAAATGATAGATGATCAGTAATTGAGGAGAACATTTGCCTGTCTAGACGTTTTGGCCTGCAAGTTTCATCAGTACTATTCAGTGTCGCCAATGGTATGAGATGGTGGGGATTATACACCAAAATATTTCAAAAGAACAAATGTTGCCCTCCAGTTGCTGCTGGTAATTTCCATACAAGTGAATTTGCTCCAAGTTTTGGTTTGACTCTTAAAATTATAAAATATGTTGTTTGGACCTGGGTGTAGCACAGCAGTTCTCGTTGTGCCTGGGGGCCAGGACCGGGGGTCCCATTGGCATTGGGGCCTGCAGCAGCAGAGCTAGATTCTGAAGAGTATTTAGAAGGGTTAGAAGAAGGAGAGTTTCCCATCACTGGGCCTCCTTCGCCCACAGAAAGTTTGGCATGGGAAGAAGGTTGGCCTGACCCTTACGAAGAGACAGATAACCAGGTGCAAATGGAAAGCAGTGATAGCGAAACTTATGAACGGCCGGGTGGGAGAGGCTCACAGGATCCTGTGAGTGAAAACATGGAAGAGAGCGGCTGGGAAGATTCTAGGGAGGAGAGCTCTCATGGAGATAGAGACCCAGGTGTTGGGAGACAAGGCCGAACCTTTGATAGGAGACGAAGCATCGAGTCTAGCAGAAGGGGATGGTACCACAGCCTAGACAGGCCGAGGTCTGTCAGCAGAGATTGGAGACGACAAAGCCTAGAGCGTCGGGGACCTCGGCCGAAAGATTAAGTATAGAATCCGTGGGAACAAATCCCCAGTACTTCGGCCACGTCTCATCTGAGCAGACGTGTAGCGAAGCTCGACCACTGAGCCAAGCCGGGCTAGTGGCCTACTCAAGCCTTGTTTAGTATCCTTGCAACCTTGCTTTGTTCCTTGATCCGCTTTGTTGAGCGGAGCCTTGCCAAGCCTTTGGAACTTACCAAGCGTTTGGGACTATTGCATCTTTTGCCTTTGGAATTGCTTTTGCTATTTTTATGGACAATTTACCTTTTGAACTGTTTCTATATATTCAATAAAGTAGTTAGCCTTCAGCTCGTCTCTGTGTGTGTGATTGAGGGGCCGGCCGAGTCCTTGCATCGTGACACTGGGAGTGCTTCTCTCCAGTCTAATCTTCAATATAGATTTATTGCCTAGCTGACATGGTAGCTACTAGCTACAACTTTGCTCTGTCTTTGGTTTATAGCTACATCAGGTTGCAAAAATCCAAAACATTTCCCATTATAATTTCCATTGCATGTGCAAGGGTGACATACCTCGTGCCCAGAATAATGACACAGATACAAGTAGTTGGATGAAAATGGCCACAACTCATTTATTGAAAACAGGAACAAAGGGTTGGCGGCCACGCATGGGTCCTGGATCAGGGTCGGACAGCCCACACGAATATCCAAAGGCGTTTGCAAGCCTGGGGTGCGAGTGGCCCAATGCCTGTCCATGGAAACTCGGCACCCCAGGGGGCCTGGGCGTTATCCCCCCTAACAACCAAGGGGGTGATAAGCCAGCCTGATCCAGGGTCCATGCCACACGCCAAACACGGAGTTGTGACAAAGAACATAATAACGCATAACAATGCCCAATGCAACAATGAAGTTAATTAAGACCAAAATGGACACCAACAAGCAATGCAAAAAGTAGGGAGGGTGGGAAGAAAAAAAATTGGCCCCACGTGCGGCCTGGCAGACCCGGGCGGCTTTAAATAAGCTGCCCGGGAGGAAGTATGGGCCGGCCAGCTGCAAAGAGGGGGCAGGGCGGGGCTAGCCCCATCATTGGCTGGCCGGCGTGGTGGTGGGAAGCCTTCCCGCCACTCCATGGGCTTCTAGGGAGAAGAAGCCCCTTCTCCCAGGCTAGATGGCGCGAGGGCAGCCCCGCCCCGCAACCAGCCCGGCCGGTAAGTCGGCCAAGCCCACACCTGTTTCTTATCCCAAGACTTCTGTGAGAATGTAGAACTTATTGTGAGAAGGAGAAATTTACTACAGATTGAGCATCACTTACCTGGAAATCTGAAATACTTCAAAATTGTGCACATGAGTGACTGAGATACTGACATTTTTGCTTTCTGATGAGTCAATGTGCACAAATGAACACTGTTTACAAAATTATGTGCAAATGGTGTGGATGCTACATTAATGGATTTGGTGGTTAGACTTGGGTTCTATCTCCAAGAATAATTATATAATGCATATATTCCAAAATCTGAAAAGAAAATCTGAAATCCAAATGACTCTGGTCATAAGCATTTTAGATAAGTGATATTTTTTGGCCTTCCTTTGTCATCAATCCGGAAACTCAAGCAAGTGCAGAATGCTGCTGCTTGCCTGCTGGTGGGAGCACCTGCACGAGAGCACATGACACCTATTCTGCAGCAACTGCACTGGCTACCAATAAAGTACCGGATTGTTTTCAAGGTGTTGGTGTTGACCTTTAAGGCCTTGTATGATCTAGGGCCGGTGTATCTGAGGGACCAAAACAGCACACACAACAAGGTAGGTAACAAAGTATCAAAATAGTGGATATATTTAAGCAATACAAGATCAATTTCATGTGTTTGAACACACACCACATATATAACATCAAGGCGCAAATTCCAGATAATGCACAGTTATACAATGAAACACATTGATGATGGGGTGGTCACAATTAAATAGAGAATATAGTATTAGGCAGTCTTAACAACATAAATACGGACAAATGCTGAAGCCACAATGGGACTTCATAATAGATGTGACATAGGCCGACGGGCTGGCGATGGCAATATTCTGGGGCTTCTCCCCCGTTTCGCCCCTAGGCGGGGCTTTCTCATGGCCTGCATATGTATCAGATGTCCATAAATCAGATGTCCCCTGGGGCTCAATGACCCCCTCCCCATATCCGCCCTCCTCACGTGAAACCCATTAGGATTTCTGTATTTAGGCTCTGCCTTCGTGGCCCAGCTTACCTTCGGGTCCGCGGGATTTATCATGTCGGATCTAAACCATTGCTGGTATGTAGGGTTTGCCTTACTGCATTGCGTCCACTGTGGGAATTTGGTGGCTTGCATATATGTGATTATGACTTTAATGTTTCAGAATGTATTGTATCCTGTGTTACATTGCCCTGCATTGATACCATCGCCGCTTGAGAAAGCCCCGTTGGGGGCGAAACGGATTGGGCGCGCTATTATACCGTCACGGCTCAGGCGTCCATCTGCTCCACAAGCTGGCCATTGGTGCCCCACGCACAGGACTGAGACTCATGTGGTGAACCTGGATGAGTATTTTTCCATTGCCAGGGGGACGGACTTGATTTATTCTTCCTCAAAGACTTTCCTCCCCGCTCATCTTCATCCCCTCCCAGGACTGTTTTCCCACAACTCCTGTCTTGCGATATCATTATTGGTGGAACCATTGGGTGGAAGGAGATAAGAAACCACGGATAAGGAAGAAATGGTTGATAGCGAGTGAGAAGGAAGGAGGATGGGGAATCCCAAGCTTAGAGCTATATAGAGACGCGTTTCAGATAGAAAGGCTGATAGAGCTACAGGTGGAAGATAAAAAATGGGTGAAACTGGAGAAAGAAGTGAATGCAATTGGACCGGAGGAACTGATATTTAGGAGATGGGGAAAAGGTGAGGTGGGTAAACTGATAGGACCTATGAGAGCCACTTTGGAGGTGTGGAGAATGTGGCAAGGGAGGATGGCACCGGGAGTCTCGAGGTTAGCTTCGCTACAGCTAATGAACCCTAAAAAGGAGGAAAATCTAAGCAGAGTAATAAGGGAATTGAGAGGGAAGGGGGTCACAAGACTGGAGCAATTAGTGGATGAAGGGGCAGAATTAGGAGAGACAGATTAGAGAACTGGTTGGGACAAAGGTGGTGGCTGCAAATCTGGGCAGTATGTGAATTTCTTATGCAGAGGGAGGTTAGAAAGGCAATGCAAAGAGAGGACACTGCTTTTGAGAAGTTGGTCAGGGAAGGAAGGAAGGGAAAAGGGCTCAGGTGGGAAAGATATATAAGCTGTTAGTAGTGTCAGGGGAAAGCCCTGTACAAGAATTAACCAAATTGTAGGAGAGGGAAGTACAAGTATCAGAATTAGAGATGGAAAGGACAATGGGAAATATTGCAAAAATGAAAAATACAAGAGTGAGGGAAATGAGAAGGAAACTCCTGCATAAGTGGTATCGGACTCCGGCCCAATTGGCACACTTCTTTCAAAACGTTAGTAGCCGATGTTGGCACGGGTGCCAAGTGAAAGGGGTATATATGCACCTGATCTGGGAATGTGTAGTAGTTCAGAAATTCTGGAAAGAGGTACAAGGGGAAATTAATAAGGCACTGAATATAAATTGGGCAATTACGAAGGAGATTGCGATATTGGTGAAAAAGAGTGACTTGGGCGAATATGGAGGAATCAAGGAAGCCATGATTGAAAGCGCACAGTCTGTCATAGTTCTAGGCTGGAAGGACTCCTCCAAATGGACAATCAAGAACTGGCTGCGATACCTGGTAGAACACATTCAATTTGAAATTATGGAGATTAGGGTTAATGAGTTGGATGAGAATAAATTGCAGGAACTGTTGGGGCGATGGGACCGGGTAAGACAATATATTGTTTGGCGAACCCGAGATCAAGATACGAGTAATAAGTTGGATCTACTGTTTAATTTGTCATGTAAACTGTCCAAAAGACTTGAAGGAAAAGAAGAATAGTGATGGAACCCTCAGAAGGGGTGGAGGGGTGTGGATGCTTGTGAGGGTGGAAGGGGCACTTTCACAGTGCACTTGTTTGTTATGGTTGTTGTATGGATGTTGTTTCTTTTTCTGTATGTCAAAAAACCAATAAAAAAATTAAAGCGATATCATTATTGGCTTGTGAGGCATGAGGATTGCCCCGCTCATGTGCGCATTCGGGCATTGTGTGTTTGTTTGTAATTGATTGCAAGAATTGTATTATATGTTATTCGAGATTTGCTACTCTTTTGCTTCCAGCTGTGTTTGTTGGTACAATTTCCACTAAGAACTTCGTGTTTGCACATCCTGAGAAAGTTGCCCAAATCCTCGAGTCCTGGATTGTTGTTTTTATGCTCTGTTTTATATTGTTGCTGTTATTAAATTGAAATGTTGCTGTTTTACTAATTGATTTTATGTAAACTGCCCCGAGCCTACTGGAAGGAGCGGTATATAAAAATGGACAATAAATAAATAAATAAATTTGACCTGTTGGTGTTCAGTCCTTCCAGCACAAGGGTTTAACCCATTGCGCCACTGGACGCTCCTACCATCCAAAATTATGAATGACAGTTCCCATCATCCCCTGATCGCATTGTCATGACTTGAATGATGAGAGCTTGGGCACAATTGGCTTGGGTGACAAGAACTGTAGTCCAACAAATCTGGGAGGCTCTGTGCATGGAGAAATCAACATGCTGCCTTGGAAAATTTCTCTGCATTTTCTTTCTCCCATTTCAGGATCTTAATATTTTAAGCTGATTTATGTACCGAACATTCTCATAGCTCTTGGTTCTTAGTACTTTTAGATAAATGTGCTAGAAACAAGGGAATATTCATGATTCCAGCTTAAGTACAATACTTGCAGAATGGATTTTTTTTTAAAATAAAAAAAAGGCATTAGATTGCTTTTGAAAGTGACTGAGCAGGGGGAAAAAATCATTTCGGAGAAAGAAAAATCTAAAGTTTCTTGACGGAAATAAGTAATTTCTCCTCAAAATGTTCCATTCCAGGTTACTGATGGCTGTGCAGAGAGAGTTTAGGGCCTCTAGTAATAAAAGACACAAATATAAATGGTGGATATTTTCACTTGGCAACTGACACTGCTTTCTTCCTTGGCTTATGGAATAGGGTTTTCTTTTTACCTTTAAATTACTAAATTCCCCACTGCATCCCTCATAGCTAACATTTCAGCGTTCACAGTAGAGCTACCTTTTTTGTAGACATTCCAACCATTCTTTTTAGTAAATAAGCCTTGCTCCTCTGCAGCATTCTGAGAATTGAGGACAACATTGATACTGGACTGGAAACTACTGTGGTTTGAAATATTGCAGTCTGCAAAGCCTGTCTTAGGCTCTGTGGAACTGGAAATTCTTTCAGTGCCTGTCTCTGAATGGAATCAAGGTCTGTTTGAAATGAACATTTCATACATACCTTTTTTCATCATGCTAATGCTAAGACCACATTTTTCTTCTAGTTCTTCTTTCTTCTTTATATCATACTAGCTTGGGGACCCGGCGGTGCCCGGGATTTTTGAGAAAGGCATTGGTTGCCTGTGATCTAAATTAGTCTAGATCCAATGTCAGCAGGGTTTAGTGCAGGGTGGGCAAACTGCGGCCCGGGATCCGGATGCGGCCCTTTGGCTGATTCTATCCGGCCCGCCTAAGGGCCTCTGGCTTGCCTCCCCTGCCTGGCCTCTGCATAAAAATCTCCAGAGAAGGGGACTATAAGGAAGCATTATTTTATTTTAGTGGTTTTTATTATTATTGTATAATAATTTTATAACAATAATAAAATAATAAATAATATAATATAATGTTATATGATGTATTATAATTTCAATATATTATGTTTATATATATATACTATAATATAATAATTATATTAATACTAATAATATATGAATATTTATTGATATATTAATATGTTAATATTAATGATGTGTAATATATAGTAAATATAGTAAGTGAATAAATAAATAAATTATGTAGATTAGCATGTAGTTCCGCCTTTAGGTGCGGCCCTCCATAATATTTTTTGGCTCTCGTGTAGCCCCTTGGAAAAAATAGTTGCCCACCCCTGGTTTAGTGGATACCGGTGAACTACTACTCCGTAATGCATGTCCTATTGTCGATTTCTATCTTCCCCCAAACCACACCAGGATGTAGAGTGGGTCATGGGAATTCTGTGTGCCAAGTGTGGACTTGATCAGTCATTGGTGTAGCTCATAGTTGTCTCTGGAAGTGAGTGAAGGTACTGGAAATCCCATCATCCATTGTCCGTTATCCCCAAATCCACACCAGGATGTAGAGTGGATCATGGGGGCTCTGTGTGCCAACTTTGGCCCAGATCCGTCATTGGTGGGTTTCACAGTGGTCTATGGGAGCCGAAGAAAATTAAAGTACTGAAAATCCCATCATTTGTGGTCCATCCTCCCCTAAATGGGACCAGGATGGAAAGTGGGTCATGGGGGTTATGTGTGCCAAGTTTGGTCCTGGTCTGTCATTCGTGCGGGTCACAGGGGCCTGTGGAAGTGGGAGCCAATCAGAAAGCTGACATATACACACATACATACCCACATACACTGACTTGTATTATATGTACTAATTAGGGTACCTGGTAGTGCCTGGGATATTTGAAAGAAGGCATTGTTTGTTTTGGGGTGTTAGATAATATCATGTAGTTAATTAGTAACATTATTTATTAGAAAAGAGCCAGTCTTTGATTCAGTTTTTATTAGTGCTCCCGTTAGAAAATACAGAACAATGTGGATGAACCTCAGTTCCCAGAACCGTGGGTCAATCCTCCCTAGACCAGGTGTGTATACACAGCTGGCCATGTTGAGTCTGTGTGCCAAGTTTGGTCCAGATCTGATGTCGGCTGGGGTTAGTACTCTCTGTATAAGAGTGAACTACAACTCCCATATGCCAAGGGCAGTCACCCCCGAACCCTCTAGTTGGTCATTTTGAGTCTGTGTGCCAAGTTTGGTCCAGATCCAACGTTGGCTGGATTCAGTGCTTTTTGGATGCAGGTGAACTACAACTCCTATAAATCAATGTCAATCCCCCCTAAACCTGTCATTGGGGCTCTACATGTGATGCAGATCTATTACTGAAGGGGGTGTGCCTTGATGCAAGGTGAACTACAACCCCACGTGTTGAATCAGTCCCCCAAACCCATCCAGTCTGTTCAGTTGCTGATCAATTCCTCTCTGCTGTGTGGCACAGGAAAGGGTAGGAATGGGTTAAGGGAGAGGCAGTGGGTGGGGTGATGCAAATGGCAAGAGAAAGGAATCCTGGGATGCCTGCCTGTGGTGGAGGAAACACCTAAAATGTAGGATAAAATTGTCCCTGAATGAAAGCATTTCTTGGATGGTGGGTCGTAGTGTGTGTGGAGGACATTGGAAGGGTTTGGGCCACAGATTCATGGCACTCACTCTAACCTGCATTGTCCATGAAGGGAGTGCCTTGGAGGCTTCTCAGCACTTGGAACTATAGCCTGTTTGTGGAGGCCGGAGGCTGTCTGTGTAAGTGGACAACTCTGCCACATACATACTGTACATACACATTTTTCACTTTTATTATGTGGATAGAGATAGAGATATATAGACTAGCTTGGGGACCCGCCGGTGCCCGGGTTATTTGAGAAAGACATTGTGTGCCAGGGTTGGTCTTTATCAGTTATTTATGTAGCTTGCTGTGCTCTCAGGAAGTTAGTGAAGGTACTGCAAATCCCATCGTGCATGGTCCATCTTCCTCCAAACACCATCAGGATGTAGAGTGGGTCATGGGGGTCTGTCTGCCAAGTTTGGCCATGATCCATCATTATTGGGAGAAGCAGTGGTATCATGAACTTACTGAAGGTACTGCAAGTCCCATCATCTGTAGTCTGTCTTCTCAACTGGATGTAAAGAGGGTCATGGGGGCTCTTTGTGCCAAGTTTGGTCTTTATTGGACATTGGAGGAGAGTTGCATTGTTTTCAGGAAGTGAGTCAAGTCCCATCACCCATGGTCTGTTCTACTCCAAACCAGGACCAGGATGTAGAGTGGGTCATGGGGGCTCTGTGTGCCAAATTTGGTCCTGATCAGTCATTGGATGAGGGTTGCAGCAGTCTCAGAAAGTGTGTAGAGGTACTTCAAGTCCCATCATCCATGGTCCGTTGTACTCCAAACAGCACCGGGATGCTGAGTGAGTCATGGGGGCTCTGTGTGCCAAGTTTGTAGAGGCTGGCCTATCCAAAACCACAGTGGGAGCCATTCCTGACAGCCTGAGGGCCTTTCCTTTTTCCCTCTTTGCCTCCTAAGAGTGTTGGAATGTTGGAAGTGGCTGGCCAATCATGAGTCCGTATACAAAATCTCCCTCAGTGGCAACCAATCTCCTCTCTGCCTCCTTGGAGTGGTGGAATGTTGGTGGTTGACCAATCAGAGGCGTTATTCAAATAATCCCACAGTAGCAACCAATCAAAACGCTGCCACATATTCTTCCGTACCTTTTATTATATACATATATTTTTTCATTATTTTTATTTTCTTTTTTATTTATTTTAAAGCCTGATAATTTGCCAAAATCTTCAATCCTTTTCATCCATTTTATATATCAGATCCTCTATTATACATACCAGATCATCTGCAAAAGCTCATATTTTATAGCTCTCTTTCCTTATTTTGGTCCAGATAATTTCATTGTCTTTTCTTAGAGAATTTAGCAGTATCTCTAGTTCTAATATAAATAATAATGTGGATAATGGGCATCCTTGTCTCATCCCTTTGTTAATTTTGAAGCTTTTGCATTCTTGACCATTTGTCATTGACGGAGCAGGTGTTGTAGCAGAGGAAAATGTGAGTTGTAATCCTCTGCTCAGCGGAAGTTGTGCGTGGATGTGGACTTAGTATGTTCTGGCAGACTGGAAACACACAGCTGTTTTCCTCCACATAATTGATGACAACTGGCAAAATAAACAAGCGGACGTTCTTGCCAAAAACAGCAGGCAACTTTATCTTTATTGTTCAGTTCCTTGTAAAAACTTTAAATCAAAACATCCAGCAGCTTGCTTCAACAAAACATGCTTAAACTCCAGCTTCAATAAAGGCAAAAAAGTAAACAGATAAAGGCAAAACACAAATAAAACTTGGCCTTGCTTCTTCTTCTGCCTAGAAGCTACTTACTGTCCAAGCAAAAACAGTGAAGCGTTTTACAGCTGCTTTAACCAGAAGCAGATTTACATGGCTGCTTCTTCCAGCTCTCTCCCAGGAAGCATTTTCAGTTTCTCTTGCTCTAAAATGAGCCACAAGACCAATATGAGTAGCGTAATCCCAGAAGCATACTCAGCTTCTTCTTGCTCCGATATGAGCAGTACGGACAATGAGCAACATGGGGAAATTATAGCCCCAAGACTCCACCCACCCAATTAGCCCAGATGGGCCTGGTTAATTGAGTAAACAGGCTGAGAACAAAATGACTCTGAATGAACAGATACCGCACCCATCATTGATGCTACTAGATGATTCTACATAGATTCCTTGCTTTGAGACCTTTGAAGCCACAGAAATGTCTGTGTTCACTCTCGCCCTGAAGATGGACCCATTGAGGTCCGAAACGGGTGCAGCGCGGCGGTAAATCCCCGTAGGCGTATGCTTCGTCTCACCCTTGACATCCCCATCCATCCTATTTGGGGCAGGGGTTACAGGAACAAGCCTGCTGCTGAACTTCAGTGCTATTATATTATTTTCGCCACTTTATGGGCTATACAGCCATAGACTTCCATTACTTCACAGTGCTAAGGCACACTGGCGTTGTTTTTGCGGCTTTTTTCCTTCCCCACGGCCCCCCCTCCTTCCAAGTGAGTTCGTGCCAGCTCCAGCGGCTCCACAATGACCACGGAGGTCATTCATCATATATGAACTCACACTAATGGTATACTGACCTGTGATCATTTATTATATTATTTTGGGGCTTCTCCTCACAGTTTATTTTATTTTGAAATATAGCGCTATTTGCGCCACGTCATCAATCAGCGACGCCTTTCAGACACAGACGCGCCCGTGTGACGTCGTAGCTCATAGAGCTAGGACGCTATTTACTCTAGATCAATTGCTACACTGCTCAGGGGCTTCTCCCCTTTTCATTTTGAATTGGAGCGATATTTGTGCCATACCATCCATGAGCGAAGCTCTTCATACCCAGGCGTGTCTCTGTGACCAGTTTTTTGTTACTTTGGGGCTTCTCCCCCTCTTTATTTTGAATTGCAGCGATCTGTTCTGCATCTTGTGACGTCACAGCCCATAGAGCTGGGACGCCTTCTGCATATCTTTTCATTGAGTTGAGCCTCATCAGAACAGGGGACATTCCTTCTCATCTCCTCCGCTGGCCATCACCTATCAGGGATTCAGGGTATCTACCCCTTTGATTATATGGGTTATTGTGATGTGTTTTGCTATGTTTGTAAACTATACACATTGTGTGATTGTGATACTTACCTTTTAAGCTCCTGCTGGGGCATTGTGCCTGTATAATACTGTTGTTTCATTCCACATAGGGATCTTTTGATGTTATACTCTATGATGAATATCTCTGTATCTTCTACTTGAATCTTATGATATTGTATCTGCATTATATGTACTGAATATCTCACTTGTTATATGTATTGCATATGCTGACAGCTTCACTGTTATTGCTGCTCTTTGGGATGTTCTTTTAATGTTTTGATATATTGCACTTCATTGATATTACTGCTTCATTGTTGCGGTATCTGTTCATTCAGAGTCATTTTGTTCTCAGCCTGTTTACTCATTGCTTTATGCCAGTCCCACATTGTTTCTTTGTTGTTGGGCCTGGTTAATTAACAGTACTCAGAACTTGCACCTAGCTGTAAAACTACACAGACTAGGACTTTCTTACACTCAAGTATACAGTAAAACAAACCTCATTTACTCATGAGTATACCCAAGTAAGCAAACACTCGTTTCTTTTTCTTTACTTGAATTTTTACAAGTCCCAAAAGTCATGACAATATTATATATTGCTTTAACTCCATTTATAAAATAAAAGCAAACATCCATTTCTTTTAATAATAGAAATATACGGTCCTGATTTATACTATCAAAGACCCTTTTAAAAATCTGGTATAGGGCTTCTTTTCCAAGCTATGGTCACAGATCAGCCCTGTGGGAGCTTCACAGAGGTCATCACATGACATGAGGGCACTACCAGTGGAATTCCATGGGGCTCCGTTTCTGGAGCACATGGAAAATTGGGGGAAAAGATGGATAAAAATGTGGGATGGCCGACTATCTCTCAATATGGTGAAAGATGGAAGGGAATGGAGTAAGACAGTTCCCGCCATTTTACCCCACTTTCCCCCCATGTCTCTCCACTTCCCCCCACTCCATCTGTGTTCCTAGTCTAACATTCAGCTCATTACAGCATACTGGTACCCTATTTGTGAAACAATATTTCCAAAACATAAATTATATCGTAGGCAAGATAATTGAGAGGGCGGTAGCAGACCAGCTCCAAAAATTCTCAGATGACACTGCCTGGCTGGAACCTTACCAGTCCAGCTTCCGTTCGGGACATGGGACTGAGACTATGCTGGTTGCCATCTTGGATCAACTCTGACGCCAGCTTGACCGAGGCAGATCGGCATTACGTGTATTGTTAGGCCTTACAGCTGCCTTTGACATGGTTGATTATGATCTTTTGACCCACTGCCTCGCTGACTCAGGGGTCCAAGGGTCTGCCCTTAATTGGGTGGACTCCTTCCTCTGGAACCACTGGCAATGAGTGGAATGGAACGGGACGTCCTCTGAAAAATCACCACTTATGTGTGCAGTTCCTCAGGGGGCCATTCTATCTCCACTGTTATTTAACATCTATATGCGACCACTCGCTCAGCTAGTTCGGAGTTATGGGCTGGAGTGTTATCAGTATGCTCCCAGCTCCTTCTACGGATGGACCGCCGACCGGACTCTGTTCCTGATAACTTCACATCTTGCCTTGAGGCCGTAACAGGTAGGCTGTGTTCCAGTAGACTGAGGGTGAATCCAGCAAATATGGAGATCCTGTGGCTGGGTCGTCCTGAACTAGATGAGGTTCGATTGCCCACCTTAGACGGTGAACCTCTCTTTCCAACGATCATTGTCAAAAGCCTTGGTGTCATTTTTTTACTCGTTATTGACAATGGAAGCCCAGGTCTCCGTTGTCAGTAAGTCGGCTTTTTTCCATCTTCGGCAGGCTAGGCAGCTGGCGGCCTACCTGTCCAGGGGATGACCTGGCCACAGTGGTTTATGCCACAGTAACCTCAAGACTTGGCTATTGTAATGCCCTTTATGTTGGCCTTCCCTTGTTGGTGACCAGGAGACTTCGACTAGTACAGAATGCGGCAGCCAGACTCCTCACGGGAACTCCCGTGAGGAATGATATAACACCTGTTGTATACCGACTGCACTGGCTTCCGGTCGAGTTCCATATTACTCAGAATGTGCTGGTTCTAACCTTTAAGGCCATGCATGGTCAAGGGCCGGCATACCTAGAGAAACGCCTCTCTCCGAGTCGACCCTTGAGATTGCCTCGATCAGACCATCAGACTCTATTACAGGTCCCAGGCCCTAAGGATGACCATCTGGCATCAACCCGGTGTAGAGCTTTTTTGGTGATCGCTCCGTCACTTTGGAACGCCCTCCCTCCTTACATCAGAGCCACTCGTGAGTTCAAAGACTTTCGCACGGCTTGTAAAACGTGGCTGTTTGAGAGGGCGTTCGGCTGAGAAACTGGTTAGATTGTTAATTGTTTTTAGATGTTTATAGATATTTCAGATATTTAGTTGTGTGTTTTTACTGTAAATCACCCAGAGCCATCTGGGATGGGCGATTAATAAATCCCTAAATAAATAAATAAATAAATAAATAAATACATAAATAAATAAATAAATAAATAAATAAAATGATACAAACTTTATGTGTGATCACAAATAGCAGTACGGATGGTTTTTTTTATTGAGGTTTTTCTTGCGCATAAAAGAACACAAATACAAGACAATACAGTCATACCATACCCCCTCCCCCCAGGTGTACAGAGGGCCCTGGGTGGAGGCCCACACAAACACATATCCATCACCTCATCCATCCCGTACATTAATCCCCTACTCCTACCCCCCTATTACCCTCTAACTCCCCCCTCCCCCATACAGAACAGAAAGTAGACTCCCTAGACACTTTGGGGTAATTACAAGCCTTTGGGATAGCCCATATACGGTATCCCTATTGTATCCTTGGGTCTTTTAGGTTTTCATTCACAAAGATTATATTCGACCTCTATAGATCTGCCACCTCGCATTTAGTTTTATAAATATTTATATTTATTTTTTCTTATAAATTCGGTAAACTTCTCCCAATTGGTATTGCTCGCCGGGTTTTTATTTCGTGCAAGCCTTTGGGTCAATAGATCCATGTTCATGATATCCAAGGATTTTAACATCCAATCATTGAAATCAGTCATTTCCTTATTTTTCCAATTCCGAGCAATACACAGCCTAGCTGCGGTGGCCAAATAAAAGAAAATTTTATCATCATTTATCTTTATTTGAAAATCAAAAATTCCCAACAGGAAATATTCCGGTCTAAATTCGAAACTTATTTTAAGAATTTCTCTAATCTTGTGGTAGATACCCCACCAAAAATTTTTAACGACTTTACATTCCCACCACATGTGGAAGAATGTCCCCACATGCTTACCACATTTCCAACACTTCTCGCTGATTTTCCCCTTGCTAAATTTTGCTAACTTCGCAGGTGTCATATACCATAAAAAAACATTTTAATCCAGTTCTCCTTACGGATGTTTTTGAGCACACTTTTTTCAAGAACAGACCAGGAGCTGTCACTATGTCTAAAGCAGACCTGGGCATCCTGCGGCCCGCAGGCCAGACCCGCCCCTCCTGGCAATGCCATCTGGTCCGCCACAGTTTCCTTGCCGAAAAGAGGGAGGCGAATCCCCACTGAGGCAGCTACAAAGCAACGTGTTGCTTTGTGTCCGGCAAAAAGGAAGGGTGGGAGGGAGCAGAATGCCTGCTCCTGTCCGTCGCTGCGGCTCCAGAAGAACTTCGGCAGGAAGCCCCATCTCCCCGAGGGTCTCCTGCGTGAAGAGGTCACAGGCGGCTTCACGCAGAGACCCTCAGACACGTTGCTTTGTAGCTGCCCCGGCGAGGAAGCCACAGGCGAGAAAGCGGAGGAAGAGAGCCAAGAGGAAGAGAAGAGGTAAAGGCGATTTGGGGTCTCTGGATGGGGTGTGTGGTTTACTAGGCATGCCCCCTGCATGCCTAGTAAACACAAGGGGACTAAAAGAGAGTTCGTAGAACCTTCTCCAGCGGCTTTTTTCCTCCCCCCCCCCAATCTCCATGCCCACACCGGCGTGTTGTAATGTCCCTTCCTGCAGAAGCGGTACCTATGCTGGTGTTGTCCACAGACACCTCCAAGATCATGTGGTGAGCATGACTGCATGGAGCGCCGTTCCTTTCTTGTAGAAGCAGGACCTCACATTTGCATGTATTTGAACTGCTGGGTTGGCAGAAGCTGGGGCTAACAGTGGGAGCTCCCCCCACTCCCCAGATTTGAACTGGCAACCTTTCAGAGAGGAAGTTCAGCATCTCATCGCTTGAACCCACTGCTCTAATTCTCAGAAGGGCTTGGCTCAACCTCTGGTTTCCTAGTAAAACTGAATTACTGGGTTCTGAATGACCCACTTGGAAAAAAGCATTGCCAATAGGAAAAAGTCTGGAAACAATAATAATAATAATAATAATAATAAATCTTGCCTGTCCCTCCTCAGGGTCTTTTCCTGTGAATTCAATTGATATTATGTAGAATGTAGTTCAGCCTTTAGGTGCGACCCTCCATAATATTTTTTGGCTCTCATGTGGCCCCCTTGGAAAGAATAATTGCCCATCCCTGGTCTAAAGGCATTTTTTTGCTTCTTGAGTTCATCACAAATCTAATGGCCCCAAGAATCTTCTTCAGATTGTATACTTTAATCTGAATGTAAAATGAACATAGTAATGTAATCTCAAAAATCTGAGCACATAACTGATAATATGCTAAAATTAATAGTATAGTATGTAAGTACTGCTAAACTCAAGAGAATGTCTAGGTAAATGGGTATAAATTGCAGCCTAATTGACTATCTTGACAAAGCAATTAGAAAGTTTATTAGTATTATTACTGCTATTTATAGGTTTCTTTTCATCATAACAACTTCCAAAGTGGAAGGCAGAAAAATAATAATAATAAATTCAACAAAACCAAATGACTAGTAGGAGTGAAACCATCAAAGAGCCAATAAAACCATACCCTGCCTAAAATCTTCAGTTTAAAAGCCTGATTAATTTCATCATTGGAACTGTGTGGGTGCCAGAATAGCTCGTACTTTGGCTCACAAAAAGCCATAATAAGAGTCTAATGATAAAGAGATGCAAATCTGTTCATGTCTGCTAAAAAAATAAGCCCTAGACTGTTAAATGGGGTTTGCTTCTAGTGTGGGAAACCGCAACCTACGTTGTGACTACAGTCTACTTTGCAGATGAAAATTAGATGGTCTCCAGATGTTGTGGAATGTCATCTCCTATCAGCCATAGCTGGGAGGTATAGTCCAAAAAGCCACTTTTCCAAAATTTCTTGCAGGTTCTATTAATCACTACTTCTACCCATGCGTAAACTCTAAAATGTTGCAAGGAGAACCATCTCAACCAAGCTGCCAGTCATATTTCAAGTGCTAGAGGATTTGTCTGGAAAATGCCTCCCACCCACCCACCCAACACCTCCAATCTAGTCTATTATTCGGAGCAGAAGTTTCTGACATACCATGAAACAAAAACTTTCATAGAATTCCAGAATCGTAGGGCTGGAGGGATAACAAGGGTGATTTATCCCAATTTCCTGCTATATAAGAGTAATTATAATAGAAAACTCATTCTGTACTCAGTTCAATAGAAATTGCCTCCAGACTGCATGTAGTTTTACATGAAATCCATTCCATCAAAGGTCTACATTTGACTTTTCAAACTCATAAAATTCAACTTTGTTTCTGTAATGAATTTTGCATTTTTTTTCCAAGCTAGGAACTGCATTCAAGGTTCATAGCCGAACTGTGTAATGATTTACATATTAATCCAAGAAAGATGAGTTAACTCATTCAGGTTAAATAAAATAATAATAATAATAATACTTCCATTATTTCTACCCCACTTTTCTCTACCCCCGAAGGGGGACTCGGAGCGGCAGAACAAAAAGGCAACGATTCGATGCCGATACAAGTAAATACAATATAAAAGCCATAACATTCAGCATAAAATACCATTAAAATTAACACATAATACACATACATTTCAATTAAAAACAGTACTTTGTCCAAGACATAAGTATTGAGCCATATCCATCAACCTGCCATGACAGTTCCACTCCAAAGTGCTGCCTTGTGCTAATGTGCAAACGTCTGGTCCCACAGCCATTATTTCACTTTTTTTCCTGAATGCCAGGAGGGATGGGGTATGTCGCTTGGAAGCCTATTCCACAGATGGGGAGCCACCACCGAGAAGGCCCTCTCTCGCGTCCCCACCAACCACATTTGAGAAGTTGGCGGGAGCAAGAACAGGGCCTCCCCGGATGATCTTAAATTCCGAGGTGGGACGTAGCGGCAGATGCGTTCGGACAAGTAAGCTGGGCCAGAACCGTAATAATAAAATAATAATAATAAATAAAGCTTAATAAATAAAAATAATTAATAATAAAGCTTAATAAATAAAAATAAATAATAAAGCTTAATAGTAATAATAGTAATAAAGCTTCCACTCTTTTGTTAATGCATTGTTTATGAGATATTAACATGAGTGCAAGTATATTAGCACTCTAATTTATAGCAGTACCCTTTAAGTATAGCTTGCTGTCGACCTTTGCAGCCCGAAAGATAGTTGCATCTGTCAAGTAGGAGATAAAGGTACCACATTAAGTGGGGAGGCAAATTTTGACTGAATTATGAGGCCATTAAAGAACTCCAGGAATACTGAGGAATGCGGAAGGAACAACAAGGGACGCTGGAACGCTGAGAGATGAGGAGTGCGTCAGCTCCCCCTGGTGGCCAGAGTTTGCCTCTGTTCGTTTCTGTTTGTCTAAATGTTGTGTGGGTGGAAAACGGCAGGGATTGTCTGCTAAGTATGTGTACCTGTAATCCGCTCCGAGTCCCCTCCGGGGTGAGAAGAGCGGAATATAAATAAAGTGTTTTATTATTATTATTACCCATTTATTTGTCGTGGCTCCATCCTATTCTAGTTTGGTGAAGTTCTCAGAATTCTCTATGAAAAAGGTCTAATAAAATCCCCATGAATTACAGCTCTTCAATGGAGGATTTTAAAAACCTCACTGAACTGCAAATTCCAGGATTCTGTAGGATGAAGTCATTATATCAAACTGCTGTAGTGTTGAGAAAACTCTTTATCACCAGAGAATTGTTCTGTGTTTTCCTAGTGATCCCAATGTAAAGGTGGGAAGACTTTTTTGGGAGGGCAGGAGGACTCCCAAATCCTCATAAGACAGAGGTCCTCCAAGTCAGTCGGTCGTCTGACCGGGGTATTGGGTGGCAACCTGTGCTGTACGGGGTTACACTCCCCCTGAAGTCACAGGTCCGCAGTTTGGGGGTCCTCCTGGATTCAGTGCTGACGCTTGATGCTCAGGTGTCGGCGGTGGCTGGGAGGGCCTTCGCACAGTTAAAACTCGTGCGCCAACTGCGACCATACCTTGTGAAGTCTGACTTGACTTTGTAGAGGAGAGGGAGAAATACCTTAGCCATTTACTATCCAAAAGGACATTCTGGCCCCCTACCTTTAAAATTAACTTCCACCTCTCAGACTCAAACCTTCAAACGGTGTATAAGGTAGCTGCTTACCTATTTAGAGCATATAAAAAGAGACAGCGGTACATGGAGTCTATTGGAGTCAACTGTGCGGGGGATGAGTTCCAGTAGGCGGCATGGAACAGCCCGCGGTACAGCGGTAATAAGCGTCACATCAACTTATCCCCGGGCTTCTTAAGTATCCTATGCTAATAGTTCCTATGTGTTGACGCAAGACAATTGCAATAAGTTTCGTTTTTAATGTGTTACATTGTTTGCCTTGTACATTAGGTACTGATTTTATCCTTATCTTGTATACTGCTGTTGGAGCTTTTATCTGAAATGACCTGACGGTTACTCAATAAACGTGACTGACTGACTTGACCATGGTGATCCACGCCTTGGTTACCTCTAGACTGGATTACTGCAATTCTCTCTATGTGGGGCTACCCTTGAAGACAGCCCGGAAACTTCAACTTGTTCAGCGATCAGCAGTCAGATTAATAACTGGGGCAAGTTACAGGGAGCGGTCAACCCCGCTGTTTAAAGAACTGCCATTTATTTTCCGGTCCCAATTCAAGGTGCAGGTGATCACCTACAAAGCCCTAAACGGTTCGGGACCCACCTACCTTCGTGACCGGATCTCCCTCCATGAACCAGCTCGAACCCTCCGCTCTTCGGGGGAGGCCCTCCTGTTGCCCCTGCCAGTCTCACAGACCCGTCTGGTGGGCCTTCTCCTCTGTGGCCCCCCAACTCTGGAATTCCTTGCCCAAAGAGATTAGGAAAGCCCCCACTCTGGAGACCTTTCAAAAAGACCTGAAAACTTGGCTCTTCCGCTGTGCTTTCGGAGAGTGGTTATTTAATGTCTATCATTGCCCTTCTCAATGTCCCCGTTCTCGGAGTCCATTCCTCCTCCCCCCATAAAGGATGTTTTCCCTGAAAAGGATGCTATTTCGAGTATCCCACCCTGAGTTTTAACATTTTAATATTTTATATATGTGCTTGCAGCCCGCCCTGTCTTTGTGATTTTAGATATCTAGTTGTATATTGTTTTTATTTATATGTATATATCTTTTTTATTGTGTTCATTGCTGGTGTTTTGATTTTATTTTATTGTAATTTGTTGTTTGGGCTTGGCCTCGTGTGAGCCGCCCCGAGTCCCCATCGGGGAGATGGGGCGGGGTATAAATAAAGTTTATTATTTATTATTATTACTTTTTAAAGAAAAAGAATGAAAGAACAAGCTATCAAAAACCCCTACACCTTAGTCATATTCCCCTGTCTTTTTTAAGTTTTATGCTTTTGATAGGCACAGTGATGTTGCAAGCAGTTGAATCTATCATTATACTTTATTTTGGCACAAGGCCAGTGCCATTTTAACAATATAGCTATTGTAACACGTAGATTGTTTTAACCCAGTGTTTCCCAACCTTTTTTTTACATGTGCAAAATCCTGGGGCACACCACCAACCAAAATGACACAAAATGACACAAAATGACATACTAACACAGTAATACATAGAGTTAATATATTTTTAAATGTATTTATACACTCAGTGTGAAACCTGGGCCTGTTTTGATGAACACAACATAGTTATTCTGGCAGGAATGGCAGAAAGACACAAACTTCCCACACAGAACTCCCATAACCAAGAGAAAATACTATAAGAGTTTGGTGGGCACTGACCTTGGGTTTTGGAGTTGTAGTTCACCCACATCCAGAGAGCACTGTGGACTCAAACAATGTTGGATCAGGACCAAACTTGGCATGAATACTCAATATGGCCAAATGTGAACACAGATGGAGTTTGGGGAAAATAGACCTTGACATTTGGGAGTTACAGTTTCTAGAGGGGGGGCTCGAAAGACCAGCAGTCTCCCTCTCACTTAGGTTGCCCCCTCCCTCCCCGTCAGGCTTGAATTGGGGTTGTGGGGAGCAGGAGCCTTACTCACCACCTGCGCAGCTCCTCGGGGGTCAGCGGGGCGGCCCGGGTGGGCATCTCGGGGCTGGCGAAGCAGGCAGGAAGGCGGGGGGGGGAGCCAGAGGGAGGCCAAGAGCAGTTTTGCACGCACCGGGGAGGGGGAGGAGCATGGCCGGTGCTGGACTGAACCATCTGGCATTAGGCCCGGGGGGGGGGGTGTCTCTACTTGGGGAAACGGAGGCGAGCCTTCCCAATTCATGGAGAGGGAGAGACCAAGTAGACAACGGGTGGGGAGGGGGGTTTTTGTAATTTTGTGCCTTTATCGAGGTAGGTTTCTTAGGGTTTTTATACTTCAACACACTAGACTCCCCCCCCCCCCCCCGGAGGTTCCAATTTCCCACGGCACACCTTATGATCGCTCACGGCACACTAGTGTGCCCCGGCACACTGGTTGGGAAACACTGTTTTAACCAATGTAATTCAGGTTACAAGAAAGAAAACTCTGGCTGAATGTTAGGAAGAGCTGTTCAGTAGCAGAGAAAACCAATTTGGAAAGGTGTGACCTATTCTTTATTGGAAGTATGTAAATCAGGCTTGTGCATAATTTTTTTAAAATTTGTATTTCGGATCAAATTCATAAATAACAACAACTTTATTTTTGTACCCCTGCCTCCATCTCCCTGCAGATTCCACATATTTAAAATAAAATATAACAACAAAATTCATGAAAACATTTCAACAATACAAAACAACCACAGAATATCTCTCTCTCGGCATTACTTCGTGAACAAAGATTCTTAGGAAGGACTCATCCCACAAGCGCGTTGATGACTAAAAAGGCCAATCTGAGATAGGCAAGTTCGGTTGCAGAAAGCACAGCAGAAAGTCTCCTTGGGTGATGTTGTTTCAAAGTTGCGGTTCTTTCTGCGTTGCCGTTGCTCTTTGAGACCCATTCGGCGTGTCTTCTCGAAAGAGGCCACAGCATTGTGGATAGTGCATCTCCATGCCTCCCGGTGTGAGGCCAGGGTGGACCATTGTTGGTGATCAATCTGGCCGAGTCTGAGATGTTGTTTCAAAGCGTCCTTACATCTCTTTTTGGGGGTGCCTCTCTTGCGCTGACAAGTTCACCATAGAGTAGTAGCTCTGTACACACTGATTTTGGTGCTTTGCCTCAGGTGCTTGTTGCTCCAGACTCTTTTGTGAAGCCTTCCAAATGCACTATATGCCTTTGCTAATCTATGATCTATCTCTTTATAAATCTTGGCGTCTGAAGAGATGATGCTTCCCAGGTAGGTGAACTGCTGAACAGACTTAAGCACTGATTCGCCTATGCTGACGTGGGGATGATGGTGTTCTTCCTGTGGTGCGGGCTGGTAGTGAACTTTCGTTTTCTTCAGGCTGACTTCCAGCCCAAACAGCTCTGCAGCTGCTGCAAAGCAGGATGTGAGGTGCTGCAGGGCTGCTTCTGAATGGGCGACAAGGGCAGCATCGTCAGCAAAAAGCAGCTCACGGATTAGATAGTTTAGAGTCTTAGTGCGAGCCCTCAGACGGCTTACGTTGAATAAGCTACCATCAGTACAATAGTGTATATATATATATGCCGTCTTCTTCTTCGAGGTCTGCCGTAGCTCTTTGGAGCATCATGCTGAAGAAGATTGTAAATAGGGTTGGTGCAAGAACACAATATAATCTATAGTGAAAATCTAACAACCTTCAAAGGTCTGAGTAGTGCACGGTTCTGAGTTCGGGCACTGGTTGGTGCAAATCACTTGCCAAAGGATAGGTTTGATGGATAAAGTGCTAATGGCAGATGACAAGATTAGGACTTGGGAGTGGGATCTAATTATGGATCAAATTGGGAACCAAAATCCATGTCTTTAGTTCTTTCCAGAAAGTGGACAAGGCGGGCGCCAGTCTAATCTCCCTGGGGAGAGAGTTCCAGAGTCAGGGGGCCACCACAAAGAAGGTCCTCTCTCTCATCTCCTCCAACCGCATTGGTGATGGGAGTGGGATTGAAAGAATGGCCTCCCCAGAAGATCTTAGAGATCGCGTAGGTTCATAGGGGAAATAATAATAATAAACTTTCTTTATACCCCACCCCATCTCCCCAACGACGACTCGGGGTGGCTTACATGAGGCCAGGTCCATCAACACAATAAAAGCAATCAATAATAATAATAATAATAATACATTTACATAAAACAGCAACTACAAAATGGTACAACCAACACCAAATTACAACAAAATAAACAATTTATAACACAGGACACTGAGCGGGCTGCATGTACAGGTTAAAATAGAAGGATAAAAACCGGGGGTGAGATAGCAGTGGGGCACATTTATTTGTGAGGGAGAGAACTTTTTCAAAAGAAGGACAAAAAAGGACATTCATAAAAGGGGGAGAGGGTATATATTGAGGGTGTATGATGGCACGAGACTATATGATTAATCTCCGAAGGCACAGCAGAAAAGACAGGTCTTAAGATTCTTCTTGAAACTCTCCAGAGTAGGGGCTCACCTAATCTCACTAGGCAGTGCATTCCAATAGACGGGGGGCCACTGAGAAAAAGACTCTCTCCCTTGTTCCCATAAGGCGGGATTGGGACAATGGCAGGGGTGTGTTGCACCGTAAACCTGGAGGCCCCTCAGTAAACCACTAGACACTGGCAAAGGTTAAATGCTTTATTTAGAACAGGGGTGCCCACACTTTTTCATCATGCGAGCTACTATATGAACAATCAAGTTGAAAAAATCACCTGTTGTGCATGTGAGCGTGCGCGTGCACATGCGCACGCACGCTCCTACTGCAGCCTTCCGTCCGGGCAGGGCTTCTTTCTCACCGCCGCGCACACCCGGGAAGGGGATCCTCCTTGCCTGCGCGCACGCTCTCTCTTAATGTCTTCGTTGCCTTCCTCCTTCCTGCTGCGTGCTTTTGCGAAGCAGGAAGTCCCCATCCCATCCTGCTTCTTGCGTGCACAGCAGGCCCCTCCCACGCACACAGCAAGAGGGCATTTATAGGCGCACCCGTCAGCGCTCCGGCCAGATATGGCTTCGGCGGCGGCTCGGAAGGCGCAGGGCTGGGAAGAGGGGCCGCCTGGCTGCTGCCTGGGCCGGGAAACTCAACCGAGAGAGGGACCTACATGAAGCTGGAGCCTCCCCACGGCAGCCTCCCCCTCCTCCTCGAGGCTTCCTTACCTGGGCAGGAGAAGGAAGAGTGGGAAGAGGTGCTTCCCAAAGTGACAGATGCAGCGGGGGGCGCCCTTTCCTTTCGAGTGTGTCACTCAGAAAGGACGCCCAAGTGGACGGCTGGCAGGAAGAAGGACCCCTCCCACTGGAGGGCGCCCTCCTCGGTGGGCCATCGCTGCCTTTCTCCTTCGAGGGCGAGGGAGGGCGAGGCGGAGAAAGGCGGCAAGGGCACAAGCAGCAGCAGCAAGTGGAGTCTCCATCCCCGCAGCCCTCTCCTCCTCGGGTTCAGCCCCAGGAACACGACGCCCTCCCTTTCTCGCCCCCAACCAAGGAAAGAAAGCAGCCCCACACAGCTCGCTCGCCTAGGTCTCGGCTTGAAATGGGAGTCCCGAGGGAAGCAGCAGGGTTTGCGGCGGGGCTTGCTTGGCTTTGCCCCACTTTGCCCGGCCTCCTTCGCCTCTTTTTTTCTCTTTCTCTCCCTCTCTCCTTCCAGCGCCCGCCTGCCTGCCTGTCAAAAGGATCCGAAAAAGTTATCCGGATTTCTTTCTTCTCTCCTTGGCTCTCTCTCTCTCTCACACACACACACATATTCCCTCCATCCCTCCCACAGCCTCGCATCCTATCCGTGTGCGTGCCTTTGCCTTGCTCCCGCCCCCCTCCCCCAGCAGCAACCAATGGGCGGTCATGTCACCACACCGTGCGTGGCAAGACAAGCGCCAGGGCCCGCCCACTAAAGCCTCATTTTGGCAAAAGAAGCCCCGCAAAGGCGGTGGCGGGAGCGCACGTGCGCGCGCATGGCAGGAGTGCGCCATCCGGCTGGTGAGGTCCAAAGATCACCTGGAAGAGAGCCAAAGATCACCTAGGTGCTCCCGATCACCATAACGAGCACCCCTGATTTAGAATATATGGTTAAAGGAAAGAGGCTAGGAATTATAGTCTATTGATGCTCTCAAAGCAGCAACAGATAGCAGCAATTGTCCAAAAGGAAGCAGGAACAAGGTTACAGTCCTTTGGCAAACAGGAACAAAAGTAAGAGAGTCTTCTTGCCCCAAACAGGCTAAATCCAAGGAAAGGGTCTTGGCACAATGCTTGGCAAACAGAGTCTTAGAGGCTGGAAGGCGCAAGGCCCAGGCAGGGTTCCGTGGAGACTTGCTTGGATGCTGAACGTTGACAAAGGATAGTTTCCATCTCTGGGGCCTAACTTAAATAGGTCCCAATAGCTTTTATGTAGCGAGGTACTGAGGAGTCGTAACATGGTTCTCACAACAGTTCCATAGCTGGGCCTACTCAGGCCTTTCACATAGGATTGGTATGCACTGCAGCTCCAATTAGCACCTGTGCAATAGGGAGTGCTTCTCTCCCTGCTTATCGGGCCGAGATGGAGCCGAGGTGTCCTTGAACGAGGGATGACCTGGTTAGCGTTGCAGAAGGAGCCTGGCAGAGGCTGGCCTTTAACTTTAGCAGGCCTGACTGAATTAACATGGCTTTGGTCTTGTTTGACCAAGGAACCAGGTTGGGGACCATGCTGGGGTGTGACAGGGTGGGAGGAGAACCTCCCCCGAAGATCGAAGGGATCGGGTCGGTTCATGTAGGGAGACACTGTCATGAAGGTAGGCCGGTCCCAAACCATTTAGGGCTTTATAGGTGACTAGCTGTACCCGGCATGCGTTGCTGTGCCCTTTTTAGGAGATGCGAGAAAGTCCAATCATCCACGGTGTGCTCTCCTCCAGTTGGATGGAGTGTGGGTCATGGGGGGCATGGTGTGCCAAGTTGGGTCTTTATTGGTCTTGGTTCTGGGCCACAGCGGTCTGTGGGGAATGATGGGTTTTGAAGTACTACAAATCCCGTTTTTCATGGTGGTACTTCAAGTCCCATCATGCATGGTCGGGGCTCTGTGTGCCAAGGTAGGTTACTGTAAATTCAGGCCATACACAATGTCCCATGAGCTGAGGCCTAGTTAGGAACAGCAAGTTAATGAAGCCTTACTGTCAATTCAGGCCATACACAATGTCCAATAAGCTGAGGCCTAGTCGGGAGAATCAAGTTAATGAAGCCTTACTGTCAATTCAGAGCGTAAACAGCTTCCCAGTAAGTGAGGCCTAGTTAGGGAAATCAAGTTAATGAAGCCTTACTGTCAATTTAGAGCGTAAGCAGCTTCCCAGTAAGTGAGGGCTAGTTAGGGAAATAAAGTTAATGAAGCCTTACTGTCAATTTTGGGCGTGGTCTGTGTTTTTTTGTTGAGAAAATTTTTGTTTGGAAGTGATTTGTGTGTTTGTGTTGGGGATTGGCTCAGGCCAGGCATGTAGCCAGGGGGTAAGGGGGCTTTCAGCCCCCCTGAAATTCTCAAGGAGGTCCGCGAAAAGGCCTTACTGGTACATTATTTAAACTGTTATGTTTATTGATATCATGATCTGATCACCATGCTCATTATATCCCACATTAGTGGGGTTATTGGGATAACAATACAAAAGGTTTGCTAGGGTAGACCCTCTTCCACCCAGTCTCAGCCCCGAAACAAACTCACCCCGAAACAAAATCCTGGCTACGGCCCTGGCTCAGGCCTTTTCCTTATTTTGTTTTGGCAGTTTATTAAGGATTAGAATTTTCATGTTGGCTGGCTAGTGCAGCAGTTATGCAAATCCGCCCTTATTGGCAGCCAATCATGTTCAGAATGTAGAGGCTGGGTGAGCCTTTGGCTGCCCCGGAGGATGCTGGTAAATGTAGTTTTATTTTTACTCGTTGTTTTGGGGGCCTTTTAGGTTTTGGGGGGGAAAGTTTCTTTGCTACAAATGTACCTTGCTTGAGGCCTATTTCTGTTGGCAAGTATTGTTTTTCTGCGTTATAAGGTTTCTTTGTTTGAGGTATACATCACATGACGTGAACCCATTTATATAATAGATGATCTGTACCTTGAATTGGGACCAGAAAATAAAAGGCAGCCAATTGAGCTCCTTAAACAGGGGGGTTGACCACTCCCTGTATTTTGCCCCAGTTATTAATCTGGCCACCGAACATTGGACAAGTTGTAGTTTCCAGGCCGTCTTCCAGGGTAGCCCCATGTAGAGCGTATTGCAGTAATCCAATCTGGAGGTAACTAAGGGATGCGCCAACTGCGACCATACTTCGTGAAGTCGGATTTGACCCCATGGTCGCAGTTGGCGCACAAGTTTTAATTGAGCGAAGGCCCTCCCGTCTACTGCCAATACCTGTGCATCAAGCATCAGCGCTGAATCCAGGAGGACCCCCAACCTGCGGGCCTGTGGTTTCAGGGGGAGCGTAACTCCGTCCAACACAGGTTGCTACCCAATACCCCGGTCCGGCAAGCAACTGACCTGGAGGACCTCTGTCTTCTCGGGATTCACCTTCAGTTTGTTTGTCCTCATCCAGACCAACACAGTGGCCAGGCACTGGTCCAGCATCCAAGGGGCTTCCTTGGATTCAGGTGGAAAAGAGTAGTAGAGCTGGGTGTCGTCTGCGTAGAGGTGGCATCGTGCTCTAAAACTCTGGGTGACCTCTCCCAGCGGTTTCATGTAGATGTTGAATAGCATGCAGGACAAAATAGATCCTTGCGGGACTCCACAGGTCAACGGCTAGGGGAAGATGCGATCACAGAGATAAGCCGATCCCAAACTGTGAAGGGAGTTACAGTATAGGTGATAACCTGCACCTTGAATTGAAATTTGTGCATGCAAATCGATATCAGAAACATGCAGGAAAGGTGTATGTAGGAAAAGGGAAATTTAGACATTGAAACACTCGCCAATCATTTTAGTTAATGTCCTGTAACATTTGGATGTCTCCCAAGTTCAATTTAATTTTCAGTATAACCATTAATCAACTTTTTATGAAGCCTAGAGAACGTAAAGTGCTTAAAAAACCAAGCCTTTTTCTTTGGCCCCATCTTCGCTATAAGCAAAGGTTGGGGTCGGGATTAAATTTAACGGGTGGGAGCCTTAAATGTAGTTTGGGAAGGCGAGGCCCTCAGTGGCAGAGAATGCCAAAGGTCCTGCCCTAAACTACATTTCCCAGAATGCAGTGCTCTCAGCATCTGAAGGACCCAATGAGAGCTGGCTGCAGCAGGTGCTGTTTAAAGTCAATCTAATAATAATAAATAAAATTATTGAATCTGCAAAGAGGACTAAAGTAAGTGTAAGCATTACGCAACTTTGACAAAGCCAAGAGAACATTAAAAAACATTAAAAAATCAATCCTTTTTCTTTGGCCCCATCATTGCCATAAGCAAGCTGGTGGTGGGACTAAATTTAATGGGTGGGTGACTGAGAACACAGCAAGCTTAAAATGTAGTTTGTGAAGGCAAGGCCTCCTGTAGCAGAGAATGCAAAAGGCCCTGCCCTAAACATTTTTAAAAATCCCTAAATATCTGTAGATCTGTGAATCTTTCTGAAACTTCTGGGAATTTATGCTCTGGTTATCTTGTGCATTGTATATAAAATTCAAGTAGATAACTTGCGTAGTTTTAAAAAATGTTGTTTATAAAAAAGTTGAAAATTCCCTAAAAATCTGTGGATAAGTGAAACGTTCCAAAATTTGGTAGGCTAACAGTGGTAAATGTGCTCTACCATGGTAGTAAATTTCACTCCAATAGCTTTAAAAATTAGGGGGAAAGGTGCCCTTGAAATTTCAAATAAACAAGTAGCTCCTGTGTAGCAAACTAACAACACAAACCAGGGTGTCAAAAAGCACACTGGAGAGGGACACTCCTATAAGACGTAATGTATCAGGTAAGTATAAATACAACAATATATGGTAACCCTAGATGGTGCTATGCTTAAAGGGACACTCTATGCAATCATGTAAGTATGCAAACAACAGTAGTGAGTAACAATATCAACAAAATGCAGATGAGACTTCAAAGTGTCACAAACTCAAAAGTATAAGAAACTCTGGGCTGCTACAGTCAGTAGTCCTTTGGTATATAAGGTCCACTGTGGCAGTAAACACAATGAAAATCGTCTTTTACTCACGCCGCGTATGGATAATTGGGACTACAATACCCAGTTGTCCTATGTTTTGCTGCCCAGTCTCCTTAAAGTATCACGGTATTTCCAAGGCTTACCGAGATCTCGCTATGGATGCCAAAGTAAATGAAATCTCGCGATGTGTCCGAGTCAGACAGAGTCTCGCGATATGTTCCAAACGGGCCGAAATCCCGCAATATGTTCCAAATAGGCCGAAATCTCATGGTGTAATGGTTTCCGAAGGAGCCAATGAACTCACGCGTGATTTAGAGCAGTGTTTCCCAACCAGTGTGCCGTGGCACACTAGTGTGCCGTGAGCGATCATCAGGTGTGCCGTGGGAAATTGGCACTCTCCCCCTCCTAGCAGCCCCCTCACAGGTTTCCAAGAAACAAATTGAGCCTCTCCGCTTGGAAATGGTTGTTTTTTTTACTATTTTACTGGAATATTCGAGAGTTCCCCCCCCCGCCCCCAAGGAACTGTTTATAACAGCTTCATGACATCCATAGTTAACTGGAAGCAAGTTTCACTCAGGGTGAAATTTCACAAAGGTCTGGAGAACAAGCTCTATGAGGAGCGGCTTGAAGAGCTGGGTATGTTTAACCTGAAGAAGAGAAGGCTGAGAGAAGACATGATAGCGATGTATAAATATGTGAGAGGAAGTCATATCTATGTTGTGTTCATCGAAACAGGCCCAGGTTTCACACTGAGTGTATAAATACATTTAAAAACATATTAACTATATGTATTACTGTGTTAGAGTGTCATTTTGTGTCATTTTGGTTGGTGGTGTGCCCCAGGATTTTGTAAATGTAAAAAGTGTGCCACGGCTCAAAAAAGGTTGGGAAACACTGATTTAGAGCAATGCTCCGAGACTGTCCCATGTTCCAACCCGGAAATGTCTGCGATGTGAATGTAGCCGAATTGCGAATAATTAAAGGGCAAGACTCAAATGGAAACAAAAATCCAGGCGATGTGTGCCGCCAAGCGTTCCCGTTTGGTACAATACGGTGCGCTCGGTCCAGTGGTAAGTAGCGCCGGAGTGGTGTCCAAGTAGCAAAAGGGTACCATAAAGAGGTCAAAATAAATGTTCTTCCCTTTATGATGCAGCAGTTAATAGGAGTGTTCACCGAATAAACGAATTATCACATGACTCAATGGTCTCCATTTTTCTTTATCCAATGAAGTAATATTCAAAATACAAAGTGTTCATTTCACAAAGTGAAGGCAAGAATCATGGAGTGAGCCGATGGGTTAAATCCTAGACTAACCATCTGTCTAGGGGTTATGAGGCACCACCCGTTTCGCATTAGGTACACATCCATACTGGTAAGAGTAGCTTCCTCAAGGCTCCCATTGAAAGTTGAATTGTACAATTGAATGGATTGAACCAGCCACAGTGCTGAGCTTCGCGCCTTATATTCTTTGACTGCTGATGTGTTGGTAACCTTCAATGTTGCATTTATACTTACCTGATACATTACGTCTTATAGGAGTGTCCCTCTCCAGTGTGCTTTTTGACACCCTGGTTTGTGCCCTTGAAATTTCCCCAATGGTAGTAATTATTGCATTAATATGCATGCACAATTACTGTAACAAAATTTCATTACTCTCGTTAGAGTAACGAGTTTTTCACTAAGTATACTTTAGAAACACTTTAGAAATGAGGCAACAGCACCCCCCCAGTTTTGTAAGTACTTTTGAATGGATCGCACATGCCCAATGTAAATAAAAGATGGGTGCTTTATTCTCAGGACGCTTTTTAAATTACATAAACCAAACAGAAGGAAAAGGAAAAGCAAACTTCCCATGCTTTTAAGACATAAAACATATTATAAACGGGATTACACTCCCCCTGAAGGCGTAGTTTTGCAGTCTGGGAGTAATCCTGGATTAATCGCTGGGCCTGGAGGCCCAGGTCTCGGCGGTGGCCGGGAGAGCTTTTGCACAGTTAAAGCTTGTGTGCCAGCTGCACCCGTACCTTGGGAAGTCTGACTTGGCCACGGTGGTCCATGCTCTGGTTACATCCTGAATAGACTACTGCAACGCTCTCTACGTGGGGTTGCCTCTGAAGACTGCTCAGAAGCTGCAATTAGTCCAACGTTCGGCAGCCAGGTTACTAACAGGAGCGGGCACAGGGAGCATATAACTCCCATACTGCGCCAGCTCCACTGGGCTCCAATTAGCTTCCGGGCACAATTCAAAGTGCTGGTTTTAACCTACAAAACCCTATACGGTTCTGGCCCAGTTTACCTGTCCGAACGGATTCTCCCCTACGAACCATCAAGAACATTAAGATCCTCCGGAGAGGCCCTGCTCTCGGTCCCGCCAGCTTCGCAAGCGCGGCTTGTAGGGACGAGAGACAGGGCCTTCTCTGTGGTGGCCCCTCGGCTGTGGAACTCTCTGCCAAGTGATGCTAGGTCTGCCCCCTCTCTGTTGTCCTTTAGGAGGCTGGTGGAGACCTGGATGTGGAACCAAGCCTTCCCAGAATAGGCTGAGATTGGCTATTGTCTGAATGTTTGACCACGTTTACAGATTGAGTGGAATTGTTTTAATGGCGATGTGGTTTTATGTTGAGTTTTTATGTATGTTAATATGTTGTTGTAGTTGTTTTTAAATTTATAGCATTGAATTTTGCTGTTATGCCGGTCTGAGTCCCTCGATAGAGGTGAGATGGTCGGGGTACAAAAGTTTTAAATAAATAAATAAATAATCATAATAAAATAACTCATATAACTTACTATAAATTGATTATGAATTAACTGCTGCATGTTAATGGGCTACAAAGAAAAGAAGTTTTAAAAAACCATCCAAAATTTAAGGGGTTGTTTCAGGCTTCCAAATGGAGTGCTTCTTTTGTTAGGATAATGTTTAAATGAATACTATATTTCTTTGAAAGCTGTGTCTTAACAGTCTTTTGCTTATTTTTATTTGGTGTGCTAATTTCTCTGACATAGGGATGTCCCTATTTCTTTTCTGGGCACCCTCTAAAATTCAATCTCTTTAAAGGTTCTCAAGTGCTGTTCAATCTCCTGCTGGGCTGTATTTAATAATATAGAGATTAAGGTTTTACTGTTCAGATTTGCATTAGATCCTTAATAAATTAATAGCATTATGAGTACTGTTATGGCATGACTTGTCAAATCTGACAGAAAGTTTGAAAGCATTACCCATTGTCCAGAGCTGAATTATTTTGGGGCATCAGGTCCATATATACATTCTATATGGGCCAGATGCCCTTACATTGCACACCCTTTGGCTCATTGGTGATAATTTGCTCAGTAGGCCTGTTTAGGTTCGTCGGGATAGATCCGAAATTCGGATATAATTTGGATGTTTCCAAAGCGATTCCAAAGAGAGTTAAGGAAACAGGAAGTGGATTCGCCATTTCGAAGTCTCCATCGCCATATTCAGATAGGGCTTGTATGTCATTTCCGCCCTTCTCTATTTTTGTCCCATTGCGTGTAAAAAAATTTAAATGTTTATTAATGTGTTAAATGTGTTCAATATTTTGTACCGGTGTGGCTAGTTTTGTCAGTAATAGCGGTCAAAAACAGAGGGAACGGGAATCCCCCAAGTTTTGACTGTCCCTTCTGCAGGTTTCCTCACATTGCGCAATCACAGACGCCATTAATGAAGCCAAATCCTCATTAAATCGACCCAATAAGTTGGCATAATATTCACCATTGATTGTTCTACCCTTTTGAAGGCAGTCAATGTGTATTATACCTCGTGTGTCCCAAAAAAACAGTCGCCATGACTTTATTGGCTGAGAAACCCACCTTGGCCTTCTTTGGCACCGATTCACCCTTAGAAACCCACTGTTTTGCCTGCTGTTTGGTCTCTGGTGTGTTGTGGTGGATCCACGTTTCATCCATGGTTACAAAATGGCACAAAAACCCTTCCATATTGCGGTTGAACAACGCCAAACACTCCTGCAAAATTGTCACACGATTGTGTTTGTGGTCGATTGTGAGCAAACGCGACACCCATCTTGCGGAAAGCTTTCTCATACTCAAGTGATCATTTAAAATGGAAACCACTGAGCCATGTGAGATGCCTATGGCTTCCACAATCTCTCGCACTTTCAATCTCCGATCGGCCAACACTATATCGTGAATTTTTTTCAATTGCTTCAGGTGTAGAGACCTCAACAGGGCGTCCAGAACATTCAGCATCTTCCATGCTTGTATGACCACAATAAAATTCAGTAAACCACTTTTTAACCATTGAAATGGATGGTGCAGAGTCCCCATAGTATTTATCAAACTTAGCCTTGGTTTGAGTGATGGTTTTTTCCCGCAAAAATGCTTAATGAGCACACAAAATTCACTTTTTTCCATGTTCTCCTCAAATCAAGCGGTAGTCTGCTAACAATGGCTGTCAAACACAAACTAAATGACGCAGCTTGTTCAAATTTTGACAGAAGTCAACTGACAGATGCCTGTTGACAGGAGCAGTGTTGCCCTTTCAGTTCAGAGGCGGGAAATTCAAAAAGTCACAGACTTATTGACCCGCCCTCGTACTTAGAGGCAGCTTGCTTGCTGCTGGAGACACAAGGAACTCTAAGGGCAACAGAGTGATTTACAAAAAAGGAAAGTATTTTGAAACTATCCTGTGTGAATCAATCCGAGAGAACCTGCTCCATCTTCTGAAGGGGTTTGAAGGATTTAATTCACCCTCATCTCTCATGCTTTTGAGCTCTCCACTCGCATTTCATGCATTTTTCCACATTCCGCTCACCTCTCTGTGACCAATGACTAATCCACTGTATGCTCAAATGGAAGGCACACAGAGCAAGAAAAATAGATTAGCTGCCTTGATAATTACCCAGTCAGGATATGGTGGAGAAACGAAATGAAGTGAGTTCGACAGCTGAGAGACAAGCTGAAATTCTGGAGTGACAGTAACTAGGGCTTTGGAACCTGAAAGATGATGGCAGGTCTAAATTGTAGCTGTAGTTATTGTGGTTTGAGAGTGCTTCCCAAAGAGCCCCGTGTTGTATTTATTTGTCCTGAGATCTTGCCTGCTTCTTGTATAGTTCTGCAATGGAAAGCTGGCTGTAATGTGTTGCTAGTAACCAATGTCATTAAAATCACATCTTCAGAATATATTATTTATTTATTAATTAATTATTTGAACTTGTATGCCGCTACTCCCCGAGGGCTCGGAGTGGCTTACAGTTACATAAAAATATACTACAATCATACAGCATTTAAATTGACCAAAAATGGTTACACAATTTAGCAGTCAAATGCTAACCGAAAGACATAAGTCTTTCAGGCCTTGCGGAATGATGGTAGGTCCGGACTTCATTTGGGAGGGTGTTCCAAATTGCTGGTGCCACCACCGAAAAGGCTGTCTAAAGTGACCCCAGGGTTCTTTACAGAAGATGACGGGCATAAAGCCTCACCATCCAGGTAGGCAGCTGGACCGCCCCACCAACCGGACGCCCCAGCCACAGTATCTCCGTCTTTGCTGGATTCACCAGGCGGATCTATCCGCCAGGCGGATAGATTTAACACTAGGTACCTCGAGGAGGTTCAGGTGTTTGGAGCGGAGTGATCTCCAGGGTTGATAGGGGATAAGACGGTCCCTCAAATATAACGCCAGGCAGATAGATTTAACACTAGGTACCTCGAGGAGGTTCAGGTGTTTGGAGCGGAGTGATCTCCAGGGTTGATAGGGGATAAGACGGTCCCTCAAATATAACGGCAGGCAGATAGATTTAACACTAGGTACCTCGAGGAGGTTCAGGTGTTTGGAGCGGAGTGATCTCCAGGGTTGATAGGGGATAAGACGGTCCCTCAAATATAACGCAGGCAGATAGATTTAACACTAGGTACCTCGAGGACGTTCAGGTGTTTGGAGCGGAGTGATCTCCAGGGTTGATAGGGGATAAGACGGTCCCTCAAATATAATGGTCCCAGACCATGCAAGGCCTTGAAGGTTAACACCATCACCTTGAAGGTGATCCGGTGCTCGACCAAAAGCCAATGAAGCTGCAGAAGGATGGGAGTTATGTGACCTCTCACCGGAGTTCCAGTAAGAAGTCGTGCAGCGGCATTCTGGACGAGCTTAAGTTTCCAGATCAGGGACAAGGACAGGCCCATGTAGAGGGCGTTACAGTAGTCCAGTCTCGAGATGACTGTAGCTTGGATCACCGTGGCCAGGTCATCTCTGGATAAGTAGGGAGCCAGCCGCCTAGCCTGCCGCAGATGGAAGAAAGCGGTTTTGCTGACGCTGGAGATTTGAGCTTCCATCGTTAGCAAAGGGTCTAAAATGACCCCAAGGTTCTTTACAGAAGATGACGGGCATAAAGCCTCACCATCCAGGTAGGCAGCTGGACCGCCCCACCAACCGGACGCCCCAGCCACAGTATCTCCGTCTTTGCTGGATTCACCCTCAATCTACTGGCACACAGCCATCCAGTGACGGCCTCAAGGTACTGATGGAAACAAGAGGGTACGGAGTCCGGTTGTCCTTCCATCCTCAGAACAAGCTGGGTATCATCAGCATACTGATAACATTCCAGCCCGAAACTTCGCACCAGACTAGCAAGGGGCCGCATATAGATGTTAAATAACAACAGGGAAAGTATAGCCCCTTGAGGGACCCCACAAAGCAGAGGGGCCCTCTCAGAAGCTACACCACCCCATTCCACTCGCTGTCTCCAGTTAGTGAATTTTATTCTTGTTAAGGATAAAAATGAATACATCCCATTGTAAAATTGCTTTGGTATATGCCTGTTAGTAACTATCCAATACGATGTGATACACCAGGATGAAGGGCCATCCCATCTTGAATTCTTTGCTTCTGTGAACTGATACTGCCAGTTCTGTAACCTAATCAACGGAAAGATGACATTGGTGGGGAAATTGTATAATATTTTGTTTAAATGGGAAAACAAAAAAAGAACTCACATGTATACATATGAAAAAATGGTCAAGAAACGTTGGATACAGAAAAACGAAGTTTGGCGATCAATTTGGCGATCAATTTGGACTCGAAACATGAATGAATTTTTTTCAAAACAAATTTTATTTTAACCTATGGAGAGTGAATAATATCAGGGAAAGGGGGGAAACAATATATGTATAGAAAAGTAGGGAAAACCTTAAAAAGATAGAGGAGAGAGGAGGAATTTTAAATAAAGGAAAAAAACCAAAAATCAGTAAAACAAAAACAAAAAAATGTTGTGACTTCCATTCCAAGCTTGCATCTTCTCTTAATTTCTTTCTCTTCTTTCTCTTTATCCCTTATATATTTCATTAATTTTTTCTATTGACATTTTTTTTCATATTCTATCAAGAGGTCCCAATTTGTACTTTTTATCAGTCTTCCTTCATTTCTCTTTAACAAGAAAGTTAATTTGTCCATATCTTTTATTTCCTTGAGCTTGTTAATCCAGTCCTCTATATCCGGGACTTTTTCTTGTTTCAAATGAAAGTCTTGCTGTGGTTACTAGGGGTGGTTGATCCATGGAAAATTTGATTCTAAACTCATTTGGGGGGGGGGATTTCCGTTGCTGGTTTGTTATAGAAATTAATCTGAGTTTTTAAAAATAATTTCTGTTATTGAAATGTAATTAATAATGAATTTCATTATTATTTCATTATTTGTTCCATGAATGCGTGGCAGGAGGGTGGAAGGTGCTGCCTGCACTCCCCTCTGCCCAGCTGACGCCCAAACGGGGGTTAAAGATAACCCCCATTTGGGTCTCGGTTGGTGAGAGGAGGGTGCCAGGCTGCACCTTCCACCCTCCTCTCGCCATTGTCCCAGTTTATTCCCAAGGAGAGGAGGAGGTGGGGGACTCGCGATCCCCTCCGCCGCCTCTCCTTGGGAATAAACCGGGACAAGGGTCCCTCTGCCCTCCAGTCTCCTCTCGCGAGTTGAGAACTGAGGAGGGAAAAAACCGACCTAATAACAAGATCTTTAGAAAAAATGGCGACCCCAGGTTCGGTTTTGAAACTTCTCTTCCGGGTTGGACCTCGAGGGTCGATATAAGGTCGAAATAATTTTAAATACGAAAATAACGAATTTCAAAGTATTTTAAACCAGAGATATCCACCCCTAGTGGTTACCATATAAGTAAATAGTCTGTCTGTATTATCGTCAAGACTGAGGTCTGAGATCCCAGTACATAATATTTTGGCTTCTTCTTAAATTTCCTGTTCAACATTTTCTGAGATTCTTCAAAAACATGAATGAAATTAAATGCTATTCTTACCAAGAGAATTGGGTAAAAATTATATACAGATGATATCTAGACCCGGCAAAATGGGCAAAAATATACAAAAATTCAAAACCAGATTGTTGGAATTGTGGGGAGAAAAATTGAACATTTTTTCATATGTGGAGGTTCTGTATAAGGGCAACGAAGTTTTGGGAAATGGTTCAAAGAGAATTGGAAAAAATGCTGAAAAAGAAAGTAGAAAGGAAACCTGGTACCTTCCTCCTGGGAATATTAGATTCTACATATGATAAGATAGATATTTATTACAGCCACCAGAGCAGCAAAAATCCTATACGCCCAGTACTGGAAATCCAAAATAGCCCCAACAAAGCTGGATGGCTACAAAAAGTTCTGGAAGTGATTCAGATGGAGAAGTTGACGGAGGCACTAAGGGAAAGGGGGGAAAACCAGAGTGTAAATATGGAATGTAACTGGGTAAAGATTCAGTAATATTTTAAAATGGAATATAATATAGATATAAATATAGCATAAAGACAGAAAATTTATGAATAGTAATTCTAAAAATATATTTTATTTATTTACTTTATTTATATTCCACTCTTCTCACCCCGAAGGGGACTCAGAGCGGATTACAGATACACATACTTTAGCAGACAATTCCTGCTGTTTCACAAACACACATATAAACGAACAGAGGCAAACTCTGGCCACCAGGGGGAGTTGACGCACTCCTCATCTCTCAGCGTTTCCAGCATCCCTTGTTGTTACTTCCGCATTCCTTCAGTGTTCCTGGAGTTATTTAATGGTCTCATAATTCAGTCAAAATTTGCCTCCCCACTTAATGTGGTACCTTTATCTCCTACTTGACAGATGCAACTGTCTTGCAGGCTGCAAAGGTCGACAGCAGGCTACACTTAAAGGTCGAGCACCCAACTCGACCGGGGCAGGCTTCGAACTCATGACCTACTGGTCAGAGAGATCTAATGCAACTGACGCTTAGCCAGCTGCGCCACATAAACTATATTATATAAAAACATCAAGCATACAAACCTAGAAAAAAACAGCAGTAACAAGAACTAGATAGAAGTACAAACCAGCCTTTTTTTTTAGGGCTACCCCTCTATGGCTGTCACCGCCCGAGGCTTTCTACAAGAAAGAGCTTGCTGGATCCAAGTGGATAACATATAAGCAAATTCTAAGACAACCACCGGGAAACTGCGAAATGAAAACGGCAGAGGAATTGCAAAAAGAAGGGCACAGCGTATCCTGGTTCCAATATCACCAGATATTCCAAAGCCATAAAACAGTCATTAAAGCGGCAGGATTTATGGCAGAGGGCTTCTGGGAACAGATTATTAATAATAAGAAGAATATCAGTATTTTCTACAAACAGTTGTTGAGGTGGGATATGGCAGATGAACAAGTTAAGAATTGCCAGACGAGATGGGCCCAAGACCTAGGCCACTCCATATTACTAAGACAATGGGAGGAAATCTGGACAGACAAACTAAAGTACAACGCAACAGCAGACATCACCGAAGATTGGCTGAAGATGCAATTTCGATGGCATCTACATCCAACAAGACTAGCAAAATTCAACAAAAATAGCTCCAATGTCTGTTGGAAGTGTAAAAGCGAAATAGGGACATACGTCCATCAATGGTGGAAATGTAAATACTCATTCAAGTATTGGACAGCTATCCATAAAGAAACAGAAAAGATACTCAAAGTCAGATTCCCTATGGAACCTCAGTATTACCTCCCAGGAATCTCAAATCCAGCTCTAAACAAAAACCAGGAAAGAATATTCTTTTTACTTAGTGCCTGCAGTCGGATAGTACTGGCACGCTATTGGAAAAAAGACGGCTGTCCGGAAACAGAAGAATGGATGCTGAAGGTACTTGATTTAATTCATTCGGAAGCCATAGTGTAGCGGCAATTTGGAGTCCCAAAACTCCTTAGGCAGTAACTTTTACCTCAGGCGACGTCTCCGTGCGAGCACAGGGGCAGATGAACAACGCGACAATTCTTACTACGGTGCAATGAAGCCAAACTTTATTTTATGACATCAGCTGACGGGTTCAGCCCGGCAGAACGAACTGCTAAAGGCAAGAGCCCTGAACAATCTTCATACTTTGATTTTATACAGGCAATGGAGACAAACCCCGTTGTCCCGCCCTCCTTCATACCTTGCTACTGGCTGGCACTCATGAACTCATTTTATTATCCAATTAAACAAAGCATTTTCTAGCATCCCACTCCTATTTGTTAAAAGGCATGGCATAGGTATTAATTCTGATTCCCAGGCTATGTTATCTATTCTGATGCGGCGTGTTCCCAAGTTGTTACAAATCTATGCAACTTCTCCCTAGCATTCACCGAGACAAGTCTTTAATTGCCATGCGCACTATCTATCCATTCAAGAACATTGTAAACAAAAGCACGTTGCCAACATTTGGCCAATCAGGGCCGCTCTTATCTAAAAGGCACATGATGTTCCCTGGCGAATCACTGCTCGTGCCTTTCTACCAATCAAAGTAGCTTATTCTCGTCATTATTACTTGGCAAGCTACCCCAGTATTCTAAAGCCTCTACTGAGCAGCACTCTCTCCTGACATTGTTTCTACTGAAAGCATCAATTTCCCCTTTAATAGTACAAAACTTGAACAATAAAAAACATAAAACAGACTGGTCAGATTTTAAAAATTATATAAAAAAGGAAAATTTTTAATGCACAATAGACCTAAACAACCTTTAACACACAGTAATGGACAAAGTGGAAAACTAGGACTTTATTCTTTTTCGCGGTACGATTTTTGAGGCTTAAAAGACAAAATTATTCTTGTGTTACTCTCGGGAAGTCGCTGCAATACCCACCCTACACCCCCCCGATCCTCTTCACTCCCCCTCCCTCCCTCCCATCTGTCTATACATGGGCTAGTACCATGAAAACTCAATAGATATATTTTTTTTAAAAACAAAAACAAGAACTAGATAGAATGTCCATCACCAAGAAAAATGAGTTGGTTACCCCGGGTAATAGATTTTGAGAGTACTAAATAGGCAGCAAATGCTGTTATTTCATTTGATTCTATAGTATTTCTCCTGCTAGGGTTGTGAAGAGGTACTTGTGAATTTTTCTTTCTCCACTGCCAAACTAACTCAGCTGGCTTTGAGTGGTGCTCACCTTGATTTGGATGGGTGGGAGGGCTCTATTTGCTGCTTTTCTGATTTGTTCAAAGCCTTGAGGTTCATGATCCAAGATGTAAAATTTGGAATAACCCCTAGTGATGTCAACAGGTGTAATGCATTAAGTACCAACCACAGTTGCTCACAGCTTGTCATTCAATCACACACACACACACACACACACACACAGAGTTTGGAAATGAAGACAGAAATCCTAACTCAGAGGTCTGTTCCCAGATCAAAGGCAGGTGAGGGATTATTCCTTCTTGCTTACTTTGGAAGATGGCATAAGGAACACTTAATGTATAGGAGCCTCCCCTTGTTCATGGGGATACATACCAAGACCCCCATGGATGGTTGAAACCATGGATGGTACTAAACTCTATGTCTATTACTTTTGTTTTTTCATTTATATATAAATTTAATTTACAAAGTAATTTATAAACAACAAGACATGATAATAAAATAGAACAATTGTAACAATATGCTATAATAAAGGTTATGTGAATGGTAGGGCTGTTCTACAATTTCGGATATGCCCGAATTTCTGAAGTTTTTCGGATACTTCCAACTTTTTAAAGCAATTTCGAGAGCAACCCTCCCAACAGGAATTCCGAAATCTGACATTCCGAATTTCGGAAATTCGGAATTCCGAATTTCGGATGTCATTTCTGAATTTTCTTGCTGATTCCTCATTGGCTGGTGGCGAACAGCTGACTCTCCCTTCTGCTGATTTTTTTGCCCATTTTAGAAAGCGGACGCCATTTCCGAAGACTTCTGAATTTCGGAAATACTTCCGAATCAATTTCGAAATTTATTGCAAATTTTTCGGAAGTCCATATAATCCGAAACGAGTTTTGAAACATTTTTTTTCTTGGATCAACCAGCCCTAGTGAATGAATGTGTAAGCTAAAACTTATTAATGATTTATATCTGGGATTTTCTATTTTTTAATTTTGTAAACCCTGTGGCTTGCTGTGCATAACTGAAACTGTGGAAAGTAAAACCATGGAGGAGAGGGGAGAATACTGTAGTCTCTACCCTGGAGGCATCAGATCCCACCAGATCTTGAAAACCAACCGGGGCAGCTCTGGTTAATACTTGCCAACAAATAACAAATGCCGTAGGCCATATTGCAGAGGAATACTCCTTCTGAGTATTCGTTGCCCAAGGCAGTGTTTCCCAACCTTTTTTGAGCCACGGCACACTTTTTACATTTACAAAATCCTGGGGCACACCACCAACCAAAATGTCACAAAATGACACTCCAACACAGTAATACATATAGTTAATATGTTTTTAAATGTATTTATACACTCAGTGTGAAACCTGGGCCTGTTTCAATGAACACAACAAATATATGACGTCCTCTCACACATTTATACATGGCTATCATGTCTTCTCTCAGCCTTCTCTTCTTCAGGCTAAACATGCCCAGCTCCCAGCTTCAAGCCGCTCCTCATAGAGCTTAAGAACATAAGAAGAGCCATGCTGAATCGGACCTCAGCCCATCTAGTCCAGCATTCTGTATCACACAGTGGCCCACCAGTTGTACACGGGGATCTCGAGCAGAAGGGAGGGCAAAACCCTGACCTGCTCCCCCGACCCCCACACAACCAGTACCCAGGGAAATCCTGCCTACCTCAACCAACTCCGAGGTGGCACTTGAATGTCCTTTTCAGTAACTACTGATTCCCTTGGTATCCATGTGCGGTGAAGCTACGTTCAAATCAACCGGCTGGACAGGGTGGACCCTCTCTTAAAGATCCCACCGCTGCCGCCAATATGTGACCACTCCACTTCTTGACCGGCCTCAGACTGGACAATCTTTCTATGTCCACACTGCTGACCTCCAATCCAAGGAAACCTCGAAGTTACCTCAGCAACTTCACGTTTATTGGCAGGGTACTGTCTCACCCCTTCACCATTTAACTGACTGGAGTTTTAAAACTTCTCAGTGACCACTTGACCACGCTGCCACCATTTATCCGGCTGACCACTGACTTTGAGGGCCACCACCAATAAAAGAATCAGGAGAGG